>CM034360.1:17924988-18038430 GCA_019925275.1 Mytilus edulis
AATTTTGAAAGCCGTACGTTGACCTATAGTTGCTACAATGCGCTTCATTTGGACTCATGTTAGTTATTGTTTCATTGGCGATCATACCACATCTACATATCTCATTATAACTGATTAATATGACCTCACTTTTCTTTTCTTAGTTTGGAAAGAAAGTGTAAAACTATTTAATTCTTTCTTATAAATTGTTTGTGTTTACCTCCTTCTGTCTGGAAGATCTGAAAAAGAAAAGGATAACTCAGCAAACTAATATAATTTATGAGAATAGATTTTTGGTCTACGTAGTATGATAAAATCTGTGCGTCTGTAAAGTGTGCCCGGCATTAAGCCAATTTTGCAAGTCAATTATGTCTATTGATACGATACACTATAGTTCACGCCCGGGCTTAACGCTGTAGAAAAGCTGACAAAGATAAAAACAACACACTGGAAACTACTGGTTCTGTAAGTTTTGTAGCTGTCAAACTAATGTTTTAACCCCCCGAACAACACTCTGGACACTACTGGTTCTGTAAGTTTTGTAGCTGGTACACATTTACCTACAGATCTTTCTGATTGTTGTGCATAAAAAACGATGTGTTCTTAATTTTTCCTGAAAGCAGTTATACTGGGCCTTTTATAGCTTAATACGCGGAATAGGTCTTGCTAATTGTTAAAGGCCGTACGGCGATCTATAGTTGTAAATTTATACGTCCTTTGGTGCCTGGTGAAGATTTGTCTCATTGAAAATCATATCACACCTCCTCATTTTTGTAATAATTGTTGTTTATTGTTGGTTTTAAGTGTTACGTTTCATAATATATAAGAACACTTTGTATAAATATTACATACACGTGTACACTGAAATTTTGTGCAGATTGTATTTCCACTTTGTGTTGAAATGAATTCATTTAAATGTAAGTATTTTATTTATTTTTTATTTTATCATTCATTTTTTCCTCGAACAAATAGCAGCACATTCATGTCCTTATAAAACTGGTAGGAGTTTGAACTTTATTTTATGTAAAAGTAAAGTAATTTATACTATATAACATGTTAAATAAAATTTTGGAGGATTGCAACACAATTTCATATAGCAGTCCTAAGTATGAAATTGTTCAAATTATTATGGCATATTGTTATTCTAAATTATTTCCCAAAATTGATCGCCCTGAAGATCATAAAAAACATTTTATTAAAATTAAGTATGTCAATAAAGGCTTTGATTTTGTAAATATTGCCGGTATATTTAACGACCATTCTGTTAAAGAACAAATTCCTGGATATTTTGACAATACTGAGCTACCTCTTATTTGTTATATTTAAAAGAAATCTACCCAGAAATTTGTGTTTAATTATAGTCAATTGTGTAAAGATGTTAATATCAGTGAAAATACACCTACTTCATGTAGTTGCAGTAATTCCGAATATATTTATGGACCCATTTCCCATGTTATAACAGGAGATCTTAACATCGTTCAAGACCGAGAGTTAAAATCATTCCTCAGTAAAGGACCTAAATATCGTCCCCCGTCAATTATTAATTGGAATGAGTGTCGTAATATCATCCACGACTCACTCCATACTTACTGTATGAAATGGATAAAACGGGAAAAAGCTGACAAAAAACTTTGGACTCTTTTTTTAATTCAGTAATGAAGATAGTTGATATACGTATTCAACATTTTAAAGAACATTTTACTATTAACAATAACCACAATAAACCTATTTCTCGTATCAAACATAAACTAAAAGAACTAGCCAAGGAATTTGTTTTTGTCCCGGCCGATAAAGCTGCTAATAATATTATTATTGTTTGACGTAAATTTTACATTGAGGTTCTGAAAAAGGAAATCACCAATTCACCAACATTCCAACTGAATCCATTTTCAGAAAACGAAATCTGTAACAAACATAAACTTTTAGCCACCGCTTTACAAGCAGAGCCAAATACAATGAAAGTCCCAACTATGTATTGGCTTCCGAAGCTACACAAAACCCCTTACAAATATAGATTTATTTCGTCTTCAAGCCATTGTTCAACTACTAAATTGTCTATTCTTCTTACCAGCACACTTGGTACAATTAAAAACCTTATAATAAATTGTTCAAATAAGGCCTTCGAAAATAGTGGAATAAATTACTTTTGGAGTGTCAAGAACTCGTTGAAAGTACTCGATAAATTGCATGCTTATATTGGTGATTTTGAATCTGTTCAAAGTTTTGATTTTTCTACCCTGTATACCACATTGCCTCACATTCTCATTAAGAAAAAATTCACACACCTAATTAAATGGGCATTCAAAAAATCAGAATGTGAATAAATATGTTCAAACTCTTTTAGGTCATTTTTTAGTAGCAATAAACAAAAAAACTATGTTAATTGGACATGCTTTGATACTATATATGCCCTTGAATTTTTACTAGATAACATTTTTGTTCGCTTTGGGGATTCCGTATGTCGTCAGATTATCGGAATTCCAATGGGGACTCACTGTGCACCACTTATTGCGGACCTCTTTTTGTATTGTTATGAGTTACAATTTATGACAAAAATAAGCAAAGCCCCATCAAAGCAACATCTGATAAACAAATTTAATAATACTTTTAGATATTTGGATGATATTTTGGCTCTCAATAATGACGACTTCAGTATGTATATTAATGAAATTTATCCTGCTGAACTTACTTTAAATAAAGCTAATACTAACAATGACCACTGCCCTTTCCTCGATCTTGATATCTATATCACTAACGGAAAGCTGAATACATGTACTAAAATTTATGATAAAAGGGATGGTTTTTCATTTCCTATCGTTAATTATCCGTTTTTAGATGGTGACGTTCCCTTGTCACCATCTTACGGTGTTTATATATCTCAACTTGTACGATTCGCTCGTGTATGTAACAATGTTTTAGATTTTAACGAGATAAATTTATGTATTACTGAAAAATTATTACACCAGGGTTTTCGATATCACAAACTAGTCAAAACATTTACTAAATTTTATCATCGGTATAAAGACATCATTCGTAAATATAGCTCAACATGCAGACTTCTTATACGTTCAGGTATTTCACATCCAATTTTTTATGGAAATATTCTTTATAAAGCACAAAGGTGTCAGTATTCACCTCAGAAACTTACAAAACCTTTGAATAGACTTATTAAGAAGGGATATAATTACGATACTGTTGTCAAGTCATTAAAGATTGCATATTTTGGCGTTAATATTGAGTCACTGATAAGGTCTTTGCGTCGGAACTAAACACATTTATTCTAAAAACAGTTGTTGGCATGACACGGGTTATGTTCTTCTCATATATGTTATGATGGTATGACACTAAACCCCTAACGGGAAGGATTGTGCCTGATGTTCATATGATGAAACCATAATCTTTCAGTCAGTTTAATTGAAGTCTGGAGCTGGCATGTCAGTTAACTGCTAGTAGTCTGTTGTTATTTATGTATTATTGTCATTTTGTTTATTTTCTTTGGTTACATCTTCTGACATCAGACTCGGACTTCTCTTGAACTGAATTTTAATGTGCGTATTGTTATGCGTTTACTTTTCTACATTGGTTAGAGGTATAGGGGGAGGGTTGAGATCTCACAAACATGTTTAACCCCGCCGCATTTTTGCGCCTGTCCCTAGTCAGGAGCCTCGGGTCTTTGTTAGTCTTGTATTATTTTAATTTTAGTTTCTTGTGTACAATTTGGAAATTAGTATGGCGTTCATTATCACTGAACTAGTATATATTTGTTTAGGGGCCAGCTGAAGGACGCCTCCGGGTGCGGGAATTTCTCGCTACATTGAAGACCTGTTGGTGACCTTCTGCTGTTGTTTTTTTATTTGGTCGGGTTGTTGTCTCTTTGACACATTCCCCATTTCCATTCTCAATTTTATTTATCGTTTCATTTTCTACCGATCTATGATTAGATTAAGTTTCTTTTAATCCATAAAACAATCTCTTTCACAGTAAGTTGCAATACACCGTAAGGATAATCGGATTTGTTAAAACGTAACAATTTTAATGTTATGTTAAACCTGAATCTGAGTGCAATAAAAAGGTATATTATTAACAATTCACATACACAAATCTCATGTTTCGTTCATTTGATACATATAAAAGTCACGTACATGTGAATTGGATTAAAATGTCAATGAACACACCTGTATCTGACACTGGTGGCATCACATTAAACTCACATTATCTGTTTTTACAATGATATAATAGTTACATTTTTGTACTTGCATAGGAAACAAAAGTGCACATCGCATTTCGATTTTTAAAGTTTTCTTCATCAAGTTAATAAAAGTGTATGCTTGATATGGGACAACGAGAAGCTAAAACGCCAAATCAGCATAGGACAAGAAAGACACGAGATTAAATTATGATATTCAAAGATGGATTAACATGTTAACATGTAAGATAGATGAAAAACTCTATTCGGCTGGAATCTGCATTCTTTAATATGCATTTTTATCAACCAATAAAAAAAACCATAATCAACCCTAAAAAAATGTCCATTCACAAGTGTTTTCAGGTTGAAACATTTTTGCCTTTCTTTATTTAGAGAATACATTTTCGTCATCATACATCGATTTAGAACTTGAAAGACAGTATGAACACTTTTTTATAATTGCAATTTTAGATAAAATATTCTGACCCTTAATGTCACTGTTTGATGTGTTTTATAGTTGGGTTGATGTCTTATTGGTATTATTATAACCTCACTAATCTTTTGTTCATATAGAAATCAATAAAGAAAAAAAGGTTAAACTATTTTTCAACACAACCAAGTGCATTCTCAAATTTTCAGTGAGGTGTGAATTTCTGCTTCGTGTTGAATACCACAACATATATTTGAGATGAAAAACAGCAACAAAAGCTTTAAAATTGTTCCTTTTTGCCGTGCTTTGCAACGTTTTTTTTTTAAATGCGTGTAGGAATGAATAATGAAATACCATATTGCATGTTTTCCCAAAGATTGCAGGTAAAGGTGCGGGTATACAAAGTGTTTAATCATTCTGAATTCATACTTTCCTTGTAGAGATACAGCTCTAAAACTTTACTTTTTATATATAGCATTTCCATACCCTATTTTAGAACATGTCAGTTGACAGAAGTTTATTTAAATTTCTTGTGATCGGTGATATATGTATTTTAAATTAGTTCATAACATCAAAGACACTACAGTGTGGCATTTAAGGTATCATGTCGCGTCTGTGTGCTATTAAAAAAAATAAAGGTAAGAGTATCTCTTATCTAGTCTCTTGTCTAGTCTCTTGGGTATCCCTTTATAATCATCTTTACCTACATTTCTACTCGTGGGTTATCTTACTTTAATTGAACTATTTGAGAAAACAAGTGATTCGTATTCAGATTCAATATTTTATTAAAGTATCACTATACTTGTATAACATTATAATTACATTAGATGTATGTTTCATTATAATACGTTATTATGATTGGCTAACTGCACATCACGTGTCATTCCTTAAGCAATTGCATTACACAATAAAACTTTTAAACATTCATGATAACACGAGGTCCGACAATAAAGTGCAAAGGTGAATTAAATAAAAAATTGACAAAAATCGTGTTTTCATGATCCTAGCTAAAAAATGCAATTATAAGTATTTAATGCTTCTTTTTGTAACTTCATAGGGTTGTAAAAGTCGTCTTATATTTTAAAAAAATTACTCATATTGAATGCGCGCTTCTATTTCAATGATGTATGAACATTTTACTCTCAAATTATATTTTGATTTAAACTAAAATTATCTTTGACAAATTTAGGTTTTTTTTGGGAAAAAAGAACATCAAACGCAGACATGGATCATAAGTTGTTCTGAATATCAACAGCGGTAAAACTGTATCCGAGGGAACATTCTAAATTTATTATTACTAATATCTGCATGTATGGGCGAATAGATTTATCGTTGTAAACAGGTTCTTTGGAATTCTATAAATTGTATGCATCTTTTGACTCCTGCATTAAAATTCAAGTCACGTACCGAATTAAAATATTTTAATTTTCATTCCTATGACGATTTTCAAGGTTATATATTTTTTGTATCATTTCTAAGGTCAAAAGAACCACGAAATCGATTCGTTCAGGATTAGTAAAAGTTCAAGTACATTTTCGATTTTGAATGATTAGGGACAATTTGTAACACCAAGAAAATGTGTTCAGATATGAAAAAAAAATTTATACAAGCAAAAACACGCGTTTAACATACAAACTATGAAATAGAGTTTATTAAAAGATTGAAAAGAATTGAACTTTGAAGCCCATACTTGTTATTTTTTGAATTTTTATATTACAAGGGAAACCAATCTATATATTTATTATACGAAAACTCTTTGATGTTAAACGTTGATCCCTACAGGTCTTTGCTGATAGATGAATTTATAATCAGTATACAAAAATGTCTAGTTGAAGATTATATCTAACTTTTAAATGACTTGTCAAATTAAACGGTCAATGATCATTCAGAATAGTATTTCTTTATTCGTCTTAAAAAAGATATAACCGCAATTTTGCATCCCAGCATTTAAGACAATGTATTGTAGCATATAAATGATATTGGGGTTATCCTTAGTAGTACTACCCGGTTGTTATATGTACCAACAACAACTTTCCACATTGGGCATATGTTCAATACCAGTATATAGTTTTCTGTGTTGTGACTTCTTAAATTGTTTCTCGTCTTTCTATTATCTTTCAAACTTTAAATAAACGGGTTGAAAAGGGCTGAACTCATCACATGGATATTATATTAAACAGAAAAGCAACAAACAGTAACACTTACCAGACGTGGGAGGGAATTTATATATCCCTCACAACAGAAAAGGACATAAAGTACAGATCTGAGGTTCATCACAGTGACTGACGACTGCTAGTTCAAAACCAACAGAAATAATAATAAAAAATAATGTATTTAAGACTAAAATATCAATCAGTACACCTTCAAAATCCAACGGATTTAGTGTAATGACGGTATATAACAGTCAGACAAAAACATGAATGTTAGAGTTCGTATAATAGAGACAATTTTTTTTTAAAGATTGCTGTGAATAGGTTATTTTTCTGTTGAAAAAAGTATATACATGTACCTCGGATGATGCAAATACTTCGGAAAAACGTTTACAAACATGTGGGTAATTTCTTAATCAAAGGTTATATGTTAAGTAAGTCGTGGGAACGTTTTAAACTTTTCCGAAAATGTATAAATCCATCATCAATCAAAATTCCTTTTTGAATTGTTAAGACGTGACAATACGATTATATAACATCATTAAATATCAATTTTATTGATTTTCTAGGTACAAGTATTTCAAACATTTTAATATTGTTTGTTCAAGTGTAAAGTATCAAACCTCTTACATTTTATAAGTGTTTTGCATTCATCTTTTTTTTAATCAGATTGAAATCAAACGATTAATGGTATCTACTGCATACTCAGATACCCTCCCCAATCTTGAAGTTAACTGGTTGTTCCCTTTGTGAAAGGAGAGAGCTATGAAAGGTTTATTTCTTTCACTCCGGGACCAGTCAATCCATCAAGTCGACTAGTGCAAGCTCCGATCAGGCCAATTCTACAGTTTCCTTAACTCTACAGTATTACTTCACATGTACATTCAAAGCAAAATAATTTTTTTTTAAATGAATCCTCCCTTCCTTTCCCAATCTAATGAACAAAGAACCCAGCTCTAAATCATACGTTGAAAATGTACAATTTTCTTCTTTTTTCCTTAAGACCAACCAGTCTATTGATTGGACCAGAGCTAACACCAGTATGAATTTACCGGTTTACTGAACTCTCATTGTGTGAACTATTAAGTATTAGACTCTATATGTATCTTACATTTTGAAATTTTAAGCAAAACATTTGTAAGAAAATATATCATCTCTTTCTTTTTACTTGTCCTAGACAGAATCCAGCTATAAATCGCAATTTAAAGGTGCCTTAACATTTTTCTCCTAATTTAATTGGTTTTAGTATTACTTTCTACATCAAGATCAGTGCATGTACACCAATTAGTTGGACCCGAGCAAGCACTGACACCGTCATGACTTTACAGGTTCAATGAACTCAATATGATAAAACATCACATGCATTTAACAATTTAATATTAAAAGCAATACATTTGTTAAAAAAAAATAATCACCCGCTCTCTCCTTTCTATCTAATAAAAGGGATCCAGCTCTAAATCATACTTAAAAGTTGTGTAGGCATTTTACTCTCAATCTCAACATTAGCCAGACAATAATTTATTAGACAAGAGTAAACACCTACACAAGTGTGCAGAGTTCACTGAACTCTAAAGAATAAAACTTCACATGTATTTAACAATATAATTTTTAAAGCAATAAATTTGTTCAAAAAATGAATCATCTCTGTTTTTTTTTCTATCTACTGAAAGGACTCCAGCTTTAAATTTTACGTAGGCTGTCCATAATATGACACAACAACGCGACTATTAATCGAGTTGCTGTGATATATATATCTTTGCCTTTTTAAATGAAAGCATAAATGTTTTGTGTAATGGATCATATCCAGAAATCAACGCCACTTTGCTTATTTGAATATTATACTAAAGAAATCGGATACGGGTCACGGAAATTACATTAAAATGATAGGGAATTTTGAAAAAATGTCTGTTTTAATTTTAATTTAAGTGATAGACAGGTTGCCGGGGCAGAAAATGAATATACACAACAATATACACCATTTAAACGAAACATAATGACTGTTGTTGCAAAAATACAGGTTCCTGAGCTATTTTAAAAATCGAAGCGAGAGGCTTTTAACAATGCAGTGTAAAATACAGGCTAAAATGGCTGAAACGTCAAATTTGCAAACTTCGTGTTGAAAATTGGCTACTAAGGTCATTACAAAAACAGGTTGCCGGGGTGAAATTTGAAACTTGAACTTCCAAAGAATAAGCAAGTCCAAACCTTGTATGTGTAGTCGTTGAACTCTAGGTTCCCACGTAAAGTTAAAATGTCACTATTTCAAGAAGAATAAACTCACGAAAGCACGAACAATTCACTAAATTCGCGTTCATTGTTTTGATTTTGACCGCCTGACAACTTTACGGAAATATCAAAGTGATTGTAAATAAGGACTCTGTGACGGGCAACTTATAATATCCGTGTTTTAAAGATTTTAATGATTTTAATGATATCAAGCCAGTCCAGTTCAAACTACTATCACGTGGTACAATTCTCATTTACATATTATGAATATTAATTAGCAAAACCACTATTAATTTCTGGCTATGTAGACTTAAAATGGTAATTGTTGTGATCTTTATCTGAGGTAATATAACAAAGATAGGTGTATAGGATGAGTGGGGAGGAATGTGATCTTATTTTTCATTTCTTAAAGTTTACCTGCCAATGAGCTGTCATTTTTAACATTTAAATCAAAATCTCATATAATTTACATAACTGATTTAAGGGCATACGATACAGTTACAGGGAATGTAATGACGTTGCTAACGTAAAATGTTATTTTCGCGACGTCAAACTCTGACATATCGGAAAAAGATGCATTTTTGACTGATTTTTATCATTCAAACTGATTTAATTTGAAAACGAGTGCATGGACCCCTAATTTTTAAAACAGCACTTTGTTTCATTTTGCAAGGAGATTATGTGACCCAAATTTTATAAAACTGTAAATAGCGCAATTTTTTTAAATTTTGATAAACATGCAGCAAAAAATGACGTTTTTTCCTCTATCCATGAACATTTGATAAATATAGAGTTATTTCGGAATAAAAGTTGCATAATTTTTAATGATACTTATAAAATACAGAAATTACCGATCATTTAACAAAAACCATTTTGTGTTTATCTTTTAAAACAAAAAAGTTATGTCTTTCTTTCGAAACGGAAAATACGGACACAAATCTGAATTTTGAGCAAATATACAAAATTTCGACCTCATTTTACTCAAAAAGTAGCACATGAAGGTATATTTTTTATTACATATTTGATTTAATGAGGTAAAAAATAGCCTACATGCAAATTTTCATCAACTTGTAAATACAGGTTCAAAACTGTATCGTATGCCCTTAAAGCTAAAAACCTTGCGTTTTGAGTCAAATAACATTAAGCGATACATGATATTGATGAAAATACCATAGTTTCTAATACTGGCAAGATACATATACCGATTTATGAGAGACCATAGGTTACATTCTGCCAAAAAAAGTTATAAATCAAGATAGCATAGTCTGTGAAAAAGCATAAGCCATTATTGATTTGTAAACTTTTTATATGAGAGTCCCTGTGGTAAAATCGGCCGATTTTGTTGATTTTAGAAACGAAATAAATAGATAAAATAATTAATTGAAACTATTGAACAGACCAACAAATACCATCCACCATACATTAACATCCGACTATTCAGATAAAACTAGTAATTCGCATGCAAAGACCAACAACACATGGACCGGATAGCTCGACTTGATACTTGCATACAATATGTTTGGTTTATACCAGCTTAACGTGATTTCCCATTTCCTGATCCTGTCATGCTACTAACAACTGAGATTTAACAATGCTGCATCCGAACACTGTTCTCGACAAAAGATAAATTGCTCCGCCAACAACTCAGCTGAGTTAAGCCAGGCAGACAACTGGGAAACAACAGTTGAGAATTGATATCGCCTAACCTTGCCAGACACAAGAAATTAAACATATAATTGTAATTATGAATTAATGATGCAAACTCAGTAACTGCGTACAGGATTTCGTCTGATAGAAGCAAAAGTACAGGAAACACAAACTTTGTGAATACAGCTATATATTCAATTGTACTTTATAAATCTGTAGACAAAACTTTCGGCAATTTTTGATTCAGAATACATTTCATTTCGAAATAATCTTGCGATGCATGTATTAGTGCTAGTCTGTTAAACTAAAATTTCCTATTTCCGAACAAGTAGATATAACATAGCGCTTGTTGAAGTTTCAAAAATGTTTTGCAAAGTAAAAAAAAACAATAGAAAAGAGATAAAAAAAGAAACTATTTTCCTCAGTACATGTTGTGGCAATTTAAAATAGTATTTATTTATTACTTACCAAAACGGAGAAAATGCAACAAAATAAAAATCTCATTTTCACCGAAAAAAACCTGCTACAGTTTCTCTCGACAGCTGAGTAAAAAGTGACAAGTATCTAATTTTTCTTCATCCTCTTTAAATTGCAAGGTTGACAAACTATCAAATTTTAAAGGGTCACAAAATGACATTGTATTGAATTACCGATGCAGGTAAGTAAGGACACTGGTGCATAAAATCATAGGCGTATCTATCAGACGAAATTCAAATACATTTTATGTACAGACAAGGTCAATATCTGAATAAAACTATACTCCTTATTGTGAAAATATACATATTTAGTTATATTGAAAATAAACAGGTGATCATATAGTACAGAAGCATTAATTTGTTTTGTAGAAGAGTTATGCAGTTATGCAATTTATATAATTGCACTTAGTACGTGTAAGAGTCGTTTCTGTTGAGAATTGAATTTTGTTTACTTTAAGATTATTGCCGAGTTTATAAACTTAAGTAAACGCAATCGTAACAAGCAGCAATAAATTTTTTTCTTAGCAAACAACTTCGTGACAATAAAGTCCCCAAACGAAGTTGGATACATTCTTATCTCTCAAGCCCTTTTTACAAAAAATCTTAAGTGTAAAATTTATCGTAATTTTACACTTAAGATTTTTTTGTGAAAAAGGCTACGTATACTGAACTTTCCCGCGATAGTTCTCAAAACAGAAAGTTGGATAAACATACACTTATCATGTGAAACATGACTTTGCCTTTGTGAAAAAAAACCATTTTCCTTTAGTATGACTTTTATAGCTTTTATTTGTATAAACAGTATCTCATAAGTCTTTATAGGCTGGGTATTGATCCTTTTTTATGATGTTGTTTGGTAATGTTATTATAGATCAATGTGTGACACTTAAATAAACTATTATGTAATTTATATTATTGCACTAGTTTAGTACGTGTGGGAGTCGTTTTTGATGAGAAATTATTCTTGCATAAAATCAGATTATTGTTGAGTCTATAAAGTGAAGTTTAACACCATTGTGATCAAGTAGCATGACGTTCGTTTCTTAGTTCACAACTTCATGATCACAAAGTCCCCCAAACGAAGTTAGTAGCATTCTCATATCTTATTCTACTTCTCTCAATCATAGTCACACGAACCTTGCCCGCGACAGTTCTCAGAAACAGCAACCTGATTGAGCATAGAGGTTTGAATTGGCTAGTCTGTGCAGATTTTTTTAAATTAAAAAAAAAATCGTTTTCTTTTATTTTGTAAATAAGGCATATAAGAACATACATGGTTTGCAATATAGAGGAACAAAAGAGTACAAATAACACAAATCCAAAAGTGTACATAAAAAAAGAAGATGGGGTATCATTGCCACTGAGACAACTCTCCACAAGAGACCAAATGACATAGAAATTAACAACTGTTGGTCACCGTACCGTAATTTTGTTGTACATTTGTAGTATTATTTGGCAATTATTAAAGCCTCCACCTCATACTAACATAGTCAACTAGGGAACCTCTGTCTATCATTTTAATGGCTCTTAAAGGGGTCTCATAGCATACACAACGGCCGCTGTAAATTGGTACATATTCCAACAGTATCATTGAGCAATTAAGCATTATCTCAACCCTACACCAGTTGTCGTAGGTTGACTTTGTGGAAACTTTATCCAATTTCTATAATTAGGTTTGAATTAATTTATAGAAACACACCCGGATGTTAACAACATCACAAAATGTCAGCAGCATTCTTGGGATGGTGTTCCGTGACTAGCTGGGTAAGGCTGCTTTTTGAAAATTCCATCTCATTTTGATTTTTGACAGAATCAGATCCGGACATGGCTATAGTGTTCCATTATAA
Organism: Mytilus edulis; assembly: GCA_019925275.1. Lineage (NCBI taxonomy): Eukaryota > Metazoa > Mollusca > Bivalvia > Mytilida > Mytilidae > Mytilus > Mytilus edulis. The sequence goes on from CM034360.1 coordinate 17,937,930, forward strand.
CCAGTTATCATTGTATGACATAACTAAAAAAATTTAAGCAAATAATCTCATTTGTGATTATTTAAACTCAATTTCAATGAAATAAAGTATATCTTAAAAGCCACTTTACGATATATGACTAGTGTATCTAGACCGCGCTGAAGTATGCCCATTATACATTTTCCATTATTCAAAATTCAATAATGAATAATGAAATAATTCACTATTCACTATTCAATGTTATATTAAGTGATGAATAATGAATAATGAAATAGTTCATGTTTCATTATTCAAGTTGAAGCGGTGAATATTGAAATTAAAAAAAAAAGACTGTGACACTATAGCTATATCCCGTATTAATTTCACATCTACCAATGTTGCTCATCGTTACTATGGAGTTTCAAAAAATTTGGAGCATTTTGATATTTTTGAAATTTTTGGTGTAGTTTCCATGGCAACACAGTAGTTCCAATGATTGCCAAAATCATCCAAAACCAGTATATGCCGGGCACGGCCTACATTGTATTAAAATATAATGATTCTAAGTTTAATAATGTCTAAATAATTCACCAAAACCAAAAACTGGATTTTTTCACATTTGTTCCGTTTCCATGGTAACAGCAGCCATTTTTTATGTTCTTAAGACCTACTGCAACCCGAAATTTTGTGTTCCTCATTATAGTAAACTTTCATTAAGATTGGTTCCATTGGCTCCGAGAAAACTGCCGGACAAAATAGGTGGAAGAATAACTAGATTTGTAATTGCTAGCAATAACGGATGGCACCCTTCCCCCATTGCCAGGTGAGCAGCAGCCATTTTGAAAATTATAAATCAAATAGTGCATCTACAGATGTCTAGTAACATTTTTGCAAAGTTTCATTTAGTTTGAAGCATTTTGAATTTTTGGATATTTTTGCTGTTTCCATGGTTACGGCGGCCATTTTGAAAATTCCAGCTTCAAAATGCAACTCTGCTCATGCTTGTTACTATTCCTGTTAAGTTTCATCCAGTTTGCAGCATATTCATTTTTTTTTGAAATTTTTGACCTTTTTGCATTGTTTCCATGGTAACAACAGCTATTTTGGAAATTCAAACTTCAAATGCCACATCTTCTAATGTTGCTCTTCGTTACTGTGAAGTTTCATGAAATTTAGAGCACTTTGAGATTTTTTGAATTTTTGGTGTAGTTTCCATGGCAACATAGTAGTTCCAATGAGAGCCAAAATCATCCAAAACCTGTATATAGTGGGCACCTACATTGTATCAAAATATAATGATTCTGAGTTAAAGCATATCCAAACAGTTTACCAAAAGAAAAGACTGGATTTTTTCACATTTGTTCTGTTTCCATGGAAACGGTAGCCATCTTGAACCATTCCATGCTTACTGCAACTCTGCACGTGGGGGTCCTTACTATAGTAGAGTTCCATCAACATTGGTCTATTGGATTTCGAGAAATCACCTGGACAAAATTTGTTGCAAGAAGAAAAATAATAACTAGAATTGCCATTGCAAGCAATAGCGGATGTCACCCTTCCCCTATTGCCACTAACCGGCAGCCATTTCAAAATGGTTTAACAGTGAATGCACATATATTCATGGCAATGCATCTTTCTGTAAATTTTCAGTACAGAGCATTTTAAAAAAATTCACATTTCTTCTGTTTCCATGGCAACGGCAACCATTTTGAAAATTTCAAAGTCAAAAGTCTCATCTGTACTTGCCAGTTAACAATAATATCAAGTTTCATTAAGTTCAAAGCATTTTGAGAAATTTTGACTTTTTTGCAGTTTCCATGGCAACGGTGGCCATTTTGGAAATTCCAAAGTCAAAAGTCTCATCCAGACTTGCCAGTCAACTATCAAATTAAGTTTCATCAATTTTGGAGCATTTTGAAATTTTTGAGATATTTGATCCTGTATCCATGGTAACAGAGAAGTTCCAATGATTGTCAAAATCAATCAAAACCTGTATATAGTGGATAACTATATTGTGTAAAAATTTGTTGATTTCAAGTTCAAGCATATCAAAATTATTCACCAAACCCTGAAGTTTTTAGAGCATTTTGACACTTATGCTCTGTTTCCATGGTAACGGCAGACATTTTGGAAATTCAACGCCAAATTCCACATCTACCAATGTTGCTCATCGTTACCATGAAGTTTCAAAAAATTTGGAGCATTTTGATATTTTTGAAATTTTTGGTGCAGTTTCCATGGCAACATAGTAGTTCCAATGATTGCCAAAATCATCCAAAACCAGTATCTGGCTGGCACCTACATTGTATCAAAATATGATGATTCTGAGTTTAAGAATCTCCAAATTATTCACCAAAAGCAAAAACTGGAATTTTTCACAATTATTCTGTTTCCATGGAAACGGCAGCCATTTTTTATGGTCTTAGACCCACCTGCACCCCGAAATTTTTTGTTCCACCTTATAGTGAACTATCATTAAGATTGGTTCCATTTCACTCCAAAAAACCTGCCGGACAAAATAGGTGGAAGTATAATAATAATAATAATACAGAAAAAGAAACAGAGGAAAAGCAATATGTCACCCGACATTGTCGATCGGGTGACATAATAAGAAAAAAAAGAAACGTAGAATAACAATATGTCACCCCAACTCCGTTGAGGGTGCCATAATAATAAAACAGAAACAGAAACAGAGGAAAAGCAATATGTCACCCGACATTGTCGATCGGGTGACATAAAAAAAAACTCTCTTTAAATTTTAAATTAAATTAATTTATTTAGTTTAGGAGGATAAACTATTTGTTACTCTAATAATACCAGTTGTTGATAGGATCTTCCCCGATTGTAATGTACGTAGGGTTGATTATTTCATTGGTAAAGATGCATGTTTGTACAAACTGTCATGCATATTAATCATCTGAGGTTCCTTGTGGCAGCCAGTGTCACACTGGGTAAAAATAGGATTCTTATAGACAATTAATACTAAATTTCGATTGATTAAATGTTCACTTATTCACTTAATTCATCCAATTGTAATAATATTAACTTGTAAAAGTCAATAAAAGATTTGTTCGCCTAAAATTAACCCATACTGATCCAAATACATTTATGCTCCAGCTCCTAATAGACCGTATGAGTATACGCATACAGTCCGGACCGTACGCGTACGGCCCAAATACTCATATGGTCTGGAACATGTACATTGTATGTGCCTCTTTCAAGTCAGAAGCCTGAAATTCAGTGGTTGTTGTTTTTTTGTCGTGTTACAATTTTTTTTTGTGTACACTAATAAGGCCGTCTTCTCGTTTTGAATTGTTTTATATTTGTGATTTCAGTGTCTTTTGTAGCTGACTTTGCGATATCGGCTTCGCTCATTGTTGAAGGCCGTATGTCTGTTAATTTTTGTGTCATTTGGTCTCTTGTGGAGGGTTGTCCCATTGGCAATCATACCACATCTTCTTTTTTATATAGGTGTTTGTATGAATTTGATTTGAATGGTTCCATACGCTCAAACAGAAATTAATTTACTGTAAAACCCTATCTAACATAAATATAATAGAAAAAAAACGTTATGTCAAATATAGGACAGTTTAGAAATTTAAATATAGTAACACAATGTATCTTAATATATGAAGGTACATGTATATATGGAATTTCTTCTAGATACAATTGTATAAACATAACAATTGTATAAAAGCAGTATAAATATAATTCAAGTGTTCCCGCTGTTTTTACTGTTCAGACATACCTGTTCAAACTAAAAATAGCAATGAAATACACATCTTGTGTTTATCATTACATGTGTTAATAGTTTATCATCATTTTGTTTATCATGTGACGGTAGGTATGTATTTGTACATTTTATATAACATACCCACTTGTAATTCTACACAATACTTCATTATTATTTAGGCAAGCCAGCAGTCGAAAAATGCAATTACAATATATACTGTACCGTACAAGGTAAATTGTATACACACCGACAAAACCATATGTTTGACTAAAATGAATATCAACCAATCTTGAGACAACTATATGTTATCACGGTGGGTATGGTTGTCCTGCGAGAGAACGTTCTGTGCTGGTGATTCGGTCCTGACGGGTGCTGGTGATCAATGCAAAAATGTAAACAAAGACGAAAATGATGATTTTTGACGTATTCACTCATAAAAAATGGAAGAAAACAGTTGAGATTTTTCAATTTTGTTTCTTATGGGTTCATATATAAACCATTAAAAAGTTGACCCTCTAAACGGTTTCAGTAAGCGTAACACAAAAATGCTCATCTTTCAGAAAATCTAGAACTGAAAAAATAAGACAAAAATGCTCATAGAGTCCGCTTTCTATACCGTAATCCACACGACAAAACTATATTGTGAAAAAACATTGCAATTTATTAAAATTTAGCATTTTCTCAATTAATTCATGTCCTGATACTGTGCTGGTGGGTCCTGTCATTGTGCTGGTGGGTCCTGATACGGTGCTGGTGATTTTGGATAAGAAGTTGGTCATATTTGAAACAAATGTTACAAAATCAATAAAATTGGGCAGATAATTGTTGTCAATAGGATCTATGACTCCTATTTTAGCTCTTGTGCATCCATTTGGCTGTTTAATATGTGTTTTCAAATGATCGTAACTTGTATTACATAATTACATAAAAGGGCAACATCCGTTTCGTCCAATATAAGATAACAATATATAATATCTAAAATAAGAATAGTTTTATTAAGATATTAAATGCCCATTACATTGATGCTTCAACAATGATCAAAGCCCATGCCGCATAGACATGTTTGTTAGCGCTCCGCATACCCCTTCCACCCAACCAACCCTCCTCATTTCCTCCTTCATTGTTACAGTGGTGTACCAACACAACAATTTATCACATAAAATAATAACACAAAGACACACATTATTGAACAACGAATACTCGCAGGTATTGAAAGCTAGTTCAAAGCCGCATTTTCAACTAATAGATAAACCATGTTCTCATATACAAAAATCCCAATCGTGTCGATTAAAAAAGTCTCAAAACTTAAGTTCACATTTTAATGTTTGATGAAGCAAAACTTTAAAAGTGTGCAGTGAATCTTGTGCTCACAACAGTTATTGTCATAATTATATTTACATAAGACTTATAAAGGAATTAAGAAGGTACCAAGAAATATTTTACAGTTCAATTTAATGATCATGAATGGAAGGAAATGGTACGGAAGTTTACATAGGACAAAAAGAAATTGATAGTATTTTTTGGCGAAAGACTCAAACGCTTCTTTGCATTATATAGTACAGCTGTTCTATAAAAGCATGCAAAAAAAAAATTTGATTGACTTGCTTGCTATGTTTGCTTGGGTGTTTTCAAACAATAGGTAGGCGGAGTTTCAATACATACTGGGATTTGATTGGACAAATACAAACTGACAGGAATTGAAGTTAATGTTTATTGTCCAAACAAATTCTAGTATATGGTAAACAGACTACTTACCTGTCGTTTACAAACATCCAAACAATCATAGCAAGCAATTTGATCAATAGTTTGCTTTGCATATATTTATAGAAGAGCTGTAAATTCTAAAAAAAATTCTTGTTGTCGTAGATGGTTAAATCCTCAACAATATCTCAATAACTTTGTTGGAACGAATAAAGGTTTTAAATCAAATTTTCGTGGACTTTTTAGCTTCCACCCTGACGAGGCATGTTAGCTGTTCGTATGCTGTTGCACCTGACGCACGGAAACTTTCACATTTCCATCTTCTTTTCTGAAATATTTTACCCAGCTCATACTTGACAGGATTGTTATCCTAGTAAAAAGATGTAACCAATGAATTGAACACAAGTTAAAAATTCCACAATACTATATAATTCATTTTATGTGTCAATTTGTTCGAAAAAAGTCGTAAAGAAGAGAGTTTTTTTAATGTCATGATTATCTGTCACTTTCTAGATCTATGCTTAGCATTTATTTCAGATGACATGGACTCCTCACCCTGGTGACCCTGCTGCCTTTCATAACTTTATCCGTATACATATATTAATAGATAAACCAAAGGTTGCAACTGGTATTTTTGTATTTAAAATGATTCGTTGTAACGAGAATATTTGTGGTGAATGGAAACTGTGGGGTCAAAATCTTAAATTGCTTATAAATGTTGCTGGACCCAGTTTCGTTATCTGATCTGAATTTTCTGAAATGTGCAAGGTAGATAGACATCAGCCTTTTGATTTTTTTGTACTCGGTAAGTTTTGCCCTAATTGCTTGAACTTTTGCAATATTAAAGCCGATTTCAATGAGTGTGTAGACAAAGGGAATATCTTTGGTTATCTTGCTTGCTGAACAGAAAATTCATTGCTAGGTTATGTAAACTACCCTACTTTAAGAGTAGACTAGTCCGACAAATGACACATATTTCTGTCTGTAGGACCAGGCTACTTCGAAAGGAGGGTAATATACCTTACCTAACAATGACTTCACGGTTTAGCAAAAATATAGAATTTTTTTTTTTTTTTTGTACATAAATAAGGCCGTTAGTTTTCTCGTTTGAATTGTTTTACAGTGTCTTATCGGGGCCTTTTATAGCTGACTATGCGGTATGGGCTTTGCTCATTGTTGAAGGCCGTACGGTGACCTATAGTTGTTAATGTCTGTGTCATTATGGTCTTTTGTGGATAGTTGTCTCATTTGCAATCATACCACATCTTCTTTTTTTATAAAACAATACAAATCTACACACACAAAAAACTGGCTTAATTTCAACTGGTTATCAACCCGAATCGCGATAAGATCATATATAAGCTCACCTGTGTCGAGGGGTCGTGTGAGGTTCATGTATTGTCTTGGCGTCCGCAATTACAAAAAGATCTTTTCTGAAATTACTTGACCAAATGTTACCAAATGATTTTTCAAGAGTGAATCTAGGAAAAACAATATTCATCAACAAACATGACCACTGTCTGTTAAAATGTATTCGAGTTTTTAGTTACAGCCGATTCCATTGAGTATGTAGGCAAAGGTAATATCTTTGGTTAGCTTGTTCCATTTTTATGCAAAACCTTTTACATTTTTATTTTATGGGTTATTGTTGAAGGTCGTACGATGACGTATGGTTGTTAACACATACTTCCTTTGGTTTCTTATGGTTTGTCCATTGACAACAAACATACACATCATCTACTTTATATAAGTATTGTAAAAATTACAACGTATTTTGGTGATCTTGCAAAATGATCGTAATCCCGAAAATCGTAAACATATTTTCTTATTTTAAAAGGGGGCAAGAAGTGTTCCATTAACAGGCCAATAAATAAGTTAATTTAAAAAAAATAAAAAAATAGGGGTATTTTTTCTCTCATAATAACAGTAAACAGATTCACAACAATGTCAATTTCAAGAAAGCAGACAACAGTTAATTAGTCAATAACAGTACAGCATCAATGATCTTGAATATATGCCACTTTTAACTAAAATATAAAGGCACAGAACCAGGACATAAGAGCACAGAACCAGGACCGTTTTTCTAATCACCAGCACAGCGTCAGGACAATTCCGTTTAACGAACTTGCACGACTTTTGCAATATAATTTTGTTGTAATATACTTTGCATGGTACTTATGACGCATCAGAGAAAAAATAAGCAACAAAACAGTCGTTTTATTGCCGTTCTGATACAATGTAAACAAACCCACCAGCACAGAATCAGGACCCACCAGCACCTGACAGGACCAAATCACCAGCACAGAACGTTCTCTCGCAGGACAACCATACCCATCGTGGTTATAGTAGTCTCAGCATCAGTTGAACGACTGAAAACTAACTATCGTATTCCTTCATAACTTGGTACAGATATTTTCAAAAGGCAAATAGTGGGTTTGTCACGAAATAGAAGTTTCTTCATAATATAAATTCTTAATGGAATAACTACATTTGTATTCTGGAATATCATTTTCATTAGAATAAATATAACTGTATATGTTCCTAACGGAATAAATGGTAAATAATATATATGTTCCAACGACCAACAGGGACAAATAATATGACATTGTTTATAAGAACGTTTACAGTGGAACTTCTATTACTAGGTAAAACAAATATACGTTGACAAGTTAAACCTTGTTGTATGACAGTTGCATACAGTTCCGTTATATCGACGAAAATAGTGTACTTAGTTTAAAATTGAGAATGGAAATGGGAATGTGTCAAAGAGACAACAAACAGACCAAAGAGAAAACAACAGCTGAAGATCAACAATGGGTCTTCAACACAGCGAGAACATCCCGCACCGGAGGCGTGCCTCAGTTGGCCCCCAAACAAAATCGTGTACCAGTTCAGTGACAACAGAAGTCGTACAAAACTCCAAAATACATAAATAAACTAAAATTAAAGATCATACAAGACTAACAAAGGCTAGAGGCTCCTGATTTGGGACAGCCACAACAATGCGGAGGCCGGGTCAAACGTGTTTTGTGAGATCTCAATCTTTCCCCATTACCTATAGCCAATGTAGCAAAACAAACACACGGCAATACGCACATTAAATTCAGCTTAAAGGAAGAACTACATTAAAAAAGGAAAACAAACAAACGAAAACAATCGACAAAAACAACATATAAAAACTAAGACACCAACAAATGTTTTTTTGTAACTTATCGAAGATCATAACTTGTTTAATATGGTTTGATAAAATATTTTTGACAAACACTCACAATCCCGATAAAACGGAAAAGTAACAGCCACCAAGTGATAAGGAGGGTTGAAAGAAGCCTGCTTGATAAATGTATATTTGTTAATTAAATTTTTGAATAAAGCTCCTATCAATCAAAACATATATATTTATATTATATATCACAGATGACAACTGGCTAGAATCAAATGTCTGATCAAAGTCACATAGAAATAAAAAGCAACAGTGGTATACCGCTGTTTAATAGTCATAAAGCGATAAATCGAAAACAAATCTGGGTAACAAATTAAACCCGAGGGAATGCACCAACTGTAAATGTAAAGAAACGGATCAAAAGAAATACTGAACTGCTACAAAAACAAACGCCAATATACATTGAAACGAACTGTTTGATAACAAATGCTATATTCCTAATATGGTACATTTGACTATACTAACCTCCCGCTAATATGGCAATGTTAAAAATACCGCTAAAATGCAATATTGCTGTACGTGACAGGAATACAGTACAAATAAATGAAAGAACACTAAGGACAAAGAAATACATAAATCAAATTATAATAGTACATAACAACGGACACCTTCCATTCATTTACAGTACACCACAATGGAATTAAGAACGGTGCGTCCCACGAAAGTATCAACGCTACGAAAGGTAACGTCACATGTAAATTTCTAAAAACAGAATACAAAATTGGGATTAGCTTGAATTTGTGTTATTTTATGTTTTTTTTCTAACCGTTACAAGAATATTAATAAAGAATTGTATTACATGGATTTTTTTTTCTAAATCAAAACTGTGTAAAAATAAATAAATCCTGTGCATAGGAGCCTATAGTTGCTTTTAAGTTAATTTTATATAAATTTAATTAACTAGCTGAATAATATCTATATATATGAAAGATTTAAGTTAATGTTTGAAGTTGAAGACGAAGTCCCGAAGTTAAATCATTATAATACGAACTTTATATAATATATTTGCCAATTCGAGGTTTGTTACTTTCTGATTCACAGAACATTCAAATGTGATAGTGCAAGCGAGAATGTTTAATTTTAGAGAGAATGAAAATGTACAATAAACTCATCATATATAAAATTTTGTATTTGCTATATAGACGCGCGTTCCGTCTATAAAAACTTATCAGTGATGCTTGAATAAAAAAAAAGTAAAAAAGGCCAGAAAATGTAGAAAAACAAATCATGCCAATTTGAGTTCTGAACCAATGTCATCGCCAGAGGGAATGTAGTAGTCATTTTATTTGAAAGCTTGTTTGATTATAATAATATATTAATGAAGTTAAAGTTTCATTTTATTCTACAACAATTTCTTATCCATTAGAAAGGCTACTGTGTGCTCCTGGTGCAGCTTTTAAACTAGTTTTTGTCAAGCCTGTAACTTTTGTCGATCACAGAAAGCTCAACATAGGGATAGTGATCCGGTGGCAGTGTTAGCTAAGTTCTTAAAAGCTTTCTATTTTAGAAAGCAGAAGACCTGTATGCTTCATACTTTGTATACAGATGACTTATGTTATGAAGTTTCTGTCCATGTCTTATGTCCATTGTACTTATCCTCATTTTCAATGACTACTTTAAAAAAAAAAGTAAAGATTCTTTGTAGTGTTAATTCTTTTATTATTATAATAGGATTTCTATATTTGTTTTGTTTGTGCCTTTCAAGGTCTGCATGCCCATCAGATGGTTTTCATTTGACCTGGACCTCATTGCATGGATCAGCGACATTGGTTAAGTCCATATATCAAATTCAAAAACAATTAAACTTTGGTATAAATTGTAACTAGGGAAGCATATGGTCGTGACTTCTGCACTATTTTTGCGTGAAAATCTGATGTAACCTTCTCGTATGCAACGTTCGTGTAAAACAAACAATTGTTTTTCACAAAGCATTTTGAACAAAGAGGTGTCAAATCGTGACGTCTTAGCTTATACGAGTAAAGTTAACATTAATAATTTAATTTTACATCTTAGAGTGTGCAACAGTGCCATGCCAGTATTGTATTACCGACTGTTAGATAAAGGAATGACAATTCAGGTTTCCTGGTACCTTTGATAACTATTTACACCACTGGGTCGATGCCACCGCTGGTGGACGTTTTGTCCCCGAGGGTATCACCAGCCCAGTAGTCATCACTTCGCTGTTGACATGAATATCAATTGTGTGGTCATTTTTATAAATTTCCTGTTTACAAAACTTTGAATATTTCGAAAAACTAAGGATTTTCTTATCCTGCAGGAATAGATTACCTAAGCCGTATTTGGCTCAACTTTTTGGAATTTTGGATCCTCAATGCTCATCAACTGTGTACTTGTTTGGCATTATAACTTTTTTGATATTAGCGTCACTGGTGAGTCTTATGTAGACGAAACGCGCGTCTGGCGTACTTAATTATAATCCTGGTACCTTTGATAACTATTTCACACTTTACTGCATCTTTGATTATGAACTTTATTATGTTACATTTTCAGGAAGCAATTACTTCCGGTAATTATGGGACAACGTTGGTCCAGTTCCGAGAGAGTAACGTGTTCTAAAGAGACAGCTTTAAAGACAGCTTGGCAAATTTGTAAGATACAAATCGAATGTGTTTGATATTCTTCCTAATTGTATGTTACATCTACATTATACATAAACATTATAATTTTAACACAAGTATCTCTAGTACATAAAGCAAATTCCAAGTGCAAATTCCAAATGGAATCTTTACAACAAACCCCTTTCGAGTTCGTTGCATTTGCGTCCAAAACTTTTGTTTTAATGGACATCATGCGTGAGTGTAGGGCAATGCCACTTCCCTCTCATGTTGAGCGAGCGGTTGATAAATATGATGCCATATTGCACGGAATATTCGACAAATTGAATTATTGTAATTAATAACCAGTACTGCTGTCATTAGGGACTTGGGATAAATTACCTATAGAACAGAAATTATTTCTAGTTTATACTGAAAAATTACAACCACGAAGACGCTTGTAATAGTGCATGTTACAGGCGATCATCCTATCTGGTAAACAACTTCATTACGGCGCGAATAAATGACGAAATATCCGGTTGGAGGACAACTCGTAAGTGGTCAATTGTTTTTCTTCATATCTCACTTGCTAATCTTAGGACGATGTTTGGAATTTACGACACAAGTGGTAATTTCATTTTTTCACATACTCTCTGTGTCTTTATTTTATTATCGATGTTTCATGTTCTTGTCTTGAATACATACTTAATGCGATGCAAGATTTGTCCCTGTATAAGACTTTTGAATCAGTTTCGGAAGATTCATGCATTTCATATGCCCTGTCGGAATAGCTGGTAAAGATAGAATTTGATTTCGTGAAATGTTATACTTTTCACGTGCGCTTTGTTTTTCTGTTAATACGCATCTACATACGTTATTTACAATGAATGTTGATATAGTATCTTATATTTCAGACACCAGATATTTGGCATCACTTAATATTTAAACTGCTGGCCAGCTTTTGTTTTTGTTATGAAAAACAAAATGATGAACACTTAGTAATCTTTCTTCTATATTATTCATTTTATCAAAGAAAACATGTCTTCGCCAGAGGTTCAACATTAACACGGCATGAAGACTGCTATATTTATACATACATGTAGTTTCTACATATTATCGTCTCATTAAAGTTAACGTCCGAGCCGTCAATATTCTTGATTAGCCTACCTGTGTAACGTATTCATATTTAATAGGTCATTTAAAAAAGTATTCTGCAACACACGCTAAGTCATCATCACATTATCAATATTTGCTTTCTCTGACGTATAAGTTTGGCGGGGGTTAAACAAATGTGTGATCCCTTAACATTGTACACTGATTTTAAAAAAGAAGATGTGGTATGATTTCCAATCTTTTTCCAATTTCAAAAAAGAGAGAATTTAACAACTTTATGTCAATGTACGCCCATCACCAATGAGCAAAGCCTATGATGGTAAAGCACAGTACAAGATCAAACTGATAAAACTCAGTTGTTAATGGCTTGACTTATAAGAGATTCAGATTATCGTTTTTCTACTGATTCTGAAAATGTGGAATTTCCTGTGTATTTTAAACTTTCATTTTAATAACTGAATGTACTCGGAAGGACGAGACAAAACGACTTCGCATTTTGTTATACTAGAAAGTCGATTTTAACGTATTTTCCATACAATCCCTAATCATGCTTAAAAGATTAGAAATTTAACGTGTAAATAAATCATGACAATTGTCTTAAACAAACGGATTTCTTTAACATTTTTACTATGTTTTATTCTTTTACAGCAGACAGCAGTAATGTCGATGTAACAATTATAATGAAAATACAGACAGAAACGAAGCAATTCGGTGAAGTAGTGGATCGTTGGACAAGACATACAGAACTAACAGCATTGACAATAGCTTGTTTGTAAGTAATGATATAACCAATCTGTTGTGTTGTTGTAGTCGAGTGTTTTGATTTGTGATTAGGTTTTATTGACTTCCCACTATTTAATTCAATTTGTAATTTTGATTTTTTTTGTATCGATAAATACACAGTTCATGATAAGTAATGAAAGCACCAGTAGTGTGCTGATTAACCTCATGAAAGAGTACAACTCAAGGTAATAAACAAAAACTTAGGATTAGCAGAAACAACAAGAAAGCGACTGTTGCATTTAAAGATCTCAGACAACGAAACACTGTTGATAGCGAGTTGAAACATATCAATTTTTTCTGTGAGGATCATATCAAGTCAAAACAGTGTGTCCACACAAGAGCATGAAGTATCAATTGAAGTTATTGATCTGTCTCAATATTGTCAAATATATCAACATAAAGAATAGGCCTTCTAGTTTCTGAAGTATCCTGCATGCTGAATTCGTTGCGGTATATGAGATTCATACACTGATCGAAATGTTATGTCATTGAATGACCAGACAACATCAAAATGTCAAAAAAAAAAGATCTTAAAGTGAATTTTAAAGGATGCTGCAAGATGTTTATTCTAATTGTCTTTGAGAGGTTTTTTAATGCTTAACATGAGTACAAAATTAAGTCGGCAGGTTTGGATACACAGTTAGTATCCGGCGTTAGTGTATTAAGTCGGCAGGTTTGGATACACAGTTAGTATCCGGCGTTAGTGTATTAAGTCGGCAGGTTTGGATACACAGTTAGTATCCGGCTTTAGTGTATTTTGGGTCAGTGTGGTAGAAAACAAATGTATTTTACAAAGTCATATATTGTATGACCTAAAACAGGAAATGTGAATATGCGATATTAATTACAGATGACGGTGTTACCAATGCGACGATGTATATGATCATTCAAACTAACATAGATACTAGTAGATTAAAACCCCAAAAAATAAATTAAAAATCCTCATTCATAAATTCAACATAATTTTACCGGAGGCCCTCTTTTGCTTTAGAAAGAATTGTGGTAAGAAATTGTTTAGATGGACGGTTTAAAAAAAAAATAGATATACATCATTCTATATGACGTTAATCTGTTCTTATACATCTCGTCATTGTGTTATTGTTCTATGATAATGTTTGTATTGTTATATTTGAATTTTGCTAACATGCTTTGTCTATATGACTTTTTATGTGTTTTGTTCCCCTTTTTTACATATGGCGTCGCTCTGTTATTATACATCCTGTCATTGTGTTATTGTGTCTATGTTTTTTTTTTATTTAATGAATGGCTATTATTTATTTTGAATTTATTGAACCATAAAACTAATTTTTGACTCTTCACATTGAATAATCCGCGAAGCGGATTATGTAAAATGTGAAGAGTCAAAAATTAGTTTTATGGTTCAATAAAATCAAAATAAATTATTGCCATTCATTATAAATAAATTTCTATCAAAAATAAAGCTCAATGAACTTTTTATACTATTTATCTTTACAATAAAACGTACACTCATGTTGGCGTATGAATACACCACGTCAGAGTGGGCGTGTCGCCATCAAAATTGACAACATTGAAAATAAAACTAATAATTTTAACCAATCAGAAGACAGTAAATACACAAAATTTATTTATATTTGTTTGTTTTTATAGTGATTGAGATAATAACACAATGTGGACTGCTGTACTCTTATTCTTGACATTTTTACCTATTATGACTGTTGGTTTTGTTCACACCTCGTTGTCAGTATAATGGAATTTTACGCGACGGTCATACAAGTGAGAGTTTAGCTAACTATAAAACCAGAAAATGCCTGTACCAAGTTAGGAGTATGACAGTTCGATATGTTTGAAATTTCAATTTTGCCATGTGATTAAGGAATATCCGTATTGAATTTTCCTTGGAGTTCAACATGTGTGTGGTTTAACTTTTTGAAATGCAGGTATCCAATTAAACGACGGGAGATTTTTATTGTCCTTATTAATGTTAACGAAAGGAGATATCAGAATATACATACTTGAAAGGGAATAAAATCAAGATTAAAATCCTAAATAATTTGTTGAATCTTTAGCAATCACAGTTTACCTCTGATTGAACTGACATTTCAGGAATAATGATGTTAAACTTGTTAAAAAATTGATAAAGAAAGGTGCAGATGTTAATTTAGTTGCCAGGGGAGATCAACATGAAAATTACGAAAACAGTGTTCCACCCATATTCTATGCTGCAAATAATAGAAATGCTGACATTGTTAAACTTCTGATAAACGCAGGTACGTGGTATATTTTTTTTATTGTCGGTTCTCAATGTCCATGGGCCAGTGGCACACATTGCATACAGCCAGTCAAAAAACATGCGATTTTTAGATAAAGTTTTTTTTTTTTATCTCATTTTAAAATAAATCACTTTAAAAGAGGGACGAAAGATACCAGAGGGACAGTCATCGACAATAAACTGACAACGCCATGGCTAAAAATGAAAAGGACAAACAGACAAACAATAGTACACATAACACAACATAGAACACTAAAGAATAAACAACACGAACCCCACCAAAAACTAGGGGTGATCTCAGGTGCTCCGGAAGGGTAAGCAGATCCTGCTCCAAATGTGGCACCCGTTGTGTTGCTTATGAGATAACAAATCCGGTAAATAATCTAATTCGGTAGGTTACATTTATGAAGGGGAAGGGGACTGTAGTTACGACGTGAGGAACATATCCGATGTCATTTGTGAAACGGTTTAACTAGAGAAGATCATCAAAGAAATATGAGCTTGTGGAATAAAAAGGAAACTGAATATTCATTGACAAAAAGGACACATACTGGTATCAAAACAAATTACCCAACTTTTTGTAGGAACAGGATATCAATATGCATCAAATCGAATAAAAGTCGTGCAGAAATTTAAGATATTCATATGTGTTGATATAATTTTAGTTTTAAAGTCGCGTATTAGGGAGAATATTCAGAGCTTATTTTGACATCAAAATGACATAAATTCCATATTTGTAATTTATAAAACATATTAATGGTATCTACATCAGTGATCTGTCACAATTCTTTGGACAACTATCCATATATACAACTACACTAAAAACGCTCTTTGTCTACATTATTTAATTTAATTTCGCTTTCTTAATATGATAAATGTACTTCAAACATATAATGTAGGTCATTTGTATATCAAAGTTACCTAAAAGCACCTGTTGTGTATTATATTGAAGGTGTGGACATTAACAGATTTCAAGGACTTCCACAGTGTATAAATTTACAGAAACCAGATGACCTACGTGCAATCATTGGTCCAAATAGGCCTCAATCTTTTGGATTTTCAAGACATTCTGGTAGTCCTCAAATGTTTTAGAAAGTTCTTGAGCAGTTTTTTAAATGCTGGTGTTAAACTAAACACTACATCTTGGGGACCATGTCTTTTTTTAGGGTAAGTGTTTGTATATTTGTGTTGATGTTTAAGTTATATCTGGTTGAAATACAATCATTTAAGAATATAACAATGTACATGCTTAACCTTAAAAAAAGGTACAACCTGCTTAGCAGTATCATAAATTATGTCAGCGTTTGTGTGATTTGTCATGGGAAAAGTTAGTTTAGTTTTACTTAAAGACTATTTATTTTCGTTCTTATGTTGTACTGTTATACCACTGTCCCAGATTAGGGGGAGGGTTGGGATCCCGCTAACATGTTTAACCCCGCCACGTTATTTATGTATGTGCCTGTCCCAAGTTAGGAGCCTGTAATTCAGTGGTTGTCGTTTGTTTATGTGTTACATATTTGTTTTTCGTTCATTTTTTTTTATATAAATAAGGCCGTTAGTTTTCTCGTTTGAATTGTTTTACATTGTCTTATCGGGGCCTTTTATAGCTGACTAGGCGGTATGGGCTTTGCTCATTGTTGAATGCCGTACGGTGACCTATAGTTGTTAATGTCTGTGTCATTTTGGTCTTTTGTGGATAGTTGTGTCATTGGCAATCATACCACATCTTCTTTTTTATATATCAGTTATATTATGTTTTGTTATATGTCAAAAGTCATAACCTACATAGACATAACGCAGAGATGGGCACAACCTGTTATAATGGCCACGAACAGATAGACTTTAACAAAATATACATCAGAAAGCCAAAAATATAAGTCAGAAGGCATAGGAATTAAAATACAGATCACCTTAATTATACTGATCTAAGATAATATAACAAAGAAGATGATGTATGATTGTCAATGAGACAGTTCTCCACAAGAGACCAGATAACACAGAAATAAACAACTATTGGTCACCGTGCGGCCTTCAACAATGAGCAACGCATAGTCAGCTATAAAAGGCCCCGAAATGACAATGAAAAATAATTCAGACGAGAAAACTAACGGCCTAATTTATATACAAAAATGAAGTTTATCGTTAGTCATTATATATTTTTGATACGTTCTCTAATGATTGAAATTGTTGCACAAAAAAATGATACTCTCGTACATCAGAAACCGCAAAGTTGACTGGGGAATAGTTATACGGTCACTTTGGTTTTCTATCGACTAGCAAATAAAAAAAACCCGAAAGATACAAGAGGGAAGTCAAACTCATAAATTGAAAATAACCTGGCAACGCCATGGCTTAAAATGAATAGGACAAACAGACACACAATAGTACACATGGCACAACATTATTATAAACGTTATTCGAAGTGGTGCGTACGTTTAACCGTGCGGGATGTGCAAGTACTCCACAACGTCCGGTCAGAGCAGGAGCGTTAAATCCGATCCATCGGATAAGAGAGTGACATACTCTCTGCATGTCAAGAACCCTTGCAAAAACTCTATTTGAAGTCCGTAGGTCGTCTTTTACAAGGTACAATTCTTGCCCCTTTCATAAATACCCTCATTTTCAGTGGCATTATAGAATTACACACGTACAATCTTAAACACAATATGATAAATGATTGATTGGTGGTTACATAACGACAGTGGTACATATTGTATGCAAGTATTTCATGCATGTTTTCTTGTCATCTCCCTTTTTTTTCAAATGCCATTTTTGTTTTTCTTTATGGACACAGTTTTTAGTTTTTATATTAATGAAGATTATAACACAGCATTGACTACTTTATACACCAATATTTTATATTTTAACCTTTTATAGCTGGTTTATTTTGTCAATATAATCAAATTGTATGTGACTGTTATACAGGTTGGATGTTTAGCTAGCTTTAAAATATTTTATATTCTTGAAATCGCCTGTACCCAGTCCGATATATGACTGTTCTTTCAATTCGTTTGTTGTCTTTGAGCTCTTGGTTTTGCGCTTTGAAAAGGGACATTCTGTTTGAATTTTCCGTCGAGTTTATTATTTTGTTTTTCTCCTTTTCATTCTACCTTCATGTTGGAGGGCTTTTATTACAGGATGTACCTACTGTTTGAATTTGTGTTCGTCCTCAATATGCGTATCATATTTAATACATAAGCATATGTACAATTTTATCAAGCTGATTAAGTTGTATAACAATACAAGACGAACGACGAAAATCAATGTACAGTCAAACAGTCAAACCTGTTTTAAGACACCATTCAAGGGAGATAAAAAAACAGTGGTCTCCTAAAACAGGTTCAATTAATATGAAAGGTACTAAAGAAGGATCTAAGATTGATAGTCCTTTAAAACAGGTTTTTGTTTAATACATGTGGTATCTTACACAGGTTTGACTGTAATTGGTTTTGTATCATTACATACTCAGCCTTCAATTTATTGTAGTCCGGTAAAATAGGCGAACTGAATTTAGAATTTGTATTTAAATCAGATTTGTAATTACAACCTCATTTTTACAATTTATAACTTTCTTTTATACATAACAGGAGAGGTAAGGTTTATGAGGCAAATCGTCCAACGACATTACACATATCCAGTCCGTGGTTTATTTGTACTGCAGCAATAGTGTTACTACAACATGGAGTGAATCCCAACTTGTATAGTTTTGGAGATATTTTACGTCAATGTGGGGAACACTGCATGTTCTCTCGGCAAGAGGACTACTGTATTGATGACAAAATATTTTTAGCAACATTTGTATCTTCTGGGTATGATTTGACCGTATCTGATATGAATTGCTATGAAAACGATTACTTTCAAATTGAAACTGACTATCACTTACTTAAAGGTTTTGGAAGACCGCCAAGTTTAAAGCACCTTGCTCGAACACAAATTCGGAAACACATCAGGTTCGTCAATATGGACACATCTGTATTTCCAATAATCGACAAGTTAAAACTTCCTACGATTCTTAAGGATTTTTTGAAACTATTCGACGTTAGTCCTGCTGATATATCGGCAATTGTTTGCTATGAACACAGACGATGATAACTGTATAATAAATGTATGTAAAAGTGTCATTTCCTGGAATCTCACATGAACCTCACATTCAATCATTGTTATTTTAACATGACACAAAAGAATATATTATATGATCCAATGAACGCTCACAAAACACGACGAATATTTACTTGATACGCGGAATCATGATAATTAGAAATTGAACGAAATTTAATTTCCTTTTTGAATATATTACCATATTGTGTTTTTTTTACGTGTAAACCTCATCAACCGAACATTGTACAATTAATCCTTCATCATTACATTTGTTTATAAATATAATATTTGCATCCGAACTATAAAGAGTTCATGTTTCCTAAAGAAATAACAGTAAAATGAATTATATTTCATATTTACCTGTAAAATCGTTATGGGGCTCAAATGGAAGGGTTCTATAGGATTCTGACAGTACTGAAACTGTACTGACGCAATCAGTACTGAAACAGTACTGTAAAAATCAGAACTGAATTTATAGAACTAGTTTCGATACAGTCATTAAACAGACACAAGTTGTTTCCTTTTTTTCCTTTTTCCTTTTACGATATTTAAATTTTGAATAAAATATTCGTCCAAACCGAATTTTAACAACTTGTGTCTGGTCAGTTATTGTATAATAATGAACAGTACTGAAATAAAAGAAAGTATAACATTACAAGTTTTCAGTCTTGCCAAACAGTACTGATATGTACGAGGGTAGAAATGTACCAAAGTAAACGTGGGAAATTCTAGATCTTGGTAGTGTATCCCTTTTAGTCCAATTGTTTTATTTTGATTTGTATATTATTCACAAAATAAACATTGCAAACAAGCACAAATTTCAACAAGTATAAAATCGTGAAATAATTTGTCTACACCAAATCGGAGTTGTACCATATTTAAAACACAGATAATTTACAAAATTTTCCATCAGCTTCACATGAATATTCCTTTAACCAATCATTATTTTCGTTAACCTGGCTTTTCTATGCAATGTAAATTGCTATAGTATAATATTACCGACTGTACATACTTAACCATATAATAGATGTAGGGAAGTAAGTGTACAACTGCTTATTCTTCCAAACAAGGAGAAACCCAAGGTATTAAGCGTGTTTGTTGTAATATGTATCTACTTTTTATGAATTGTATTGTGAACCATCGTTTCTGCGTGTGTCTTTGTTTAGTGTACAATCATTACGTTTATTAATCGCATATTATTTTCAAAGATTTCTTGTACAATATGAAATGCTGAAATAAAGAGTGACAGTATTCAATCGATATTCAAATTTGATAAATTGAACTAAGAAGAGATAAATCAAGGTAACAGACAAAAACTTTAAAAATCTCTCAAACTTCGAAAAAAAAAACACGCGACAGGATGCGACGGTAGGGTCAAAGTCTCATCCTATGCATGCATCGCTTTTGCAACATTTTGTCAAAACTTCACAAATAGATGTAGGAAACAATCGGTAAAAGTACAATTTTGGTGACAATTTTTGTATTTAAAGATGACCTGTGTGTTACAAACATATATGAACAAACATGTTGTATTAGACATAGGAAGATGTGGTGTGAGTGCCAATGAGACAACCCTCCATCCAAATAACAATTTTAAAAAGTAAACCATTATAGGTCAATGTTCGGCCTTCAACACGGAGCATTGGCTCACACCGAACAACAAGCTTTAAAGGGCCCCAAAATTACTAGTGTAAAACCATTCAAACGGGAAAACCAACGGTCTAATCTATATCTAAAAAAAAACGAGAAACGAGAAACACGTATAAATTACATAAACAAACGACAACTACTGTACATCAGATTCCTGACTTAGGACAGGTGCAACATTTGCAGCGGGATTAAACGTTTTAATGGTACAAAACCTTCTCCATTTTTCTGAAACAATAGCATAACATCACAACATAGAAAAACATACGATAATATATCAATTGGCAGGCTAAACTCAATCAAAAAACGTAAATTAATACACTATGAACGAATAAATTTGATCTGCGATATCTGAATGTAAATGCACAGTTAATTAAATATTAGGGATAAACATTCAAGTCCAAAAAAGCAAACAAATAAGTCCAAACAAAGCCATGGCAAGACACCACTGCGAAATATTTAACCCTTCGAAAAATTATCACATTTAAAAAAAAAAAACGGTTTTAATAATACAGGTAAATCTTGAAGTTTATACAAATGTAGTCAGTGAAAATTAGAAGATATTCCAAATATTCAAAGCTGGTATATAGACAAGTTACATGTTAATATAAAATAAGAAAAAGGCATTATAAACAGTATCAACAGGTCGAATTAACAAGAAAATACGATTTGAGAGTACTCGCAGTTACTGACAGCTAGTTAAAAGCCAAAATCAATTAATAATAAAAATTCATGCATCAGAGACTAAAAGACATGACTTGTGCAATGCTAAAAATAAATGTATCGACAGGCAGTAGGATAGCGAGGAGCGACTTCTACAGAGACAAAAATCAACGTATCTGCGTCTCCATACATCCCGCCTCAAAAGAAGACACAAATTAGTTATGGTTTAATTTGCTAATGACAAAATCGATATTAGTGCCAATGTAAACTATATTCAGAGATATAATTACAATATTGGTACGATAACCCTTACTTATAAGTTTGTTTAAAGGTTCGATAAGTTTACACGGATCACATAGTGATTGTTTCGCTTTAAGTACAATATTACCATAAAATTTAGGATGTGAAATACCATTTTTAATAAGTTTTCTACAGGTACAGCCAAATGTACTAATGAAATATTTGTATCTTTGAAAGAATTTAGTAAAAGTTTTAAGTAATTTATGGTATCGGAATCCCTGACACAACGATTTCCCAGTGATGCATTGATTATGTTCGTTAAAATCTATGACATCAGAACACACATGGGCAAACCGAACGAGTTGGGATATATAAACACTGTTTTTCCCCATGTTATTCACAAAGGAACAACTGCTTATGCTTAAAAGGCAAGTCATCTTTTTCCTGAACTCTTGTATATATGGAATTACCTTTGTTAAACCTTTTGTTGTTTTTTTTTTATCTTGCAACGCCACATATAGGTTAACAGAATATAAAAATAGCTTGAATATAAAACTAAGAAATTGTGGTATGATTACCTTTGAAACAGCTGGCCTGTAAATTTTCAATGAACAGATGTAAGCAATTGCAGGCAACCGTACGACTTTCAACAATGAAAAAAACCCAACATATCAAGTCAACTATGAAAGCTCCCGACCTGAAAATATGAAACAATTCAATTGCCTACCAATAGGACTTAAGGAGGTTAAACATGTTTACGAGCGCTCAATATTCCCCTAAATTGTGACATCAGTGTTACTGTTTGACATAAGAACAAACTATATAAATCTACCTAGTGAAAAGTATAGGTATCTTAACTCATCAGATCGATACAAAGCAGACAACATCTAACAAAAGCCCAGAACGGACGCGCAAGGTATTTATGCATCCCTTACAACTAAAAGACACCAAGTACAAATCTGAGAGAACTCTCGGTTATTGACAGACAGGTCGAAGCTAATAACAACTTATTAAAACATACTATATATAATACTACTAAAATATCAATCAGCACACATTCAATGTCCATTGGATTTAGACGTGAAATTAAAGGTACAGTGTATCAACAGATTGCAGTTCCATGAAAGTGCATATGTGTATAACAAAAATGTTTAGTAATTTTTAAATTTACTGATAAAAAAAATGATCTTTATATATAATAAAGAAGATGTGGTATGAATGCCAATGAGACAACTGTTCACAAGAGACCAAAATGACACAGACAACTGTAGGTCACCGTACGGCCTTCAACAATGACCCAAATCCATACCGCATAGTCAGTATCAAAGGCCCCGATATGACAACGTAAAACAATTCAAACGCGAAAACTAACGGCCTTATTTATATAATTTTTTTTTTAACGAAAAACAAATATGTAATACATAAACAAACGACAACCACTGAATTACAGGCTCCTGACTTGGGACAGGCACATACATAAATAATGTGGCGGGGTTGAACATGTTAGCGGGCTCTCAACACTCATTCTAACCTGGGACAGTGGTATAACCTAAGAACGGACTATAAAAATCAGTTGAAAAAGGCTTTACTCATCAGATGGACAAAAATACAATTGGACGTGGCCGGGTACGTGTACATCCCGACATCAAAAAGACACTAGGAACAAATCTGAGAGTACTTGCAGTTATCTGACAGCTAGATCAAAGCCACTATCTTGCATCTCAGATTAAAATATCAATCCGTACACATCCAACGTCCAATGAATTAAGTGTAAAGACGTAATGAACAGTCGGAGAAAAACATGACTTTGTGCAATGCCAAGTTACAGGTATCGACAGATTGTAGATCTATAAATGTGTATATGTATATAACATACTGGTAATATTTAGTTTGCTTTTAATTTACTGATAAAAAATCAATATTTATACCAATAAATACATTATTCAATGATCTTATTACAGCGTTGAGTTGGTAACCTTTTAGAATTAGTTTATTTAAAGGAGTGATAAGTTTACAATGATCATTTCTAAATTTCCGGGCACGGTTAACAACATTTTCGTAAAAATAAGGATGTGCTATCCCGTTTGAAATAAGTTTTCTAGAGGTGCAACCAAACTTAAAAACCAAATCTTTATATCTATGGAAAAATTTAGTAAAGGTTTTAAGTGAATTATGGTAATGATATCCCTGGGTTAATAATTTACCAGTAATACATAGATTGCGTTCGTTTAAATAAAAAACGTCACAACAGACACGGGCATAGCAAAATTAATCTCTATACCAATATTATAATCTTCAAAGATCTAATTACAGTGTTGAATTGGTAAACTTGTAGAATCAGTTTACATTGTGGTATTGTACTATAGTACATTTGTGTATGATTGTCTTTAATTTTGCTAATATGCTTGATCTATATGCAATTTTATGCTTCTTTGATAATTTTTCTTTGTGATTAGGATTATAAAACAATGTTGACTGTTGTGCCCCTGTTTTTGACATTTTTGCCTGATATGATTTTTGTTTTGTTCACGTAACGTTGTCAATATAAATGATTGATTGTACAAAATAAACAATTTTGTAAAAGCAGTATACTAGTAATCATAATTCAAGTGTTCCCGCCGTCGTTACTGTTTAGCCATTCCTGTTTAATCTAAAATTAGAAATGAGATAAACTTCTTGTGTTTATTAATACACATATTAAATATTATTTATCATCATTTTGTTGATCATTTGAAGATAGGTATGTATTCGTAAATTTTATATAGCACAAAAACACGTCTTATTCTGAACAATAATTCATTATTTAGGCAAGCCGGTAGTCGGAAAATCCTATTACAAAAATACCGTACCGTCCAAGTTAAATTCAAGAAACGGACGACCATTTGATATTCTGGGGGGTGGGGGGGGGGGGGGGGGGGGACAGGAGGATTTGTTTTTGATCGGTTATTTATTTTTGTAAACTAAGAGGACAGATTATTCATTTTCTGCACTATTGAAGCAAGATTTTTCATTTTCATTAAGGCAAAGGACTGATTATTCATTTTCACAACTATATTTATGATATTCGAAAACATACAATTTTTAAATGATTTGTTTATTATAAATAATACATGTATAGTCAAGTTATTATGTACAATTTAATCAGAATTAATCATCATCTTCTGCAGAAATTAAAACTTTTATATTCCCAACTGCATATACATATATGTATTAAAGTTTGGTTGTAACTAGCCTCTTTTTAAAGTATTGGCAAATACATTTCGCCCAGCGGAGCAAGGCAAAACATTTTTGAAGGGTTTTGGAGCCACTGAAGGCCCAAGAAGCTATAAAACAAATGATGCAAAATCATGCTTTCTGGGTGTTTCAAAGACCTTTTCTTAATCTGAAAATGCAAGTTTTGTTTTAATATTTTTTTGACAATATTTGGGTCTCAAAGCAAAATGTATAATTTCAGTTTAAGACTTAAGTTTCTAGGGACAACATCAAAAGACCAATGTGCATGATAAAGCGAAAATGGAATTCACATAGTTAAGTCTGTGGCTGCTGGTTTTTATTTTAAACTCAAGATCAAGTTCATAACACAATTACTAGATTACAAACAAATGTAGCACTAACAGAATCCAGAAGAACAATTAATGAACAAAAGACAAACAAATAAGAAACATTGATCCAGAAAACCCAGGGCTAAGTCTGAGGGAAAACAGAACTTGCTTCTTGCAAGGCACTCGCCGTGAACACAATTTGATATTGGAGACAAGCGTTTGGTTTTGAAATTTCTTACATGAGGCATATGCCTCAATGTAGTTACGGCCCTGTTAAAATAAAAGTGAGGTAAGGTTTCCTGAGACAATATACATCAAGTTAAATGAAACCAATTTTCAGACAATGTCACATTTCAAGTATATTTAAATAAATTTATACTTAATTGGTAAAATTTGGAAGTGTTCCCCAATTTTTTTTTTGGAAAAAAGATGATTTGATGAAGAATCTGGTGCCATCTCATACTTTCGATTAGACCTGCTGAGTAATGTATTTTCAATACATTGCAAGTCAGGTGATTAATTTTCAAACTACCACAGAACAAACCATTTATTTTTGTGATTATCAAGGCTGAGTTATTTATTATCAAAATCCTCCCCCCAGAATATCAAGTGGTCGTCCCCTAAGTGGGAAAGTGCATAAACATTGACAAAATCATATGTTCTACTAAATCAACCAATTGAACGACTAAAGATTTACTTTCGTATTCCTTCATAACTTGGTACATACATATTCAAAAGAAAAGTTTGAATTAAATCTAGTTTATCACTTTATAGCTTAACCTCCACTTGTATCTGTTTATTATAATTTTTAAGATATAAGGCAAAAACGCAAACAAAATTGAAAATAAATCATCAACAAAGGGGTATAACTCTTTCGACTGACTTTCAGATCTATTTGTAGAATAGGTAATGCTGATCATTTTTGCAATTTAAAGTTTGTCTTTTCCTATTATAGTTTTCGTGTTAATTTTTAGCCAAGGCGTTGTCTATTTATTTTTGATTTATGAGTTTGACTGTCCCTCTACTATTTTTCGTCCCTCTTTTCTAGATAATAGGCAAACATGAATAAATGGTTAACTTTGTTAATTAAGGGCAATAACTCTGATAAGAAGTTGTCGACGAAATCGACAAGTGACAATCTACAAGAACTGCATATAAAAACTAAGACACCATCAATATCTGTTTGTAACTTATCGAAAAACATAACATGTTTAATATGGTGTAATAAAATATACACACACATTCCCGATAAAATACAAAAGTAACAATCATCGAGTGGCAAAGAAGGGTGAACGAAGTCTGCTTGATAAAAGTCTTTTTGTTATTTAACTTTTTGCATAACTTAAAGTTCCAATCCATCAAAACATATTATTGTAATATTGATAAAAGATGACAAATTTCAACTGTCTGATCATAGTCACGTAGGAAATAAAACCTCCTGCGTAACTGCCAATTTTAAAAATACCGTTAAAATGACAACATTACGTGAAAGGTATACAGTACACATAAACAAAAGAACACTCAGGACAAAAAAATACACATTACATAAATAACATAATTTTGGTACATATCAACATGTAAACCACATAATAAACAATGCACACCTTCCATTCATTTACGAAAGTACACCGCAATATAACTATGAACTGTGCGTCACACGAATGTATCGACGCTACGAAAAGTGACGTCACAGGTAAATTCCTAAAAATAGAATAAAAAATTGGGACTAAGTTTGTAATGGTGTTAATATATGTATGTTCTAACCATGTAGGTTTTTCATCTAAATCAAAACTGTGTAAAAACAAATAAATCCTGTGCATATAGTTGCTTTAAACTAAAAATCCTATAAATAAACTAGCTGATTAATTATCTTAACTTAACCTTATTTTTTCAAACGATTGCTTGTTTAAAATGCTCAGTTTTTGTTCCTTTGTTTGTGTTGGTCTTATTTAGATACAGAAACACTGTTTGTAGATAGGTATCACATGTGTTGTACTTTCATGGTTTTGATCATATATCAGGCTGTTGTAAGTATTCTCGTTTAATTATTTTGCATTTGTCATTTCGGGATATATTTTTTACAGCTTATAATGTAGTTTTTGTTTTTCCAATTGTTAAAGAACGAATGGTAAACTATAGTTGTTAACTCATTTGATCTCCTGTGCAGTGTTGTCTCCTTGGCAATCATACAACTGCTTCTTATTTTTACATACAGAATATGGTGGAGGTAAACATATTTGCGAGCGCTCATACTTTTATTAACATGGAACGGTGGTGCAACAGCACACCATAAAAAACCCGGTAAAATACGGTTGCAAAATGCGGGATTCATCAGTTTAGCACACGGAGAGAAATAACTAACAAACAAAAAAATAAAAGACATACATAACTCATTTAATAGTAAAAGCAAGCACTGAGAGCTAGTTGAAAGCCAACTAATAAATATATAATGTTTGCCTGACCAAAAATTCAATCAGTGCACATCCAATAGATTTTGTAAAAGATGTATTAATAAACAGTCATATATAACATGAACGAGCATAAAGCAAAAGTATAAGCATCGACAGGATGTATGATTTTAAGTGCAAAACTGTATATGTATATGTTTGGATATGTTTGAATCTACAATTAACAATATAAATGTTTAAAGAAGCAATAAAATAACAACAGTCAAAGATATTAGTACATTTGTGAATCGATAACCTATTAAGAACGGTTTATTCAAAGGATCGACAAGTTTAAAAGAATCGTACTGGAATCAATATAAAAATCATCTCCGTAAAAACATGGATGTGATAACTTATTTCTAATATTTTCTTCAGATGCTGCAAAATTTTCAAATCTAACATTTTTATCTATGCAAGATTTCAGCAAATATTTGAACTTGAGGACAAAACCCCGAAGTTAAATCATTATCTTTGAACATTCCATAATATAAATGCCATTTGGAGGTTCGTTACTTTCTGATTCATAGAACAATGAAATGTGATAGTGCAAATATGAACACGTATTCCTATATAATTCCTATATATCATAAGGATGTTTAGTTTTAGAGAGAGAAAAAAATGACAAATTAGGGTTCTAAACCGCTTCTAGGCACAATGTTATCGCCCAAGAGAATGTAGTGGTAATTCTATTTCAAAGCCTTCATACTTATAAAGGCAAGTTTGATTACAATATTATGTCAAAAAAATTACAAAAGAAATAACTGTTAAAGGTTTTGCATCTTGTATTTTTAGGATATACATCAATTCATCTATTCAATTTAAAATAAGACTACTCTCTGTTTTCCAAAATGTTAAAATTTGGTATAAAGAGTAAGTAGGGCAGGCATATGGTCGTGACTTCTGCACTGTTTTTGCGTGAAATCTTTTTGTTACCTCTTTTATGTGCTTTCCCTTATGCAACATTCGTGTATAACAAACAATTGTTCTTCACAAAACATTTTGACCGAAGAGGTGCCAAAGTGTACTGTCTTTGCTTATACGGGTAGAGTAAGCATTTATATGTTAATTAATACATCATAGATTGTGCAACAGTACCATGGTTGTATTGTACTACAAACTGTTAGAAATAAAATAAAAAGTCAGCTTTCTCGTTTTCTACTGCAGCATTGATTGTGAACATGCTGTTGTTATGTTTCATTTTCAGGAAGAAATTGCTTCTTGTTAATATGGGACAAAGTTGGTCCAGCTCCGATAGAGTGACTTGTTCTAAACGCACAGCTTTCAAGACAGCTTGGCAAATTTGTAAGATACAAAATCAGATGTGTTACTTTCTTCTTCATAATTGTATTTTACATCTACATTATACACAAACTTATATTCATAACACATGTGCATATATGTCTAGCACACCAAACAAAATCCAAATGGAATTGTTATAATTGTTTTTATTCAAATCTCGACATAGGTGCTAATGTCTTTTTCCACACACCTTATGTGTCAAACTCACATTGTTATCAATGTTTCATATTCTTGTCTTAAATATTAAATACAGTGCCAGACTTAACACTGTTTATGACTTTTGAATCGAGGGTTTGATGACTAATGCATGGTATATATCCAATTCGATTTCGTGATTATTTTTTTTCATGTGCGCATTCTTTTTTTCTGTTTATAAATATTTGCAATGGATATTGTTATATTATCTTACATTTTTGAAATTTAAATATGTGTTGTTTTCAGTTTATTATTTATTGGTTTCAACTGCTGTATAAGAACTGGCCAGATTTTGTTCAATATGAAGTACAAAATGATGAAAAATCAGTAATCTTTCCTCTATATTACTCATTGATTAAAGACAAAATGTCTTCTCCTTGTTTTGGCAGATGTTTAAACTGAGTAATTATGACCTAGGCATAAAGACTGTATACTATGATTTCTAAAACTTCTAGTTTCATTTGATTTAACGCTAATGCTCTCGGTTACTTTATCTGTTTAATGTACCAATACTTAATAGTCATACAAAATACTAGCATGTGCAAAACGCATAGCTATTATAAAAAAGAAGATGTGGTATGACTGCCAATGAGACAATTCTTCACGAAAGACCAAATGACACAGAAATTAACGGCTATAGGTCACCGTATGGCCTTCGACAATGAACAAAGCCCATACGCAATTGTCAGCTTTAAAAAGGCCCCGAAAACACAAATGTAACAATTCAAACGAGAAAACGAACGGCTTAAATAATGTACAAAAAAAAAACATGTTACACAGCAACAAACGACAACCAATGAATTACAGGCTCCTGACTTGGGATAGGCACATACATACAGAATGTGTCGGGTTTAAACATGTAACCAGGATCCCAACCCTCCCCTAAACTGGGACAATGGTGTATCAGTGCAACATAAAAACGAAATATAAAAATCAGTTGAAATTTGAATAAGTTATCTTCACATTATCAATCAATATTTGCTTTCTCTGTCTTTTAAAATATTGCGGTATTATACAAGTTTGTTAAAGCTCAACTCTTACCAAAAAAATGAACAGTTGGCTTAAAGCATAGTACAAGATCGTACTGTTCAAACTCAGTTGGAAATGGCTTGACTTTCAGTTCAGTTCGTCAGGTTATCATTTCTATACGATTTCTGACAATATTTAATTTCCTTTGTATTAACTTTCATACCAATTATTAAAAAGGAACAGAAGGAAGAAACAAAACGACTTGGAATTTTGTTTTAATAATAAGTCGATTTTGCCGTATTTTTCAAATAACCCCTAATCATGTTTTAAAATATCAGGAATTCAACGTGTAAATAAATCATGGCCAGTGTCTTAAACAATTTTGTTTATATAGGATTTATAAACTCATTTCTTTAACATTGACCATGAATCTTTCTGCTTTCTTACAGCAGGCAGCAATAATGTCGATAAGACAATTACTATGAAAGTAAGGCCTGAAACGATACACTTTCTGAATAGAGATGATCGATGGACAAAACATACTGATCTAACAGCATTAACAATCGCTTGTTTGTAAGTAATAATTGCATATACCGTCATACGTTGGATGTTATAGTCGAGCGTTTTGATTTGTCAGGTTTTATGTACTTCTTTTATTTAATGCACCTTGAAGCTTTGTATTTTTTTTAAACATACTTAACTGATGATATCAAATGAAGGCACCAGTAGGTAGCTGATAAACCTAACATACTTAACTGATGATATAAATGAAGGCACCAGTTATTAGCTGACAAACCTAAACAAATACAATTTAAGGAAATAAACCAAAACGGAAGAATTTGCATAAACTTCAAAATGAGCGAGATTGTTTTTCACTATTCATAGTGGGACCCTTTATAGGTTGCTGTTCGGTGTGAGCCAAGTCTCTGTGTTGAAGGCTCTTCTTTGACCTATTACTGTTTACCTTTTAAACATTGTAAATTGGATGGGGAGTTGTGTCTTTGGCACTCATATCACATTGTCTTATTCAAAGAGACCTTCATCGACAGGATAATAGTCTTTTTCTATGCATGAATCAGCAGCCATGCATATCCCCACTCACCAAAAATGCCACCACAGAAAATAGGACACAATCGGTAAGATGATAGATAAGACGACTATTGGGACATCTAAACAAGAAAGACTGCAATATTATGTCGCTAGGTTTGAGACACATATATATCGTATCAGTCAACGAATTCGTGATAATAATGGATTTTTATTTTATGTAGAGTCAATTCACATCTACCTTACTCCATACTCCTTTGGGTCAGATTTTATTTAAGAAGCCATGCTAATGGGGTCCGTACATATAGTTACATGCCCGAGTGTAATGTATCAATTGAGTTATGTAAACGCCATACGATGCTGTAAAGCGTATGTTATTTTGCCTTGAAAAGGGAAGTTAATAATTTCAAAGTTGCGATGGTACTCTAAAGTGCGATGGTCACGCTAAAGTGCGATGGTCTACGCTTAAGTACGATGGTGTCTCACGCTAAAGTGCGTTAGTTGTTTGTTCGCTAAAGTACGATGGTGTATCACGCTAAACTGTGATAATCCAAAGGGTAAGATTGGAAGTATCAAAACACAGAGGTTTAAAGTCTTTTTGCAAAAGCTATTATGTAAAGATATAACATACATGTATGTGATATGCCTAACAATTTACCGGTAGGCGTAAGTAATTGTTTCTAAATTAACAAGTCCGACCAAGTAATAGTTGCTATAAAGATTATTTATTTTTTGCTAATATTATATTTCATGTAAAATATTTTTTTAACAATTCGGAGCGTATTGAATATTTGAATAATTGGTGTAGATTGCCGTTCACACTAATGTTACAACCTCCCTTACATTTGTCATTGAAAATTAAAACTCCCTAATTCGTTCATTGTCGGAAAGTTCAACATTTATTTGCATAAGCTTAAATCAAAATGCGAGAGAAATGCAATGTTCGCCGAGCTTCTCCTTTTCCGTATTTTCTTACAATTTACAGTACGAACTTATGTTTTAGCAGACTATTTATAGTTAGCGCATGAAAACATGTATCTCTATTATACCGACGTTACTTTTCATTAAAATCGACGAAATTTTAACGGTGATCACAAAGTAAATAATTCGAATGTATCCGTTCGCTTCAAATGGAAGCAGGATAAGTATGCGTATACTGTTTTGTATTTATATAGTAAAATAGTCGACTGTAGGACACAAGTCCTTTTTCCAGCACTCGAAAAAAATAAACATTGTGATTCAGCCGACAAAAAACGGTTAAATTCAATCAATTACTCGTAAGTCATGGACATATGGTGTAAAAATTGTTAATCAAATATTCCTAATATATTTTCCGGTATGTTCATTTTTAGTTTGTATAAACAACTGTTAACGTCATTATCGAACTACGTTTTTACGTCTATGTTTTCCCGGACCATCGCACTTTAGCGTATGGAACCACGAACTTTAAAATTTAGCGTAGACCATCGCACTTTAGCGTGACCATCGTACTTTAGCGTCCCCATCGCACTTTAGAGTCCTACATATATATATATAAATGTAATCAGTATCTTCCATTGATTTGATTTGAAAAGTTAAAATGGTGAAATATAATTCCTTTTTTGTATATCCATGGCAACAATCTGCATTTATTTACAATAAAATATTGCAAAATGTCATATATTCCCCCCAAATTTGGTTTAAACTAGAACTTCAATGCCTTTGAGTGATACGTTTTCTGAAACTGTTGACATTAATCTACCACATGATCAAATAAAACCTGTAAAACATGGGTGTCTTTCTCCTTTTTTCCCCGTCAAATTTAAGCTTAAAGTTCGTGCGAAAAAAAGTTAGAAAAACCATTATTATAATTGCCAGACAAATGTTTTGTATGGATATGAAAATACGGACTCTTATACAGAAAACATCTCATACTACATACATTAAACAATCTTGATGTTCCTATAAACCCACTATGAAGGCTATTTTGATTTCAGCTATCCACAAATGAATTGTATTGCACACTAGCACTCATATTTGAAAAATCCACAGGGGCCGAAGCTACACATCTAACTGTGGTGTGCTACCTAAGGACTTTAGAAATTGTTTAGTCGAACGGTTCAAAAAAACGGCTATACATCATTCTTGTTTAAGATGTTTTTGAGGTTCAGGTATTTAATAAAAAGACGAGAGATTTTTATCGTGCTTAATTATTTGAAACAAAGGAAAGATCAGGAAATACATGTTGGAAAGAGAATAAAAACATAATGTAAATCCCAAATAATTTGTTGAATCTTTAGCAATTACAGTTTACCTCTGATTGAACTTACATTTCAGGAAGAATGATGTTAAACTTGTTAAAAAATTGATAAAGAAAGGTGCAGATGTTAATTTAGTTGCCAGAGGAGATAAACATATAAATTATGAAAACAGCGCGCCTCCCATATTCTATGCTGCACACAACTGTAACGCCGACATTGTAAAACTTCTCATAGATGCAGGTATGTTGTATATAATTCGGAGTTTAGTGTTTGATTTTCCACCTAGGAGTTGAGATATCCCCTTTGTAGCCCCCACCTTTTTTTAAAGTAGAAGTTACGAAGGCATTCATTTTATTTCATATTTACTGGAAATAAATACAAAAAAAAAATTAAAAAAAATGTCTTTCTGGGAAAGAGTTGTTTCACATTCTGTGCGTGGTTTTGAATTCTAAATTTTTCTCTATTCTTAATGTTGAAAATACCTATCATTTGAGTGGTAGTTATTCCAAATGCAATGTACAGTTTTTAATTAACACAAATATGCATGGCTATTATAAAAGATTTTTATAGATAATATCTTGATCGTGATGTTTTATGCGAACTATGCTTATCTTTGAAATATTTTCCACACCACATAAAATTGTACTAAGAATGTAGAGAAACTGACGATTCAATATAACAAAATGTAATACTATATGTACACTGACTGAGATGTTGACTAATAAACAGTCACCGAAAGTAAAATCATTAGTGGTCTACTCGACTTTACTGAATTTTGAGATAGTTAAGAAAAAAAATATCCTGCTTATTTTCAAAGCTTATGAATGTGTTTATTTAAGTGTACACTGCACATTTAACGTAACTTTCAAGTTTTACACAAGATGGCGTCCAGTAACTGTACTTGTGGTTTTAAAATTAGGGTTTTGTATTAGAGTTGAATTTTTTTTTAAACCAGGCAAGACCAGCATAGTTCGTAAGGTATTTGGTATAGAATAGCATATAACATATATGACATAAAAATACTGTACCCAAGTACCTGTAGAAAATATTCAGCAAATCGAATGACAGTCGTACAGAAATTGCAGAGAAAAATATATGAGAAAAAGTAAACTCACAAAAATACCGAACTCCGAGAATATTCAAAACGGAAAGTCCCTAATCAAATGACAAAATCAAAAGCTCAAACACATCAAACGAATGGATAACAACTGTCATATTCCTGACTTGGGAACGACTGTAAAATAATATTAGCCTACATTTAAACAGATTATGCTCTCTATATTTTCAACCAGCAAAACATTTTAGCCTTAATAATGAATAATGGTCTTATTTGATATTGAAGTTTTATAATCGGAATTCCATATTTGTTATTCATAACCATGTTATAGTATCTACCTCTTTGATCCATCCAACGGTCAAAAGTCTTTGCATACTTATTTCTATATACAACTCCAATAAAACGGCCACATTTCTACATTACTTAATTTGGTCCCGCTGTTCTTTTCGCCAAATACACTTCCAACATATGTGTAGGACATTAACAAATCAACGTTCATTAAAATCATATAATATACTGTTTTGAAGGCGTGGACATTAACAGATTCCAGGGATTACCACAAGATATCAATTTACAGGAACCACCTGACACACGTGCAATCATTGGTCCAAATCGATGGCATAATGTTGGATTTACAAGACTTTCAAGTGGTCCACAAATGTTTTTAAAAGTACTCGAGCAGTATTTAAATGCAGGCGTTAAACTTAACACTACATCTTGGGGACCATGTCTCTTTTTAGGGTAAGTTTTTTTGGAATATGTTATTATTAAATTATTACGTAGTTCTGTCGAGGTTTTTTTTAAATTAACAAATAATAAAAGTAAGTTCGTATTGGTATTTAAATGTTTTGCCTAGATTTTATTCATTTGATCAGGGTTATAAATTTGGAATGTCTTACGGAGAGAAGAGAAAATTAAACACGAAGGATTTGAATCCAGAATTAAATATAACAACAGTTTTTTTTATATTTCAGTCCCGACTGAAGAATAATAAATATTGATATAGGATCGCACTGGTCTATACACAGTTGTTATCAAAATGTTTGTTTAGATGTATGTTGACGTTTTTTGTTGCACTTCAGTGTTTATGTTGTTCCATTGTTTTCCTCTAAATAAATCTGAATAAATGTGTTTCCTTCGGTTATAGTTGGTTTGTTACTTGGATTTGTTTTCTCTTAATCCATTACTGACCGTTGAACAGCGGTGAACTATTGTTGCCTTCATTTAGCCTAACCTCTCGTTTAAATGGCAATGGTAAGAGATATCACTCAAATGACAACACAGCGCGACATTACACAAAAACGCAATAGCCGTGATTAAGTGAATAAAATGTTAGGCAAACATGTAATTACCTTTAATTATTATTTTTTTTGTCAAAATAATAGTTTTGCCATAATATCACACCCAACTTTGGTTAGAAAGTCTTACTTGGTATATACAAATAAATCAGAGGTAACGATCAAAACATATTTTGCCTATATGCAAAAAATATACTTGAGACATACATAAAACATATTTGCAACCATAACAAGTTGCAGAACAAGAATTAAATCATTTAAAAGCGTATTTCTTACACGGATGTCCATTTATTGTAATCCTATACAATAACTGTCATACCAAAGTCAGAATGCGAAGCGAAAACACATGATCTGTATTATAATCATATTAGTAATTTCCGTCTCTTTATTTCAATCATCATAAAAAATTAAAATAACTCGTTATAAATTTCATGTGTCCGCAACACTTTTCTGAATTTATCTTCATTAGGAACGCTCAATGCCGAATATTTGAAATCAAAGGCTGTAAAAGAACAATCTGAGGTCAACTTTGTTTGAGGGAGTAGAAGCCGTAGTTTCTAAATAATTTCAAAATTATATCTTTCTTTTATGTATTTCAGGAGAGGCAATGTTTATGAAGCAAATCAGGGAACGACCTTAGACATATGCGAACCATGGTTTATTTGTACTACAGCAATAATGTTACTACAACATGGAGTGGATCCGAACTTGTACAGATTTGTAAATGTTTCATATCAACAAGGGGAACACTGCTTTTCCGCTCGACAAAAGAACTACTGTATTGATGAAAAGACATTTTTAGCAACATTTATAGCTGCTGGATATGATCTGACCGTATCTGATGAAATCGATATCTTTAATTGTGAAACTGACTATCAAATAGTTAACGGTTTTGGAAGACCGCCAAGTTTAAAGCATCTTGTTCGAGCACGAATTCGGAAACACATCAGATCTGTAAATATGGACACATCCGTATTTCCTGTAATAGACAAGTTAAAACTTCCTACGATTCTTAAAGATTTTTTAAAATTATATGACGTCAGTCCTGTCGATTTGTCATCCATTGTTTGCTATGAACACAGACGATGATTACTGTATAATAAATGTATGTAAACGTGTCATTTCCTGGAATCTCTCCAGAACCTCACCTTCAATCAATGTTATTTAAACTTGTCATAAAATATATATGATCAAATGAACATTCACAAAACACGTCGAATAATTATCTGAAACGCGGAATCACGATAATTAAAAATTGAAGGAAAATTACCTTTTTGTATATATTAACAAATTGTGTACATGTTTTAAGCGTGTAAACCTCATCTACCTTACATTGTACAATTAATCTGTCATCATTGCATCATTTAAATATCACATTTGCATCCGAACTATAAAGAGTGCATGTTTCAAAATGTTTACAGGATAATGAATACTAGTTCATATTAACCTGTAAGATCATTGTGGGGCTAATATGGAAGAATCCTATCCCTTTTTATCCAATTGTTTTATTTTTATTTGTACATGTTTACAAAAATAAAAGTATAAAACCTCAAAATTATTTATGTACACCAAATCTGGGTTGTAATTTATTTTAAACGCAGATAATTTACAAAGTTATCCATAAGCTACATGTACACATTGATTTTCCTTTTACAATTCTTTATTTTTCGTTGAACCTGGCATTTGTAATTCAATGTTAATTGCTATAGTATGATTTTCCCGACTGTACATATTTTACGATATTTTACCATATTACACAAAGGGAAAAAAGTGTACAACAAGGGGTGCGATATAAGTAAATGGAACTGCTAACTCCTCCACACAAGAATAAACCCCAGGTATTAAACTGGTTTTTTATTGTTCAATCGTTACTTTTTGTGAATTTTGTTGTGAACCATCGTTTCCGCAATATCATTTATTTAGTCATTATTGGAGATATTGACTAGATATTTATTATATAGTTTACAACATGACTAGTTATAGATCAAGTTAGCATTTTGTTCCAGTACAATGAATTTGTAATAGGTGGGGGACTATGTTTTGCAAGGCAATACTCACATAATGCTTGTTTTAAAAGATTTCTTTTACAATATCAAATACTAAAAATAAGACCGACATGTGTTCAAATTGTTGAAATACCTGTTGTTTCATTTCTTGTCATCATGCAATGATGTCTTATTTTTAAATCTTGCAACTCCTCATATAGGTTAACAGAATAACTTGAATACAAAACTAAGGACATATGGTATGATTGCTAATGAATCAATCAGGTAGTCACCAAATTTCAAATGGAGCGGATGTAAGCAATATAATTATAGGCAACCGTGACCGTCATTTATGAGAAAGACCAATATCATATAGTCGGATATAAAAGGCCCCGACATGAAAATTAAACAATTCAATTGAGCAAAACTAATGGCCTAATTTATAACAAACCAAATTGTGAAAAATGAATATGACATGAACCAATGACAACCACTAAACTTCACGCTCCTAACTTGGAGCAGGCACATAAAGCATGTGCCGGGGTTAAACATGTTTGAGAGCACTCAACTCCCCCCTAACCTGGGACAGTGGCGTCATTTTTCAACATTAGAACAAACTATAAAAATCAGGTGAAAAGGGCTTAACTTATCAGATCGATACAAAGCAGAAAACATTCAACAAAATGTTTAAACATCCCCAACAACACAGGAAAGAAGTATAGATCTGAGAGAACTCTATGTTATAATTGACAGCTAGTTCAAAGCCAAAAACAACTTATAAAAAATCATGTGTCTAAAATGTCAATCAGTATACATCCAATATCTAATGTATTTAGTGTAAAGACGTGCAATGCCAAACTATAGGTATCGCCAGATTGTAGTACCATGAAAGTGTATATGTGCATAACAATAATGTTTCGTTCCTGAGGGTATCAGCAGCCCAGTAGTCAGCACTTTGGTGTTGACATTAATATCAATCATTTTTCTAAATTTCCTGTTTACAAAAGAATGATTTTTTCGAAGAACTAAGGATTTTCTTATTCCAGGCAAATATTACCTTAGCCGTATTTGGCACAATTTTTTGGAATTTTGGGTCCTCAATCCTCTTAATAAAGCCAACAGTAGTATACTGCTGTTCGAAATTCATAAATCTATGGAGAAAAAAAACAAATCCGGGTTACACACCAAAACTGAGGTAAACACATCAAATATAAGAGCTGAACTACGACACAACAGAAACGCAACACTAAAATGTAACACACACAGAAACGAACTATAATATAACAATGGCCATTTTTCTGACTTGGTACAGGACGTTTGAAGAAAAAAATGGTGGGTTGAACATGTGGCTAGCCAAACCTCGCACTTTTATGGCAATTTTAAATGTAACACTAAAATGACACCATTAGATAAAAGGAATACAGTACAAATGCAAGAACATTCAGGACAGAGATTTTCGCTAATAAACAATACAATATAGTACATTTCGACACCGAAACAACAGAAACAACAGAAACAACAAAAGGGAAAAAAAACCACAAAAAAAAACCCACACAAACGACAATGCAACACAAACAGAAATAAACTATACGAAAACAATTGCCATTTTCCTGATTTGGTACAGGACATTTTTTTAGAACAAATGGTGGGTTGAACCTGGTTTTGTGACTAGCCAAACCTCCCGCTTTTATGGCAATGTTAAATATCACATTAAAATAACAACATTACATGACAGGACTACAAATAAATGGGAGAACATATAGGACAGAGAAACACACAAATAATAGCTATCAAAAGGTACCAGGTTTATGATTTAATACGTCAGACGCGCGCTTCGTCTACTAAACTAAACAGTGACGCTCAGATAAAAAAAGTTCGAAAGACAAAACAGGTACAAAGTTGAAGAGCATTGAGGACCAAAAGTTCCAGAAAGTTGTGGCTTATAATAAGGTGTTCTGCCTGGGATAAGAACATTCTTATTAATTAGAATAATTTATGCTTTAGAAAACAGTAAATTTATAAAACTGACTATATAATAGATATACATGATAACACCGAAGTGGTGACTAACCAACTGCAGAATAAATACGATTACATAAAACAACCTAAACCAGCACACAATAAATCACAGCCGAGTTAGCCGAACAGATCGACGCACAAAGTGACTTTGTACTTTTTTGGCTTCATAACTATTTTGATCTGAGCGTCACTGATGAGTCTTATGAAGACAAAATGCGCGTCTGACGTATTAAATTATAAGCCTGGTACCTTTCATAACTATTTAGTATGGTTTTAATTTACTGATAACAAAATCATTGTTTAAGCCAATAAAATCATTATTCAAAGATCTATTTACAGTGATGAATTAGTAACCTTTTATACTCAGTTAACTTAAAGGATTGATACGTTTACTAGGGTTGTATCTAAATTATGGGCTCTGTAAACAACATCACCATAACATTTCGGATGTGCAATTCGTTTAAACTAAGTTTTCTACCGGTATTGTCAAACTTTCCAACCAAATATGTGTATCTTTGGAAAAATTTAGTAAAGGTTTTAAGTAATTTGTGGTACAAAATTCCTGACTTAATTATTTACAAGTAATACATAGATTACGTTAATTGAAATCATGTTTTTCACTAAAAAGCAAACATTCTGTGTAAAGTTAAAGTTAGCATTTAGTTCTACATTTTTTGTTACTTTTCAATACTTCACCAAAAAATAACACCTCGAAGAGAGATATATATATTTATTATTTCGCACAAAAGCTGTTATTGTTTTACTGCAAAATATATAATCAGAACAATAAGGACTTTACTCTGTTCCATTGTTTTGTCTTGTTCTCCCAAAATTTACATGAAAGATTTATCAAAGCCACGGATGATCTCCGTATTCAGAGATAATCTAAAATGGTAACCATGTTATTGGAGAAACGATTCATACAAATAACCAATATTTTGAATAATATAGGTAGTAATTGAATTCTTTTTATGTCAAACATCCTCTTCATATTCATATGAAAGTTTCCATTCATTTAATTTTGTGAGACATTTTTTTATTAAGAGGACTTGTAAAATATTTGTAAGACTTAGAGGTCATAAATCATTCTATTAGTCGTTGGTAAATTTCGCACCCGATAAAATTGAGTCGTTATCAGATACCTGTCACAATTGGTTATTACCTTAAACAGTTAAAGATAGTTGTATCATGCTTATGTTTCTATAACAAGTGACGATTTTTTATGGTTGTTGGCATTGTGCGTCTGTTCTCTATGGCAGTTCGTATGGTATAATTTGTCCTTTTAATTTTTGAATACTATTTATTGCATATCTAGCTGTTTTCAGTCATCTTATGTGCTGTTAATTGCCAGCATTGATTCACCACTATTTTAAATCTATAGCATACAATACAATACTGTATAGTATCATTTCAGATTACCTAAGCTGTTTTTTGCAAAATATGGCGGAATATTTTTTTTTGATTTTAAACATAACTTATTAATTATCACCTATTATTATATACCTTTTTGAGCTTTTGATTTTGTCATTTGAGTTCAGTATTTTTGAATTTTACTTTTTAAATAAACGTCGTGCAGGGAAGACACTAAGGGGACCCTGCATTATTACAGTCTCATTTGTCTGGGAAAATGCAAACGAGGAAACAAAAACTATAATTGAAAATGATTTTCATCTATCTATATATTTTTTACGCTATGTTTAATCATTTGAACAACATATTTTTTTCATCTGTATATTTTTCTCATTAGATATTCCTGTATATTAAGCAGTTTCAATTTTAAAGCACTCTTTTCGTTCTTTTTTATGCTGATATTTATTTCATTACGGATGAATGATCTTTTACAACGTGCTGTTCGTTAACATTTATTTTAAAATACGTGTTATTTATTATGTGATAATAGTGTGAGCTCACTCACTTACAGTTTTTTTTAAAATTTAAACCAGAAGCGTAGCTTTTTCTTTAAAACAGGAACTTTTGACATACAATGTGTCCTGTTGTGAGCTTTCTTATGAGGCAATATTTTAGCAGCACATGTATGTTGAGTATATATCTCCCAGTTGATACAATATTCAAGAGCTTACGTTTCCTTAAAATGGGGCGAAAGATGCTAGAGGTATATTCAAACTCATAAATCGAAAATAAACTGTCAACGCCATGGCAAAAAAAGAAAAAGAAAAAGGGACAAACAATAGTACACAAAACACAACATAGAAAAATAAAGACTAAGCACAACGAACCCCACCAAAAAAATAGGGGTGATCACAGGTGTTCCGGGAGGGTAAGCAGATCATGCTCAACATGTGGCACCCTAAAAAAAGATTGTTGTTAAGAAGGATGCCTCTGAATCAGCGGTATTACGATAAAATTGGAGTCTATTTCCGTAGTTTGACGAAAGGCATAAACGACCATGTGTGTATTCAATTTGATGAAGAAACTTGCATACCCTCTTAGGTTTACAACTTATTGCCAGTTATTGACGTGGAAAATTGGAACGAGAAACTCGATGAGTACTACTACCCTTGTGTAATAATTGATTAAACACACAGGTTTAAAGGGTGTTCGTTTTTTATAAAATTTAGGTTCCTATCTAGTATTTTGTGGATTTTTTTTTCTGTAATTAATGGTGTTCTTTCTTTTTCGACTTATGTTTTTTTTTTAAACCTAACCTTGATATCTTCTCTATTTTCTTTTGTCATAAAGTAGAGTGTCGAGCATGAGAATAAAATCTACATTCACAACATTCATTGACAGTCAAAACATGTGACAATCACAATACATAAAATTGACAATGACGGTGTCAGTTCTTATCTAAAACTAACAATTCTCGTTTGATTTCAGGCGAATACTGAACAGCCGCTCGAAAATGTTTTAATTAAGAAATATAGAATTATTTGTTTATGTTATTTTCAGAAATCTAATCTACGTAATCAAGATGAACATCCGATTTTGTCATCTGATAGACCTGAGCAATTTGGATAAGGCAAGAATGTACACTCATGCCACGAGCAACACATAGTAAAGACATAGTAGGATACCGTTGTTCAAAAGGTGAACCTCTTCATGGGGTTTTGATGATGTGATTACTTTTTATAGTGATTATTTGATTATCAGACCAAATATTTCATGATTGTTTGATAATTATATAATCTATGACTGTATTATTTATTATTTGATAATCTTTTAAAAAAAATGGTTAATGATTATGTGATTATAATGACAACAAATATGATTATGTAATTACTTGGACACCCCCATGATAGGCCTCAATAGTTATAAATCGATTTAA
This sequence comes from Mytilus edulis, assembly GCA_019925275.1. NCBI lineage: Eukaryota > Metazoa > Mollusca > Bivalvia > Mytilida > Mytilidae > Mytilus > Mytilus edulis. The sequence continues at coordinate 17,981,276 of CM034360.1, forward strand.
ACAAGATATCTGAGTTACAAAATAAAACCGAAGGAAACACATCAACTATAACATGAATAACAAAAAAACAACGGATCAATAAAAACACTGAAGTGCAACAAAACAAACGTCATTATACATATAAACGAACTTTTGATGACAACTGCCCTATCTTGACTTGGTACAGGACATTTTAAGCCAAAATGGTGGGTTGAATTTGGATTTTATCCAATAAAAGAAGATAGATTATTGAGACGATTTTATGGTTGATATATGACCTGTTTGAAAAATACACATGGGGGTGAGCAGTCGGAGCCAATATCACCCCACCCTTTTCCCTTTTAGCAATGTTTAGGGAAAAAAGTATTGTTAATCAAAAGAAAATGAAACGGGACTCTGAAAAACATTTAAACAAGAAGACTGTAGAAGGTTTTTTTCTGTATTTTTAGTCAGAGGTCACCTTTCCAACTTTTGAACTCCTACGCCACTGTACACATGTGAAAGTCCATATCATTCTATAACTAATGTATTATAGTAATTTGAAGGTTATTAGAACTTTGACAGGATTAGTTCAGAAATCATATAAAGTAAGCTACATATAGATTTTCGTTTTTTTAACGTAACGTGTCACTTTGAGGCCCTAGAATATTCGTGTATCAAAAATGAAAATATTTAGAGCCATCTTTTTGATAGTATTGGACGATCATAATTTACGATAGTAAATTATTTATATCGGGGGTTTTCCTGATATATAACTACATTTTACAACATGATTATCATTTCAAGAATTCTTTTGAATATCTACTGTTTTATAATTTGTTGTTTAAAATATTGTTCCAGCTGGTTGAATATTAAGTCATTTATCGAATAACGAAGAACGAACCAACCCACCGCATATATCGAATGCATGTATTTCCGCCTTTAGTAACTGATCACACGGACATGACTGATAATCTATTAATAGAAATGATATTTCCATATATATATACATATACATCGTACTGTTATCATTCCACGTGTTGGATATCATTCAAGCAGTTATTTATCCTTTGACGAATAGGTATGTATTTATTATTCTACAGTATAGGATTCTAAGTAATTTTATAGTTAAAATCAAAAATTTCTGTCCTCCTAGATGAATTATATTTTTCTCAGGTATGGTAATAATCGAAAAGATTGTACCTTTTACTACAAACTAGTAAAAATCTGTAGTCGACTGTACGGATTTTTACTCGACCAGTCTGAATTGGTCTGAAATTTACTTGATATTACTCGACTGTAGTCTATACTTAACAGTCTGATCATATACTTGACCAGTACTTAACCATTGTATACGTGTCTGAACCATATCCGACATAGTCTAAACCATGCTTGACCTAGTCTTAACCACCCTAGACCTATTTTATTTTTGTATATATCTATTTTAAAATACACCTGTGACGTATTTTTTGTTGTTCAAATTCTCCATTATTTTTCAGAAATGGAGTTATTTTTTATTGTTACTCTTCATTTATCCGGACGTTTTGTCCTTTTAATATTTCCATAGACACTTCGTAGAAAGTGTTCACCCATAGGTATAATGTAATCAAATTTGTTTTTGTCTACATTAAAATTCTGTAAAATATTCTTTGAGCATAGCATAAGATCGTGCATTTCTGTTCTGTTCGTAAATTTACTGTATGGAATTATTTTTAATATATAAGGGGATTCAATTCACTGCTTATATTATAGTCTTGAATTTAGAAAAAAAAAACTAATTAACAAGTGATTTAAATCTGTTTCTATTCATTTCTATAAAATGCTAAAACAAAAATTAATGTTGGTTTTCTCGGCATTGGTTATAAATATTAAGTATGTTATGTTACTCTTTCAGGAGAAAATACGTTTAATTAAGATGGGACAGCTTTGGTCTAACGAAGTGAGATGTTCTAAAGATGAGGCTGACAAAACAGCTTGGCTAATATGTAAGCATTAAAATTATATTTTCTTTTTTCTCATTCAGAGCTGGACATTTGCTAATATTATAGTAGGTTGCCCAGTTAACTAATTTGATCGATTTAGGTTAATGGAAAAACACACGGCTTTGTTTTATATCATTGGAAAGGAGAACTCAAGCCTCATCGAAATACCGATGTCGTCGTTGTCTACCGTGGTCACGATTTTCAAAGCTTAAATTTCAAGGAAATTGCAGATACACGTTTAGACAGCGTGCCGCCCCAGATTGTAAGGAAAGATCTTTTAGGGAATAAAATTCACCAAGTAATGAAGAACTCTGGATCTAGAACAATATAAAGAAGTCAAATTTGAAGCAGAATAATTGATCTGGAACTTGCCAATGCCTCACAAATTCTGTAAAACAGATATTGGGGAACAGCAACTTAGTAATATTGTATATATGCAATGGCGGATCCAGGGGTGGGTGGGGTGGGGGGTCCGGAAGTCGGAACCCCCCTTTTTTTGGCCGATCAATGCATTTGAATGTGGACCCCCTTTATCCTGGGTTGGGAAACCCCCTTTTTTAATGGCTGGATCGCCTGATATGAAGTTTATGAGGTTATGATGAATGGACCAAGTAATATTGTATATATGAGTTTTGAGGTCATGATGAATAGAACTCAAGTAATATTGTGTATATGAGTTTTGAGGTCATGATGAATAGGACCAAAGGAATTTTTTGTATACGAGTTTTGAGGTCCTGATGATTAGGACTGAAGGAATATTGCATATATGACTTTTGAGGTCATGATGAATAGGACTAAATAATATTGTATATATGAGTTTTGAGGTCATGATGAATTGGACCAAAATAATATGTATATATGAGTTTTGAGGTCATGATGAATAGACCAAAGAATATTGTATATATGAGTTTTGAGTCATGATGAATAGGACTAAAGGAATATTGTATATATGAGTTTTGAGGTCATGATGAGTAGGACTAAAGTAATATTGTATATATGAGTTTTGAGGTCATGATAAATAGGACCAAAGGAATATTGTATATATGAGTTTTGAGGTCATGATGAATAGAACTCAAATAATATTGTATATATGAGTTTTGAGGTCATGATGAATAGGACCAAAGTAATATTGTATATATGTGTTTTGAGGTCATGATGAATAGAACCAAAGGAATATTGTATATATGAGTTTTGAGGTCATGATGACTAGGACTAAAGGAATATTGTATATATGAGTTTTGAGGTCATGATGAGTAGGACTAAAGTAATATTGTATATATGAATTTTGAGGTCATGATAAATAGGACCAAAGGAATATTGTATATATGAGTTTTGAGGTCATGATGAATAGGACCAAAGTAAACAGAGTACATAATGTGCTTATTATTTTTGTGTTCATTATTTATCCGTTTACATAATTTGTATAAGAATACATAAGTTATTGATACATATATTTCTGCTTTCAGCAGACAGTGATAATGTCGATCAGATAATTGTTGTGTATGAACAGATAAATATATTTACGGGTAAAGAAGTTGATACAGAACTAACAGCTTTGACAATAGCTTGTTTGTAAGTAATAAGTTGATACTGTAAACAAAATAATTTTCGCGAATAGAAAAAATAACGCGGATATCAAAAGTTTCGGAGACATAAAACATAGGTCGTCTATTATATAAATACATAATAAAGTAGGATATAAAATAAATCATCTAGAATTCGGTAAAGGACCTTAACGTGATAAAGTATCTTTGACCATAAGTTGGTTACAGTATTCTTTTTATATATAAAAGACGACAAAAATACAATCCGGGTGGGGGGGGGGGGCAGTCAATAACCATATGTCGAATAATAAACATTCGCTACATTGAAGACCTGTTGGTGACCCTCTGCTATTGTTTTTTATTTGGTCGGGTTGTTGTCTCTTTGACACATTCCCCATTCCCATTCTCAATTTTATTCATCACCATGGTCATATAAAACTACCGAAAGGCAAATAGCTGTCCCAAAATACTTCACACATAACTAAATTTTGATCAAATCAAACCTGTCAAAACTACTATAAATCCATGTTCTCTGGAAAGGTACCCCTTCCTGCTCAACAAGTTGCATCCGTTATATAATATATTAATCCAACATCGACTGAACATGGAAAATTAGTATAGTCAGTTAAAGTAAGTCTAGGTACACGCAAATAGATGTTGTCCGTTATAACTTTATGTGTTGGGTTTCTATCTTCATTTAATTGCGTTTCTCCTGAAGTATCACTTATTTTATTTGCATGACTTTGGTTATCTGGTATTAACGGCGATGGGGAATTTGCATATGTCTCTAAATGGTAAACAAACATTTAAAGAACGTTTAGCAATAACTTTCTGCTCGGGAATGGTAATTTACCTGAATTATAAAAAGATTTGTTGAATCTTTAGCGATCGTAATTTCAATCTAATTAAACTGAAATTACAGGGAACACGATGTCAAACTCGTCAAAAAATTAATACAGAAAGGTGCAGATATTCATTTGTTTGCCAAAGGGAATGGCCAGGAACGTTCCCGTAACTGTGGACCACCCATATACTGTGCGACAACCGAATATGATGTCGAAATTATAAAACTTCTCATAGATGCAGGTACGTGATTAAATTTTGGTTTTACAGACAATTAGTTATACAAAATTTGCTTTTTTCAAAACTAGAATTAAATGTAAATTACTTTTATGAAAAACGTTATGTTATTGGTAATTAATACTGAAGTATTCAACAACAAATATTTTTTTAACTCTTTATAATACGCTTATTTAACTATTTTGTTTGGCCAACATGAACTCCAAAAAGAACGATACCAGGCCTTGCGGTCATAAAACTTTTGAGCACGATTGCCGTACCCAGACTCAAGAATAAAACTACTGGATTTTGTGTTTCGAGCACTTATTTTGTACTCGGAGTACTGAGTAAAGTTTAAGGACCGAGAGCCCAGGTTCATCGAAAGACGAAAGAGTAAGCGTCTCCTGTAATGCATGTATCCCTGCCATGAGAATTCATATTAATAACATTAGAAATTGAATATTCTATTCAAACAATGTGAAATAGAATATAGAAGTCCTTTACCAAATTGCCTATGGAAGAAAATTGAGCAAATTACATCGCAGTCATTAGGGAATCGCAAAGACAAATATGCATACAAAAAACGTCAAATTATGGCTAAAATGTTTCATTAATGAAGATAAAGGTTTTATTTGATATTTGATATTTAAGTTTGAATTTAAATTTCCTGCTTAAATCCTGAAAAACACGTTAAAAAGGAAAAGAGCAGATTTACTATCAATGTAATAATTATATGGTTTTGAAAGAAAGTGCCTTCCTTCATAGATTTTGCGCCCTTTATGGCCTTTTATGAAAATTGAAAATTTAACCATGGAATATCCCAACCAAGAAACAAAACTCTAATTACGTATCAATGAGCATATTCAGAGCTGCTCGGATCATCGACATTAATGGAATTTCAAACTATTGATATGAAAATAAATTTAATAGTATATACCTTTATAATATATCTAGTGGTAATCATTTCTTCGAAAAATCATCTCAATATACAACTTCAATAAAACGAGAATAATTTCTATGTTATTTAATTTTATCTATGTGTTCTAAATTTGGTTTAAAGTACTTTTAACATAACATGAAGGACATAAAAATCATTCGTCTAAAGTACATGTTGTATATTATATTTAAGGAGTGGACATTAACAGATTCCAAGGATTTCGGGGGGGTGTCAATGTATCGGAATTATCTGACCAACATGCAATTATTGGCCGACCTCGACGGGAAGAGTTTAGATGTTTCTTCACAGATTCTTCATGTCCTTATGGTCCTGGACGGTTTTTAAAGGTACTTGAACTGTATTTAAATGCTGGCGTTAAACTTAACACTACATCCTGGGGACCATGTCTTTTTTTAGGGTAAGTTTTGTTTCATTTTTACAATATGCTTTGTTTAAAAAGCTACGTACTTCTTCCGAGTTTTCAATCTAATCAGACTTAAATGATAGCATATCAAAGTATAAATTAAAATAAACACATGTCTATCGTTGCAGAATCAAAACTATAATTTGTAATTACAAGTAAAATCAAAGATTGGTTGCTAGACAAAAGAACCATCAAAGGCGTTCGAATAAAAACATTTTTAGCGAGTTTAACTGTATACCTTTACTTTTGTGTAGTTCATATAATTCCTACGTTGACAAGTAAAAAAATTATTAAAAGTACATGGTTACTACATATAGGTGTATACGACAATAACTATTTCCGGCTCGTAAATGAAAGTACTGCATGATATCATAACACAGATTTTGCTGTACAACATACTACATATAGTTGTGAATCATATGGGTTTTTTTCAAAAGACAGTAAGTCAAGCTCTTAATCGTTCAAATTTTCAAACAATGTGAATAGTACATTTAATAGAAACCATAATAGATTTATAAGATCTGAGATCACCTCCGTTTTTTGTTTTTTTTACTTTCGTGTTGATTAGACTTTTGTTTTCTATATTGTGATTTTTTTTTACTTTTGGTCTTCATTTTTTGCAATGTCGTTGTCAGTTTATTTTGTGAGTTTTGTCCCTTTGGTAAGTCGTTCGCCTCTTTTTTTTTTACCCTCAGCACCATAATTCCCTAGTTCATCTTCAAATGTATTGTTTAATGAACGTTTCTGTGAAAGAAGGAAGAGTAAAGCAACTTCTAGTTTGAATGAACTCACGTTCCACTGCATTTTACAAACATTTCGCTTTGATGAATACAACCATTAGAACATGATTAACAGGTAAGTTTACTACCCCAGTCGTACTTGACATTCGTGATTATTTTTAACAGAAAGTAGGAATGGGAAATACACCATAGGAACATAATTGCACATAAGTAACTTGGCATATATTTTGCATATAATCTTAGTTTGTGGGTGTTTGCACATGGTATATCATTTATCTAGATCTGGACAATGTATATTTTAACATTGCATTGTTATCACTAAATCGAGGAAAATGACATAATCAAACAACTGATCATTAATTTTTGTAATAAAATATATGAAAATAGTGGAATTAACCATTTTGGAGTGTAAAAACTTCTTTGGGTATTTTAGATAAATAACGTGCTTTTGGTGGTCCTTTTGATTCGGTTGACAATTCTGCCTTTTCCCCTCTTTACACTACACATCACTTCAACACAATCTTACCAAACAAAAGTGTTCCTATATAACTAAATGGACGTTTAAAGGGGCACTAGCTACGAGATATATAAAAAATATAAAATATGATTTTTTTTTGTTCAATCATTAATGAAAGTGAAATAGTGAAATAATAATTCGCTTTTAGCAGCCAGTATGGTTCAATTTTGTCAAAATAAGCTAAGAAACATTGATGATGAATTATTCACTTGCAAGTGAATAATTCGATCTCATTGAATTTGTATTCATGTGAATTTCAATTTAACCCCTTAGCTATAGATGGGTAACGCAGGCATTGTGCGTGTCAAGTTATTTAAAGGAAAAGAACGTCAAAACTGAAAATGAAACAGAGATAAATCATTTGATTGACTGATTTGATCCACACAAAAAACATTCTTATACAGATAAAAATGAAACTAATGTTAGTTAAAGTTCTTAATAAGGGACACGAGGAAAAACTTTTATCGTATACCCAACGAACAGGTGTACTATCTTTATTATTTAAAAAGAATGACCCATTATCTTTGGACAATTATCGTCCTATATCATTATTAAATGTCGATTTGAAAATACTATCCCATGTTTTGGCTCAGAGACTTAAAAAACTGCTTCCTAAACTAATTAATGAAGATCAAACTGGGTATGTAAAAAATCGTTTTATTGGATTCAATTTAAGGCAAATTCAAGACATTATGGACTATGCAGAATCATACGGAATTGATGGGGCTATCGTATTTGTTGATTTTACTAAAGCTTTTGATTCTTTGGAATGGGAATTCATGTTAAGCGTTCTAAAACATTTCGGTTTTAATGAATCATTTATATCATGGGTGGAAACTTTATATAAGGGAATACAAACATGTGTAATAAATAATGGATGGGTATCTGAGATTTTTGAAAACTCCAGAGGAATCCGTCAAGGATGCCCTTTATCTGCTTTACTTTTTGTTTTGTCAGTAGAAATTATGGCTTTGAGATTACGACAAAACCCTGACATCAAAGGTATTCGAATTACTATTGATAAAAAAACACATAGCATAAAAATATCTCAATTGGCGGATGAAACAACTCTTTTTTGTAGTTCAAAAACCGACATATCAAATGCTATGAATATAATAGAAACGTTTGGTTCTTTCTCAGGTCTGAGATTAAATCGTAGTAAAACAGAAGGAATATGGATAGGGGCGCTTAAACATAGTAAAGATAAAATTGAGGGAATGCGCTGGACGGACAAACCAGTTAAAGCCTTAGGAATTTATTTTGGTCACAACACAAATGAATGTGAAAAGTTAAATTGGGAAACTAAAATTGATAAAATGAAATCCTTACTTAAGGCTTGGAAAAAAAGAAAATTAACTACAATTGGAAAAATATTAATTATAAAATCTTTGATCTTACCTAAATTTACATTTTTGGCTACTTCGTGTATTGTTCCAAACAAATACATAAAAGAGATTGAAAGCTGTTGTTTTAAATATATTTGGGAAGGTAAAAATGACAAAGTAAAAAGAAATACACTTATTGGCGAATATCAAAAAGGGGGGTTAAAAATGGTTGATTTTGATAGCTATTTTACATCACTGAAAGCTTCATGGGTTTCCAAATTTAATTCAACCACTATGCCGAACTGGAAGATTATTCCTACCAAATATTTCAACAATCTGGGAAAAAATTATCTTGTCTTTAACATGAATTTAGATAATGTTAAATCACTAAAAGAATTTGAAAATATACCAGACTTTTATTTGCAAGTAATTTCAAGCTGGGTGAAAACAGGGGGAGGTTTTACAAAACTTAAAGATAATTTTTCAAATATTAGAAAACAGATTATTTGGGGAAATAGATACGTTAAACATTGTAACAAAAGTTTGTTCTTTCAAAACTGGGTAGCAAGTGGGTTGATTTATATCAACGACATACTTGATCGTGAGGGAAAGTTATCAGAGGTTTTTATTTTAGAAAAATTAAGCAATAAGTCTAATTGGATTGCAGAGTTTACGATATTAAAATCTTCCATCCCAAAGGAATGGCAGCAAGTTCTAATTAAAGAAAACTCTGTAAAGAGTAAAATCAGTATCAATAAGAATAACTTGAGATGGGGAAACAAACAAATACAAGCAAAAGATATCTATAATAAAATGTTATATAATAGTCTAGTAGATCAAAAATATTCACAGCCAATTGGTATTAATATTTGGACAAGAAATTTGAAGTTAGATAGCAAGCCAAATATGTCATTCGTAAACGATTTTATATTTAAATTTTTAAGAGAGAATAAGATGAAAATGTTTAGATGGAAATTGATAAATTATATTATTCCAACAAAGCAATTACTATTTAAATGGAAAATTTCTACTGATAGTAAATGTAATTTTTGTCAAACAGAAGATGAAGATTACTTCCATTTCTTTATAACATGTTCTTTTTTAAAAGACTTTTGGAATAAAGTGGAACATCTTCTTGCACAACTCAATTTTAAAAATAAGATATCAGTTAAACAATTAGTTTTTGGATACAAAATATCAGATAAGGGTTATTATAGTTTTAACTATTTTTTGACAGTTTTAGGTTTTTGCATTTTCAAGTCATACTATGTTTCAGAGCAAAAATTGAAATATATAGATGTATATGAATTGTTTATAAAGGAATTAAGAAGGGTTATGCATGAAAGCAAAATAATTTCTCAAAGTGTATTTTTCATAAATTTGAAGAAACTGATTTAATAGAATAATTTGCATATATTGTAATAGTTTATGTTATATTGTTTATTATATTCTGAGTATGTTCCTGGCAACTCAGAAGATTTTTTCACAGGAATACTCCTCTGGCGCTTGGACAGTGAAGTATAATTGTAACAAGATATCTTTAGAATAAAGTATATATTTGTTGTTAAAAAAAAAAAAAACATATATTTTTAATCTATAATATGAAATTAAACAGACTTAGAAATATCTAATTGCACGAGCTCGCTTATCTATTTATATCCATATCTATATTTATTTTTATATCGCTTATATAACCATCGGAGGTCTTCGGTGGTCAACTCGACAGTTAATTATATGGCGTCTAAACTATTATACACACGAAACGAAGCATCATTTTATCGAGCCCATGCCCTGTAAATTGTTTATTTTAGACTTTTTATAATTTGGATAAATGTTTTACATTGTTATAAATCAAATATGATAATTTGATTCAAATCGGTGAACATGAATTTGACGGCTAGTGCCCCTTTTATAAATCTGATTGCAAATTTATTTTTTGTACCTCATATACAGCATTTGTCTCAATTGAGTCAAAAGTAAATATGCTAGATATACTTACTGGAGGTGTGATGAGATGATTAAAGCCCTATTTTTTTTCCTTGACAATATGTGTGTACGTTTTGGAAATAAAGTTGATCGAGAGATTCTATGTACTCCTGTGGATACCAACTGTGCCTCTTTAAGACTTGTTTCTATACTGTTATGAATCACAGTTTATGGCAAAACTTAGTAAAGGCCCGTCTAACTCCATTTGATTGATAAAATCAACAACCCTTACTTGATGATATTTTCTCGTTGAATAATGAAAAAATCTCTAAAATATACTGCCGGATTTTACCCTCAGGAACTTACCTTAAATAAATCAACAGCAATACGTGTCTTTTCCTAGATTTGGCTATTAAAGTTTTACAACAAAAGCTATACACAAAAGTTACAGCAAAAAGGATAATGTTTCTTTCCCTATTGTTACTTTTCCTTTTTTGAAGAAAGGGAATGTTCCTGTTTATACATCTCAACTCGTTTTTAATGCCCGTATCTGTATTTTGATTAACTTTTGCAGATGTTTTATGAATATGTAACTAGTCTACATGCAATATAAAAATTAAACCATGTTTCTACAATATTAAGAAAAAAAAACAAGATCAGTTTCATATTATTTTATTCATATATAAAAGATGTCATAACAACAACATGTTACTGTAAAGGTAGACTTTGAATGAAAGCATATTGATATCAATAATGCCTTTAATTCTTGTGTATGCTTACTTTTAGATGCACGACTTTTTTATTAGTTGTTATTGTTATCTTGCTGTCAGTAACTGATAATACTCTCAGTTCTGTTTTTTTGTTGTTGCTGGGATGTACAAGTACCCGTCCGCGTCCACGTAATGTTTTTGTTAGATGTATTTCTATGTATATCCACCTGATGAGTTAAACCTTTTCAACTGATTATGATAGTTTGTTCTAATGTTGTACTGTTACACCACTATCCTAGGTTAGAGAAGGGTTGGCGCCAACTTATTTGACCCCGCCATATTGTGTATGTGTCCGTCCCAAGTCAGGAACCTGTCATTCAGTGTTTGTTGTTTGTTGCTTTGTTACATATTTGTTTTTCGTTCATTATTTTGTACATACATGATGCCGTTAGTTTTCTACTTTGAACTGTTTTACATCTGTCATTTGGGGCCTTTTTCTGGCTGACTATGCGATATTGGTTTTGCTCATTGTTGCAGGCCATGCAGTGACATATAGTTGTTCATTTCTGTGTCATTTGTTCTATTGTGAAGATATGTCTCATTGGCAATCATACCACATCTTCTTTTTTATAACTACATGAAATCATGTAATTACAGAACCTTACATGAAAATATCTATTTTCAAAAGAGGGGCGAAAGACACCAGAGGGACATCTAAATAACTCCTAGATCGAAAGTAAACTAACAACGACACGGCTAAAAAAAAAGACAAACAGACATACAACAGTACACAAGACACATCATAGAAAACTGAAGACTAAGCAACACGAACCCCACCAAAAACTGGGGGTGATTACAGCTGCTTCAGGAATCAACATACAATAACACCAAATTAAATACACGTCTAGCAAAACAACATTATATACAATAAAGGATAAAGCAGTTTGCTACTTATTTTACACGTCATGAAAATTCATGGCATATTTGCCATTGGACTTTAAGCAATCAATGAATTCAACAAAAAAAGGAAAAACTCCCGTAACAAATCCAGTTGGAGGAAATTGACGCCACATTATCATCATAACATCATCTGTTAACAAATAAAAGTATTGGCTTACAAGGGATTGGTATTATGAGAATTACAAAATTTTAAATTATTGGGCATAAGAATGAATAAGTGGCTGGATAACAACCATCAATCATGTCATATATGAAAGCATTACCTTAATTATATGGTCTAAAGTCTAACATTAATTTAGATAGAATAAACAAAATTGTAAAAAGATAAAGGCCATAATTTTAAGTCATTATTTTAAATAAAATAATTGTAAATTGGGCATAAAGGTCACACAATTTAGCACTAATTTCATTTCTATCAGAGATGTGTGAATTGACAATATATCAATCTTAAAGTCTTGTAATTGCCTTGATTAGAAACGTTACATAATTCTTAACCAGAGTCATTCATACATAAAATATAAGTTTTGGTGACCTTATTTCTGCATCGATTTTTATTTTAATCCCAGATGTGCATACTGAAAATATATACATGTACTACTCTGCTTTTACTATATCTGGATCTTAGTATTGTTGTGTATGTGCAAGAAAAACAAATGTAACATTTTTTAGGATTTCAAAATAAACCTTGGCTGATGGTATAAGCTATGCTAAATTGTGTATCTACTTCAAAGTAACAATACTGCATTAGGATCTAAAACTAATATATTTATTAAATTTTGGTTTATTTCATGTAGAAGCTCATATTTAATTAGAAAGTAAATTCATCCAGTGCCAACATGTTATTTTACAAATCAAAACATACAACCCAACACTAGGAATTGTCATCATGAGGGTCATTTTTGCAAATATGGTTATATTTGCGATTTTGAAAAAAAGGGATGGACATGTCATATACATAATTAGACCGTTGCTTTTCCCGTTTGAATGATTCTACACTAGTAATTTTGGGCCCCTTTTTAGCTTGTTGTTCGGTGTGAGCCAAGGCTCCGTGTTGAAGACCGTACATTGACTTATAACGGTTTACTTTTTTAAAATTGTTATTTGGATGGAGAGTTGTTTCATTGGCACTCACACCACATCTTCCTATATCTATCTATGTACAGTCAACAGATTGTAATTGATGACAATAGCCTTCACTTTTTTACATTCCTTACTTTTTGCATGTGTAGTGTAACAGTATAGTATTTGCTAATTCAGTCATCTGAAACATCTTAGTTCTTTTTTCTTGTGCTATAAGATTACTTTCAACTTATACAGTTACCGTATAACATGTATATAGTTTCTTTCAAGTTACTTCTGCCTTTTTAGCACATCATTAACATGTCAATCCTACGGAAAACCAGCCTACATAGCCTCCAACTAACACCAATTATGTATCTTTGAAGAAAATAAAACAATAGTTTAATTGTATTTTTTATAAAGTATGACAATTGAATTAGGACACCGAACTTTAGGACTGTATTGGATTATGGTATTTATTATTTGCCCTTAATATTGGCTGAAAAACAGAATTTGATTACTTTAAGCCTTATCAAGGGCATAACTCTGAAAAGTAGTTCAAATTCAAAATGAATCAGTCAGTGTTACTTACCATCATTTCCAAGTTTCATATGATTCCGGTCAAGGCTTAATCCCGTTAGTACCAGGAAAAACAAGTTTGTGGAGAATGCACTACATGTATACGAAAGTAAAACTTCTGTGAACACATTTTATCACACAGATATGTGTATCATGTTCCGCCCTTTTAGTCGATTTGCAAACAATTTATTATCGAAAATGTTCTTATTCCCTTTATAAGTTTATATGTTAGCTAAGGTTTTACATTTTATAAATTAATAGATTATATATATTTTTATTATCCTTTCTACTCATTAAAGTAAAAACATCAGTTTGTTCACAATATATGATCCATTGGCTTTGTCAGTTTATGACTAGACCTAGTTTTCATCTTTTTATTTTCATATTTGTTTCAAGGATTCGGGTTTTGACGGATTATGTTGTATTGTACAATAGTTTTTGGGTATACCTGTTTGCAATTTTATGTTTTGTTTCAATCAATTTAGGGAAACACCTTCTATAATCCGTTAACAATTTTATAAAGTTATTTTAAGATTGACTGGTGACCTAAAAACAAATAGGCATCTTCCCCTCCCCTTTATCATCCATCATTAGAATTTTCATTGAAGAAAAGCAACCATAAAGGTACATTTTTTCCAATTCTTATATTTATTTTTACTCATGGTGACCTTCACCCTTACAATTTTTTCATTATTCGGGCAAATGTATTCATTTCCTATAATAATTCAAATATTCTTTTAAATACTTTGTTAACTTATACCTTATTTTTATATATTTTAGGCGGGGTAAGGTTTGTACGGAAAGGTCACCCAATCCTTTAGGAATTCCTGAACACTATTTTTTTTTTACTACAGCAATAATGTTACTACAACATGGAGTGGATCCGAACTTGTACACGATTAGTGATGTTTTGCGTCAAGAAAGGAGACACCAAATTATCGATCGGTTTGATGTAAACCGGAATCATAACTGTATTGTTCGAAAGTCATTTGTAACAACATTTCTGGCTGCTGGGTATGATCTACCCATATCTGAAATGAACCACCTTGAAAAATATTGTCGTAGATGGGACATTGACTTTGAACTAATTACCGATTTTGGAAGACCACCAAGTTTAAAGCACCTTGCTCGAACACTAATTCGGAAACACATCAGATTCGTCAATATGGACACATCTGTATTTCCTGTTATAGACAAGTTAACACTTCCTACGATTCTTAAAGATTTTTTAAAACTATATGACGTTAGTCCTTCCGATATGACATCAATAATTTGCTATACAGACAGCCCCCGGTTACGTTTCTGAATTGTATCATTTTGTATGATCATAATTTACCAAACTTGGCTATGAGTAACACATGATACTCGATTCATTTCATTATTCCTCATCACTCATCAAACCTATTTTTAAAAATGTATATGCAATGTAGATTGTTTTAGATACATTTCGTACTTTTGATGGTCCTTTTACTTCGGTTGACAGTAATGACCCTCTACAATATTACACTTCCACACAATCTTATTAAACATAATTTAATCAAATGATCTTGTGAAAAATCTGATTGCAGATTTAATTAAAGCTGTCTCCTGTTATGTTAAGTTAAATGTGCTAGATATAATTACTGGAACCTTGATTAGATGATTAAAGCTTTAGATGTTCTCCTTGACAATATCAACGTTTCCGCAATAAAGTTTATCGGCAGGTTTCAAGTATTCCTATAGGCACAAATTGTGCCCCTTTAAGGTGGTATGGGAGTATAAATTAAAAATGATATAATTTGTTCATACTTTGACAAAACGTAGTATATATTGATATATGTTCAAAAATATAATAACAATGATAGGTCACCGAGCATTTTCTCAAGCTACAGGTTGTTACAAAATGACACATTTCGTATGGATTATACGGGAAAAACATCATTGTGTGATTAGAAGCTAAACTAAATGATAGAATTGTCAAATAAAATACGAGAAGATAGCTTTTAGAAAATAATTTGAGAATATCTAAAGAAAAGATAGGGTCACCGTGTGTTTGTCCCGGCTAAAATACAAAATAGCAAAATTCCTTGAAGAGTCCTTCAGAAAATACCATATTTCAGAGTTATCTCCACTTAAAATGCCAATTATAAAATATTAAAAATCAAGCATAAATAATCTACACTTGTAAAAATATTGACATTATAAGTTAAAACCTTATAAATTGGTTCTTTTAAATAAAAAAAATCACATTAGTTATTTGCATTCCTGCATAAAATTTTGCTAATTTGATTGAAAATCTGGACCTTAGGTTCTCTGGTTTTTACAACCCAAAATGGCGAAAGACACCCATACCACCTGAATAGCAGACGTGTTTCTTTCAGTATGAATCCAGTGTATGACCTAACTCAGTATAGAACATTGTAATTATACGAAAACTTACAAAAGGGAACTTAATTTAACTGTCCCTTGTAGCCTTCAATTTGTTTCGATTCGGGCGGCACTGGTGGGTCTTATCTCGATATTGATATTTCAGTTTCACAAAGGAAATAAAAGAAAACATTATCCTACTAAAGAGACGAATTTTCGTTCCCTGTTATTTTCTATGTATAAGTGGTAAATAAAGTATGGAATTTCGTTTTCATAAATCTCTTTAAACTAAATTCTTTCATAAATACAAAGATTAGAAGTTTGGTCGTACCTGTAAAAATATCATATCTTAATGTGATTGTGATGGTAATAGAGCACATTAAATCAAATACTATCAATGTAAACGTATTGATCCTTATGAAGACGAAACGCGCGTCTGTCGTATCAAATTATAAGCCTGGTACCTTGGATAACCATTATGTATCTTTTATTCATATCCAATGGGTTTTTTTTATTGTAAAGTTAATATGTCAGATAGACATCAGACGATGAGTATGCTGTTCACCTCCATTAACTTGTCAATGTATTTATGAAATCGTATTTATGACTCTATATTTTCTAGAATTAAATGTGGACATCACATTACAACATTTTTATGTTACTTACTCCCATATCTGTCTTCGGTTAATCTGCCTTGAAACGTCACCTCATACAAGAAAGAACTGTCGCAAAACTTGTTTTTGGAACACAACTTGTGGCTTACCACAACATGAGTATCATTTCAAATAACATACACATGTATCTAACGCCTGCACCGTTTGGATTGGTAAAAGTGAGCACCTGATTGTTAAATCTCTTACTTAACTCAATCACTGATTCAAACTTACTGATCCAACCAGCATAGTAAATCTAAAATTGAAATTTATATAGCTCAATTACGATATATCATCTGAATCAGATAGATAGATAGATCTTTATTCTCATTAACTAAATAACATAGTTACAGAGATGATAATATATACAATACAACATATTTTGCATGTGTGAAATATACATAAATAAATGTAGTTTAACCAGGAGGACAGACTTCCACTGATATATAGTTTATAAATCTACACAATTTTTCTAGTAAGACAATATTGACTGTAGTGAATACATTTTTAAATTTAAGAATATTAACATTTGTACAACAATAGTGTGGTAAATATTTATATCGTTCTTTTTTGAAAAAAGGACAAGACATTACATAATGGAATTCATCGCCGATGTCAGCAGATTCACAAAGGTGACATAGCCTCTCTTGTCTTTGAACATTTTGCCACCTCCCCGTCTCCACTGGCAAACGGTGATTGCCACATCTAAATTTACATAGTTTCAGTGCATTTTTTAACGATAAAACTGTAATATAATTTTCAAATTTAAGTTCTGTTTTGAATAATTTATAACATAAACCTTTTGATGATTGATTTACATTTGCAAACCATTCTTGTCTAAACTGATCTTTTAACTTTTGTTCAATACTTAATACAATCCAATTTTTTGAGATACAATCTTGATTTTGCCAAATGTTTGACATACCACAATTATCAAAGATACTTTTGATAAATAACAACCATTTGTTTTCAATTCCATACTTATTATAATTAATATATATCAACTTATATAACATTGACGAAATCTTGTTAGCAAGTGTGTTATTAAGAAGGTTGCACCAAAATTTTATCATCCGTAATTTAACGTATAAAGACATCGGATATCTTCCCAATTCCCCGTAAACCATAAAATTTGGAGTCGATCTTTTTAACCGTAAAACATGCTTACAAAAACTCAAATGTACTCTTTCCAAAATGTCAAGATTTTCGTATCCCCAGATTTCGGCCCCATATAAAAGTATAGGTAAAACAGCTTTGTCAAACATGTCAAGCTGGCATTTTATAGATAGATGGTTTGATCTACACTTCTTAATAACACAATACATAGCTTTAGTAGCTTGATCTCTAAGATATTTTCTAGTTGCAAAAAAAGATGCATTTCTAGAGAATATAACACCAAGGTATTTATAGTTCTTAACAATTTCTATCTCTTCTTTATTAATATAAAATTTCAAATTATTCTGTGGTCTACCTTTTGAAAATATCATAACTTTTGTCTTGTTAACATTAATTTTAAGTTTCCAGTTTTCACAATATTCTGAAAAACTATTTAGAAGTAATTGTAAATCTGTGCTTGTCTCAGCGAGTAAAATCGAGTCGTCAGCATACAATAAGACAAATATCTTAAAATAAATATCCAGTTCATCTTCTATTTCAGATGTAATTGAATGTAAACCTTTTAAATCACTATTTTCCAAAAATTCATGAAGATCATTTAGATATAAAGAAAATAATAAAGGAGAAAGATTTTCCCCTTGGCGGACCCCAATATCACTAACAAACATGTCAGATGCTTCATTGTTATGTACAACTCTTGATTTCACATCTTTATACAAATTTTCTACAACTCTGAGAAATTTACCAGTTATCTTATTTAAAACAAGCTTATACAAAAGAGAGTTTCTCTGAACAAAGTCAAAGGCTTTTTCAAAGTCAACGAATGCACAATGCAATTTTTTTCGTTTAACACATAGCAACTCAAAGAGTGCATACAATGAAAAAATATGATCGTTAGTAGAGTATCCCTGTCGGAAGCCTGCTTGATTTTCGTTCAAGATATTAAGTTCATCAACAAATTCCCCCAATCTATCATTCAGAATAGATGTAAAAATCTTACCAAGGCATGACAATAAAGTAATAGGCCTATAATTTTTGGCGTCTAATTTACATCCTTTGTTCTTGAATACTGGTATTATGTTTCCAATAAGCCAGGCCTCCGGCAGAATACCCGTATCAAAAATAAGATTAAACAAATTAACATATACATCAATCATACTGTCAAGAGAATTTGCAACATATTCATTGATTATTTTATCTTCACCTGGCGATTTGTCATTTTTCGCCTTTTTGATAGCTTTAATAATTTCGTCATGGGTAATTACACCATTCAGTGTCTCATTTACAAGATTTGAGTTCAAATCATTATTAATGACAAACTTGTCTTCAAATTTGTTTTCATTTAATTCTTTGAAAAAATCAAATAAAGTTTCAATAGATATATTGCTTTTTTCTCTTTGTCTACCTTTGTTAAATAATTTCCAAAATTCCTTGGGATTTTTGGATTTTAAATTTTTCATATTATCACTTATTTCTCTATTATGCTTCCTGATGTTTTCGTCCATTAGACTTTTATAATAATATTCACAGTGTCGTAATCTTTCTTTAAATAAATTTGACCCATAATGTTTATACATTCTTTGTGCCTTTCTCAGTTCCTTCTTTGCCTTTTTACAATCAAAATTATACCATTGTTTATTATGCTTTTTATTACAATTCAGCATAGTTCTATTAAAAGTTTGTGTACCAAATGTTGCTTCGGCAGAATCGATTAAAATATCAGTAATATTTGTAACTGCAGTATTTATTTCATATTTTGTTACATTTTCTTGATTACTATAAACAGATAATTCATCTATAACATTTCTTATTTTGTCTTCATCTATGTTATTTTTGAAATCATTTACTTGCTCAAATTTCCATTTTCCAATTTTATTTTCTTCTTGATAAGATAACTCTGTAGTGTGTAGTTCAAATGTGGGGTTCACTCTATTAAGAGATAGTTTCAAAGGTGAGTGAACATCAGAAAAAAGTTTAGAAAATTCAAGAATTTCAAAATTCGATACGCATCTTAAAAAGTGTGAAGTACAAATAATATAATCTATAACACTATTACTTCTACTGGTAGGCCGACCAATAACATCTTGGCCAACTCTACCGTTTAAAATAAATACTTTGTTATTTTTACAAAATTCAAGAAATTTTCTACCATAACAATTTACAACTTTGTCTGGATTATTTCTTGTTCTTGGTATATTTAAATCATCTAACATATATACATCAGTATAGTCTGATTGATCAGTAAGGTTGTCAATTACAAAATCATCTATATCATCTTTATCATAAAAATCGGGCAAATTTGCTGTGCGACTGTTAAAGTCTCCGACCAAAATAATATAATCAGATTTTTCAGAAAATCTCTGAAATTCAATTTCTATCTCATTAAAAGCTTCTTCAGATCAAGCTATGAACAATTATCTCCTTTTTACATTTTTAAAATAAAGTGTCAATGTCTGCATTATTTACTTATATGTATTATAAAGTTTGTGTTTGCTATGTTCTAAATTTAGAATATTAAAAACATTTTGAGTAGTATATTACAGTTTTTTAAAACACTGATATTCGTTAAGTTTTGAATTAGAGTAATGACGTTACGCTCGGTGCTGGTGACGTTTTCTAATTTCATGTACCTCTGACCAATTATCGGCTTAAAATAAGAAAAATACAGAGAAGATCAAATGGTTTTTTGTGTTTAAATCTTCGGAGCACTTAAAACATTATTTTTACGGTGGCTTATTAGTTTTTATTCACTTTTGTCAATAAGCTTTTCAAAAACAAACAAGACAAATCATATGTTTTTGCGTGTAGACGGGTAACATACTAATATTGTTTTTGAGGGTTCCTCCAAATTTCGGATACCCATAAGTAAATAAAATATAAAAATTGTAAACCATTTGGAAGAGGAACGTTAGGGCTTTGTGATGTCATATTTGTATGACGTAATCGACACCATTTTCGAATCGAGTAGACCTTGGAAGAATCCATTTCAGCTTGTAGACACTAAAGGAAAAATATAAGCCCTTTGCGGCATAACAGATGAGAATCCATCGATAGCGAGATTGTTTGTCATTAAAGTCTTTATATCAATTATCATTATGTAAAACGAACTTGGAAAATACTTTTAAAACATTGATTCCCAATTTAAAAGAACGAATTCAATTAGAACTTCGACATCATAATCAAAATCAAAGCCCCGAAAAACACTGTCACAGCAACGTTTAAAAAAGACATGCTCTACTTGAAATTATCAATACCGAGTAAAAATATGTAAAGCATGGTATCTAGTCCGAAAATACTATATGTCAGATAAACTGGAACATCTGAACTGCATTTATTCATATAGCAGTCTCTTTTTTAGCATTACATAAAATCTAATTATGTATATGAGTCCCCACAGGGCTCCCGTCACAAAACTTTTAACTAACGTTTAACGTTAGTAATTTCGATGGTTTTTTTAAGAAAACGAAGAAAAAAAACGGGATTGTGCATTTCGGAACGGAGAAATGAAGCCAATATGATAAATTCCTAATAAAAAAGAAACAGTAGTATGCATTCGTTTAAATTTTTGTCAATTTATTTCGATTACTGATGCGTTGAAAGGGTGTCTACCAAAATGTCACAAAAATGGCATCTTCATTTTTTTCTAAAATACTAAAAAACAAGTTGTTACAAATCTTTAGAAATAAGTGAAAAATGTATAATTAATAAGAAAATTTAAGCGATAATCGGAAATTCTCAAGCCGAAGGAACATTTCAATATAAATAGGATAAAGATTAATGTACAAATTATCAAAATACATTGGTCACATGGTGGTCTACCAAAATGTCACAGCGTCGCTTATTTGACGTTTTTGACGTTCACCGGGGTTTTTTTTGCGTTATGGCGGTTTTTGAAACGTATTTATTTTGTTATAAAAACATCTAAAACTTTATTCAGAATATACTTTTTCTTTCAAATGTTTTTTTCTTTCGTGTCATTTTTTGTTAAGCTAATGAAACAGAAACCCAACAACAACAAAATTCTACATGTATATACAAAATTAATAGCTTCAGTGGAGAACATAATTATCGCCTCAAGTACAACTAGCATATCATACATAATGGATATTCGTATTAATTAAAGTATTGAAATACATATATGTATACGAATACGGACACACTGACACATATCGATATGTAAACAATCAAATACGGAGATATGTTATACGTACAGCTAATTGGATATTAATATTTCCAAACATAGGTTGAAATTTTTCCGTTTTATGAGTACATTAATATTTTAAAAGTATATATGTATCAAATAAAAATCATCGATACTGTATGTTGCCTTACATAGATATTGATGAAGAAAGTTTTGGACATTAAATCAACATGTTGGATATTCAGGTTGGCATGTCAAATATTCAACTCAACATGTCTGATATTTTCAAGTTGACTTTTTAGATAATTATACTGACTTGTCAGATGTTAGGTCGACGTGTTAGATATTGAAGTCGATATAGTAGATAATTGTGTCACCATACCAAACAATGTGACTTAAATACAACAAAAACCGTAACCCAAGCTCTTTAACGCCACATACTTAATAGTAAAACAAAAACATACTACTAGAAATAATCTGTATATTGTCAAAATATATAAATAAGGAGATGTGGTGTGGTTGCCAATGAGACATTTATCCACTAGTAAGACTTAAGTTCTAATGACGAAGACAAATGCAATTATAGGTCATTGCATTGGTACCCAAGTAGCATCTGTAGCCGAATTTGGATATAAACAAATAATTAGGAACTATTTAAAAGTTGTCATAGAAAGGTCCACAGTATGCCGCTGGTGGACTTTTGAAAAATCAAGCAGATATTGCCGTTATACGCGGACAATTTCGGATACGTCCAGCTGTAGAATTGTTAACGATTAACAACACCACTGTCATATGCGTGCAATCGAAGAATTTTTAGATATGTAGAAGAAATTCCTAGAAATAGAAAATCGTTTAAACCAATAAAGGGAATACGGACCATACATCGACAATGATCGAGTAGAAACAAAAAATCTACAAACGGTACTAGTTCGAACCGTGTCATGCTATTGTGGCGGGTGCCTTGAGCATGGCCATTGTTTGTTTACTGATCTAGTTGGCATTTCGTTGGAAGCCAAAGTAGAGCGAGAGCTAGGATTCCAATTCAGAGGACGAGACATTAGAAGATGACAGATATGAGACATTCGTTGATATGATAAATACCGGTCAATTTTTTGCAATTTATGTGCTGATGCGGAAAATTGTCTCTTCCTCCTTAAAGCTACATCGGGAGTCATAATTATGTTAACAGGAGAAGAAACTAATGAGTGGGGTCGACTTTTTCTGATGGAACATCAGTTATTAATGGACATTATTTCATAAAGAAAAAAACATCACGTTTTACAGTACAGTCTTTTTAAAAATCAAAAGACAATTGTCTCAAGCGCTTCCGTGTTGTATGTATGTGAAGACAATGTTTTGAAAAGAAATAAGCTCATTTTTGATTGCACTTTGTAAATACAGCTGTTTCTCAAACCACGCCTCTTTTGGGGAGATCTTGAATATTCATAGAAAACTAATTTTGTTTACATACTGGTTCCCAGTTATGCTCTCTGTGTTTCGTCTCACAGAGACATAACTTGGGAATGTTACCAGTAAATATACACGTGCATATTGTTTACATTGAAATCTGTGGTAACCTTTCATTCGAGGTAGTGGTAGTTAAAAAAGTTAGTGTCAGTTTAAACTCTGAGAAGTTCAGGGCATATAAACGTTGAAAATATGCCGCACAGCCCTATATTTTGATCTTTGAAAAAAATTGTGGTGCATATAAACTTTCAATTCTAGGATAAGATATTTTTCAAAACTTCATGGTTAAAGTGGTACAGTTTTAGCCGTAAAAGGAGTTCCTATGGGAAATTGCATTGTCAATATTTACAGAAATGCAACCTATAACCGAAGAAGAGAATAAATAATGTTTTGGAATGTGTTAATTTATGTGAACTGATTCATTGATTTTCATTTGAAATTTTTATTGTGTCACGGCTTAATAATGTGTCACGGCATAGGATGAGAGCACTATAGAACTTTCTCAATATTGTATCAATATTGTCCGAAGCAATAATATCTAATTACATTGAAGAATTTTTTTATTATTTTTTTATTTCTCCAATTGATATTAAAAGAAGTGATTTAGAAATGTATGACGCGTTATTTATCTTTTCTCTCGCGTTTGATAGCTCTTGCATTAAACAATGAGTATTTTGTTTGTGATATTTTAGAGAAATGCAAAATTTAAAAAAATTACTCGGGAGAAAATCGCATGACATTAACGTACAACTTTACTTAAATTGCATTCTAAGGAACAGAAAATCATTTCGTTGAGAAATCAAGAATGTGCCAAATAAGAACAATTAAATAAGATACCATCAACGACAAAACAGGTAAATGAGAGAGAGAGAAAAAAATACAGAAGAAAGTAAAACATAAAATATAAAATTGAGAATGGAAACGGGGAATATGTCAAAGAGACAACAACCCGACCAAATTAAAGAGCAGACAGCAGCCGAAGGCCACCAATTCAGCGAGAATATCCTGCACCCGGAGGCGCGCCTTTTATAACCATCCAATTCCCCAAAAAAATCAAACTTGACAATCAAATATTGTTATCGTAGAATTTTGACAGACTTTAAAATCTTACAATCATTGAAAATACGCAAAAGTTAATTTGTTAAAGGTTGATATAAAAAGATTATACTCCCTACAGCCATATTTAAAGTTAAAAACAAAAAAAAACAAGTATAAAAAAAAACTAAACATTGTAAGGGTTTCTCCTCTTCAGTGCGATTTTCATAATAAAAAAAATCTTGTTTTTTCGACCGGTTAACATTATTTTAAAACAAATTGTGCATGAATGCATACGCGTGGACTTGAATGTAGCGTAAAGCCCACAATTTCTGTTTTCACAAAACACCATACGTTTTCCTTATATATATTTCCATTTGTCTAGAGGTCCCCTGGAATACACCCGTATCTCCTTTTATTTACAGAAAACCAAGTGTTAAACTTGTGGTTAAGTTGTTAAATATAATGGACGTCAATATTACAAAACGTCAATCATATAACATGATTTTGACGTTACGACATTACCAAAGGGGAAGCCGTGATGAAAGAAAAGGTAAAATCAAATGGAAAGAAGATAACATTAAACTTTTATAAAAGACAAATTTTAATACACCAAATTATTTAACAACTGTTACGATAAAGTTTAATTAACTAATGGGAATGCATGCACACTATAAAAAGAAAAATGTACATTGCTCTTTCGTCTGACACATTTTTTACGTGTTCAAGGATTCTGTGTTGGTTGTTCATCAAGGTGACGATCGTTAAATATCTTCACAAAAACCCGAAAGTCAGGTTGTAGCCAATGTTATCAATAAACAGTCAATGAATAAATATTTTTTTTTGTTGTTGATTTTTGTTAAGGATAAACGTACACAAAGGACTTAGTTAAGTATATATGCATGAACTGCTTCAATCATTTCCTTAACATCATAAATGCCAGAAACCCGTTTCATATTACTTTTAAAAAAAAAACATCAAAATTTCAAATTTATGTTTAAAAACAATCTAATTAAAAACCGATCTCTTATCGCTCCCGTTTTCTGATATGTCGCGTGCCCACGCGACATATCAGAAAACGGGAGCGTTGAGAGATCGGTTTTTAATTAGATTGGTTTAAAAAATGGTCAAGTGCATCTCTTTTAGGCAACGATTGTCCTTAACGATTTTAACAATTCAAATATTTCATGTATTTTTGGTCTTTATGTTCTCAATTTTTTTATATTGCTTGAAAGCGTCCCTGATGAAATTTATTCTAGAAAGACGTGTTTCGCACATTGTATGACATTGAGAATGGAAATGGGGAATGTGTCAAAGAGACAACAACCCGACAAAAGAGCAGAAAACAGCCCAAGGCCACCAATGGGTCTTCAACACAGCGAGAGAAAAAAAACCCGCACCCGGAGGCGGGCTTCAGCTGGCCCCTACACAAAAATATGTACTAGTTCAGTGAAAATGGACGTCACACTAAACTTCGAAATCTATATAAATGAAATAAAATTAAAAAAGCATGCACAGCTCACCGAAACCATCTTATTTGTTTTCAAAGAAAATTTTAATGATTTTTTCCATTCCTGGAATAATGTTTCAATGTCGAATTTAAGACGCAGTTTTAACGTAGTGAAACTGAAGTTGTTTCGACGTGAGGTATTTGGGTCTTAATTTTTCGAAATTCAACTTGCATCCAACGTCTGAACCAGACGTTACTCCAGAGTTAATGTTGCCAATTTTGCATCCTGTGACATGAATAAAAAGAAGACACCAACACAAAATCACCAATAAACCAAAAAAGTCCTATTTCTTTTTCTTTAAAATGTGCACTTATATTTCCAATAAGTAAACATAGTTAACAGATAATACATAAAAATTAAGATTGTGGTTAGGAACTGACTACTGAGTTGTTATCTTATCATTAGAATTGCTACATTTCTATTATTTCTGTTTCACCAGTCACACATTTTATTATAGTGATGTTACTTGATTTACCACGGGAGCAAATCAAAATAATATTCAATTCAATTAATGTTACCAATAAACTGGAATGTTCAGTCTATAAACATTGTTCTTTATAAATTGCAGACAAAATACAGCTCACTCATGCATATCGCTGTATTCCGAATAGATTTCTTGTAACTTCATGAACAGGACAGAAAAAGAAAATATTGTTCAATGCTTAAAGTAAAATTTGATTTTCATAAAATTTAATGCACGAATGAAAGAACAAGACATTTCATTCGTGTTTCAGGCAAACAAAAAAGAGAATCGATATTAATTTCTTAAGTACAAGTAACAAATAATGATTTTTCAACTTTCAAATTAGTATACACATGTGGCAGTGTTTTACATTCTTAAAGTAAGCAAATATCTATTTGTTCTGTCATGAAGTCAGAAAACTCGCATTTTGATGTACGATATTGTTCATTATATATCCGAATTCGTACAAAATTTAAAATTTCGTCGTTGCGCTGTTCTGTTAGCAACACCGAACTCATGGAAATACATTTGTAGAATGATGTAAAACAGTTTCTGTAAAACCAAAGTGTCCCCGCCATTGTTACTGTTTTCCAGTTTCATCTAAAAATAGAATAACATGAAGAACGTCAACATCTTGAATTTATTGTTACACCTGTACACGTGTTAAATATCATTTTGTATTATGTGACGCATAGGTATGTATTTAGGAAAGCAATTAGCACAAACACTTGCTATTCTGCACGATTCTGTTTATTAATAAGGTAAGCATGGTAAGCCACGTGGGTAAGCAGGCAGTTGAAGAGACTGTGATACAACGAATATCAACTAACACAATCCTTTAAACAGTCAGGGATAACATGATAAACGATGACCAGTGAAAGTGATGGTTTTCCATGACCCATTAAAAATACAAAGTCATGGAAAACCATGACTATGAACTGTTACTATATTAAGGAGCAAGGGAGTAATCAGTTTTAAAAACTGATACCAAAGTCATGGTAATTCATGACAATTTTATTTTCATCAATAGTCATGGAAATCCATGACTTATGAAATGAAACAAGGTCATGGGTTTTCATGACTGATGAACTTTTTCAAAATTAAAAGTATTTAATAACAAACATTGACCTTGCACATGGTAAGCACTCACCAAGGCAAAAAAATGAACACAAGATATGTCAATATTGTGTGGAGTATAAAAGGTTACCACCATTTTAAAGTTAAATCTCACACCGAGATACCTTTAAATGTTGATTATGAAGAAAGAACCGGTTTGATCCTTATGCAATGCGGGTAATGATGCCAGTCTTAGACAACATACCTGACCATCTTCATGATGCTGTTATACCAGAGAATCCTCTGTACGCCATCCCAGAAGACAAACTGTACGAGAGATTGCAGGTAAATTCAGTGAAAGTTTTATGTATGATATTGCTTTTTTCAGCAACAGCTAAAATTCTATCAGTATCCGTAATACATGCCTTCCAAAATGAATAAATACTATTGGAAATATAAAAAAAGAGGATGTGGTATAATTGTCAATGAGACAACTCTCCACCACAGACTAAATGACACAGAAATTAACAATTTTAGGACACATACAGCTTTCAACAACGAGTGAAGCCCATACCGCATAATCAGCTATAAAAGGCCCCGATTGACAATGTAAAACAACAAGAAAACTAATGGCCTAATTCATGTACAAAAAATAAACGAAAAAACACATGTGTAACAAATCAACAAATGACAAACACTGAATTACAAGCTCCTGACTTGGTATTACAAGGTGCTTGACAACTGATCAGGATTGACGACACACTTTCACAGGCTTACAAAGACATGGTTGCAATAGGTGAGTCATGTTTTTAAGTCTTGTCATACTTGATCAGCTTATAAGTCAAGTCAAAGTTACATGCTCAAGGCATATAAAGCTACATATTATGATATGATGGACATATATGCAAGGACTTCAGACATTTAGATGACCTCATGACAAGACATTTGCAGGGTTTTGTGATGTTGTTCATGGAGAAATAACACATTTTTATAAATGCTTCTTCTTATACAATTTTTTTCATGACAGGTAGACAAGTTGGAAGAGTCCCTGCAAATTTATGCAGAGCATTTAGGATTTTAAAAGATAGAAATCTTGTTACTGACATTGCTTGCTGCTATCATGGTACTTGTGGACCTACAACAAATCCATTTTCTGGCCAAAGGTACAGACATAACTTTTCTTACAACAGACAGAGAGATATTGAAGGAGGTGGTGCAGAGCTGTCCTGCACTTATACACTAAAAACTTGTAATGCAAAATTTGAGGATGCTATGCATGTGCTTGAAGAACACGTTGGAATAAACTCTTTGGACAATAAACTGTATGCTTGAGTACTCATATTTGAGTAAATTTGAGTGTTATAGACCATCCATAAAATGTTAAATGAACATTCATTTTAATTTATTGCTTTCTTACCTCCCACTGAATTTTGTTGTATAATTTTTTACAATTTTCCTCCAAAGATAGATATGAGATTGTATAAGTATTAAAAATGGACCAATTCAGTAAAAAATTAAAGAAATTTAAACACTACATGGATTTCAAATTGAGAATTTTTAGGTGTTCTTTTGCACTCAAATGCACTATAGACTAAATGAAATAAACAAACATTTTCAATTTTAAGTATTTTTTATATTCATGATAAAAGCAATAAATAAATAAATAGAACACCTTTAAAATTTAATTATTTTCTTTTCCTCTCCCTCTCCCACTTCCTCTCTGTCCCCCTCTCTGCCTTTCAACTGTAACATGAACTGTTGGTTATTTTGTCTTAATTACTGGAGGTGACACCAAAGGTGTACTGTCATCCATATTTATATTTATGTTAACCAGTTCATTTTGCTGTGAAACAGCCAAGTCACTCAAACATGATGGAAGTTTTGATGGGCTTGGAAGTGGAGTTTCTGGTACTAAACCAGAAACCTCCCTTCCTGAACAAGCAATCCGGTCCATAATTTTGGACATATCAATTTTCTTTTTATCTTTCCTAAATTTTTCCTCCATTTCTTCTGTATGTAACAGTGGTAAACCATTTTCAAATTTTTGAATCATTTCACCATCTGTCCCTCCATATATAATTCCCTTATAATTTTGTTCTTTCAGTATTAAGACACCAGTATACCCGGTGGCTAGCTGTAGAGATTTAGGCTGCTTGAATAAGTTTATCTTTTTCCTTGACAGCGCTGCCTTCTTTCTCTTTTTTTCCCTAACTTCTTGGGTTTCAGGGGAGACAACTGGTGACCTTATGTATTGGCCATTTTTTCTTGGCTTTCTTTTTTCCCATTTGCTCCTACATGTCCTAACTGAATTTCATCACTGATTTCACCTGGAAAAAATGGTTTTCTTATTTGAGAAATCAAGTATGCATGTGAAGACATATGTGAAAATAGAATGAGAACTTATGAAAAAACTTTTTTTTATATTTGCATTTTTTATGTCATAAAGGACTTTTAGATTATTTTTGGTAAGAAAGAAGATAATTGTGCTTTATTTGAAATGTGTTTAATGGTTTTAATTGTTTACCTATCAATGTGCTTGACAACAGAGGATTGGCACACTTTCACAGGCTTAAAAAGATACAGATGCAATAGGTGAATGCAGAAAGTACATGTATCAATATTTTCTTAACTGTCACTGCAAGTTGCATGAATATGTGTCATGAATGCTGGCACATAAGACAACTCTCCACAAGAGACCAAAATGACACATAAATTAACAACTATAGGTTAATGTACGCCCTTCAACAATGAGAAAAGACCATAGTCAGCTATAAAAGACCCCAAAACTGCAATGTAAAACAATTAAAACAAGAAAACTAACGTCCCTATTTATGAAAAAAAATAAAAGAAAAACAAATATTTAACACATAAACAAAAAACCACCACTGAGTTAGAGGCTTCTGAGGCTTACCATTGGATATTGTGTCCTCCTGTATCTCATTCTGTACAATTTTGTCACTGAGACAACCATTTTGTTGAGTCGACTCTACTGCATCTAAAAGTAAAAATTATATCAAAATTGTTTAATGCTCAAGGATTTGAGTTTCTCTTATTGTTGAACTTGATCATCTACATTTTTGGAAGATATTTTTTGTCAAAGGTGTACATAGATATAGGATGATGTGGTGTGAGTGCCAATGAGACAACTCTCCATCCTAATAACAATTTAAAAAAGTAAACCATTATAGGTCGATGTATGGTTTCAACACAGAGCCTTGGCTCACACCAAACAACAAGCTATAAAGGGCCCCCAAATTATTAGTGTAAAACCATTCAAACGGGAAAACCAACAGTCTTATCTATATAAAAAAACGAGAAACGAGAAACATGTATAAATTACATAAACAAACGACAACTAATGTACATCAGATTCCTGACTTAGGACAGGTGCAAACATTAAATTTTGCAGCGGGATTAAAGGTTTGTCTGTCTGCAACTTTTCACCTGAGTGACCCTGACCTTATTTTCATGGTTCACTGAACATATTAAATTTTTGTCACAAGTCTATTTCTTAGTAACTTTAGATGGTTGGTCAATGATATTTGGTATATGGAATCATCAGATGGTATACATGTCCTTTTAACCCTGACCTCTTTTTCAGTGTCCACTGACAATGTTTTTGGTATTTTTTGTGATTACTTTAGATTCTCAATTACTATACATGGTAACTATGTCTGTGTTTGGAATTATTTAAACAAGCCATAAATTTCAGCGTATGCATTCATGTTCTCTCTTTTTTTTATGAAAAATCAATGGTACAAATTTTTTACAAGAGTTGTACTCACTAGATGTGAGGACAGACAGACAGGTTGCTGCCTTTAAACCCTGAATGAAAGAATTAACTATTGAATAAGAGAATGCATTAGTATTTTCTTCAATGACACTTCAAGTTGTTTGCAGCTTACCATCTGACTGTGCTGTCATGGTGTCCTCCTGTATATCTATGTCACTTAATAGTTGTTCTTTTTCTTCAGTAGATTGATCTGCATCTGAAAGTAAATATTTCATATCTGTTACATGCTTAAGGATGTGAGTCATAGTCTTATTGTTAATCATTTACATATAAAGAAGATAGTTTTTGTATCTTATTTTCTACAATTTACCTAACATTGTAACTTACAATGGAAGTTATTACTGTACAGAATACCAATATTTTTAAAGGAGATTTTCATAGGATTTTGCTTCAGCAAAAAAGTTGACATGTATATATGGGTCATCATTTCAACTGTCAGATACCAGTTTATACATGCTATACAATATAAGCTTTAATAGATACACAGGTAGTAATTTGTATTTGTTCTTACCATAGCAGTACTGTACACATGAAATGAATGTGTGGTGATTCAACTGCATGATGCATTCCTTAATGACGACGCCCTAAACATAAATTCTAACTTTCAATTGGCCGTTTCAGAATCTAATGCATCCTGGGTAATATTTTCAAAAGCGTACACCAAAGCGTTTTGATTGGTTTAAAACGTTATAAACAATGGAAATTCAACCAATGACGTAACGTTATTTTCACTTTGGGGTACGGACAATGAAATTTCCCATGATGCTTTAGATTCTGAAACGGCGAATTGCTACCATCTGTTCAATGTCCAAGTCCGCTTCTACATGTTCTAATAAGTTTGGTGACTCCTTTACAATAACTTCAAGTTCAAAGAAGAACAGTATGTGTGTCTCTTTTTTCTTTTTCTTATGTCAGTTAGAAACCTTTCCTTCAGTTCATTTTTTAAATCTTCATCGACAATACATTCCATCATTTCTACTATCATGCCATCTATTGTTTGAATTGTCTGATTTTCAAAAGCTTCAAATTTGTTTGCCTCTGCCTCAGTGACAAACACAGGGTGCTTTAATGTTATATCATCAGGCATGTCCTGATTTAGAAATGTTCCCATCATTCTGTACAAACGCTTGCGACCAGCAGTTTCAGTAAAATTTGTCAAACGTGGATGTAATTCATTTCCACAGAGTGATCTATGAATAACACCTCTCAATTTGTCAGGCTGAATTAAATATGATGTTGATCTCAGAAAAACTCTCCAGTCCATTATTCCATCCTCGAGATCTAGTCGTTTTGTGTATGTGCTATCTGATGTTACATTGAAAATTCCCATTGCTTTTTCTCGGATGTCTTTAAGTATGTTATGATTTCTACAAAGTGAAAGCCACATGCTGTCTGTCGGAACCCCTTTTTTAATCCAAGTTTTGACTTCTTTATTTATTTCCTCGAGGTTGAAATCAAATCCTTGTCCTTTAGACTGGTCATTGGTTCGAGATATTGTCTCATATTTTTCAGTAAAGTTTCTTAAATCTTCTGGTTGAAGATATCTTTGCATACTATCATACATCTCAATAAGTTGATATTTTGGATGACATCGCCCGTGAAATAATCCACGAGACATGTACTTAGCCGATTGAATTAACTGTGAATTGTTCCGTCTGGTATCCATTCGAAAGTTTACAATTGCCTGAGAATATCTCGTTGTCATCTCAAACAAAAAAGTGTAACTTGGATCATGCTCGCAAGTTTTAGCATATTCAAGAAATCCATCAGCATTCAAACAACTGTCTTTATTAGAAATGCATGACCTAACATAAGGAATGATTAGTTCCATTAAAGTACCAAAATGATGAATCAATATGAGCTGCCATGTTTTATGGTTATCATAGCAATTACGAGCAGCTTTTTGAGCTAGTTCTGATCTCCATCCCATGCGAAGTACTAAATCTTTAAAGAAAACACCCAATTCATATCTATAAAAGCTTTCATAAGGTTCATTTCATAATGGCCGTCACCTATCTTAAGGTGAACCCAATCAAATTCCCTGATATGTTCTACAATGTCTTCTCCAATATGTTCTGAATTAACATGACGCTGAAACTTTTCTATGCCAATAAAACCCTTTCTACACTTAGCAAACACTAAATATTCTTGTGTTAATTTAAGGAGCATGGTATAAGGAAGGACGTCACAACAAACAGTTAACCATTCTCTATCATTTCCTCCATACCGTTTTACACCCGCAGTTTTCCCTATATGCCTTAACACCAGAATAAGATTTTCAAAAGAATTTGGGTTAACAAACACAGGATCAATAACACAGATTGGAATTGATTTATCTGTGTGTCTACTTTTCACATGGTCATAACGTGTAGTTTTTAATGAAGAATCAGGTTACTGTTTCCTGTCTCCACCAGTTGTTCAATTTTCTCAACCTTAATTTTCGCAAAAGTGTCCTTTGGATTGGTATTATCAAGAGGTTGTTGGACTATTGTCTCCTTACAAACAGGGCACTTTCTTTTTGTTTTGTCAAATAAATCTTTACATTTAGGACATATCTTATATTTCTGTTTAGAAATCGACTTTTGCACAATGTCATCAATGTGGTCTTGTTCTGAATTTCCATTATGTTCACTTACAACTTCTTCAATTGCAGCATTTATAAACAATTTTAGTTGGGCTAAATGAATTTGCTTTAAGCTCCTAGTTTCACTATCATTTTCCATCAACAATTTGTCCACGGCATCAACTGATTTATTCTCACAAAACCATTCTTTTGGATGAAGATCTTTATTTGTTTGAACAGAAAGATTCTCATCTAACCCAGCAACTGCTATATTTGTTATAACAGAACTTTTTGACTTGTTGTTTGGTTTTATTGTCCATGTTTTCCCAACTACTTGCTCATTATCAAAGACATACACTGCATCTCCATTTGGGGGTGTCGGTGGTTTTGAGTTGTTATCTAGCATCTTACACACTTGTTGTATATTTTCCACCAGCACTGATATTTCCAATAATATCTGTCACAGTTTTGATATGAGAAAGTGAAAAGATTGTTAAATTTTGCAGTAAGCTCACTGGTCCAATAAACTGAGCATTTCTTAATTTGTATACATGTTCTAGAAGCACAGACATGCTATATTGTGTACATTCATCAAGTTCAGTATCAAAGTTGCATTTAGTCAACATGCCAAGTACACCTTTAACAAAATCGTTTCTATCAGACAAATATTCTTTCAAGTTGATATCTTTTATGGCTTCAAGTGTTTTGTACGATTCTTGAATATGTTCAATATCTCTTGTTATATGTTTCCCTTCTGAGTTCATAATAGCTGAAACAAAAATTGCTTTCTGCTCTGAATTTATTCCATCAATAAAGTTTTCAAGTGTTTCTTTTTTATCACCATCAGGTACATTTCTAAATGCTTGTATTAATGGACAAATCAATTCTTCTTCATTTTTTTTATTATTATTATCATTATCATTCTCTTGTTCATCAATTTCAATTTCATATGTTAAATACAGGAGTTCTTTATTTCCCATGCATGGAAAAAATGTCTGTATGTTGCCCAAAACTACATACTGAAATGGAAGAGGTAAATGCTTTTCCGTTTTCCTTCGCTTTTCTGTATCTATAAAGTTGAGACGCATGTTTTCCACATATTGAAGATGGCATGATTATCTCATTGTCTTCCTGTTCAACATCAATGTTGCATATATTAATCAATTCGTCCTTAAAACTCAGTTTATTGATTAATTTTTTTGATGGCAACCTACATATTCTACAGATACTATTCAACCATACTGTATGTTGTTGGCTTTGTTGTTCTGCCATCTTTATAATTTGTTATATTTGATTGTCTTTATTTCCAACACCAAGGATACATTCATTCTAAAAGTAGAGGTGTTTAAAATTAAAAAAAAATTTGAGGTAGAAAAGAACACTTAAAAGTCAAGATTCTGGATCAAATACTGTACATTGCCCTTTGCAACAACAATAACAAGCGTGCAAATTAATTTTAAATTAATAAAAACAATAAATGAACAGCTGCGTCGTAAGACCATGATACGCCGTTCCCAAGAAGAGATATGTTATGAAAATGTCAATAATAACTGAAGAAAGAACTTGTAGTGATGTGATGCAAGCCTGTCTAAAGAAAGTTGCCTTTCATTTTATAACTAATTATTTGAAGGCATGTACAATTTTTAAGGTTTTTTTTAAGATTTGTTTCATGTTTGTAGGAGGAGGTATTTTAATAGAGGTTTTTGATGCTTAAAATAATAAAACTCCCAACACTTATATTTACTTAAAACAAGAATTAGAGGAATGGTATTGCCTGTTCCAACTATCAGAGTCATTTAACTATGAAAACAATATTACTGTAACATGTGTAATATGGGCAAAGTAGAAACAAAAGTCAAGGTAAAACTTCAGGCACCAGACTTACATCCCCTGGTAGTGGGGTACCTTTCTACCAAATATCATTTTAGTCAGTTCAAAAATATTTTAAAGTCATGGAATGGAAATGACTGTAAGTGCGCAGTTTGTGGGTATCCGGTCGTTCCGGCCCCAAGTCGACCCGGCCAACGTCGATCCGCCCCCATTATAAAATATGAATAAACTATATTCACTATATGGAGGAATTTGTCACAAATTTGAACAGTATAAACGGAATTTGCAAAAAGTGTCGATGATGGACGACAACAGATAAGTGAAGTATTAAAGTAACAGTTAAAGAACTATTTTAAATCGATACGAAACTGAGTGTTATTGTGTCTGTTTGCATAGAAATAAACTCATCAAATATACCAGGACTGTATAGCAGCTCCAACATATTTTAAAATGTGAAGATATTTTCCATGTTGACTTTGAATGTCATGGCGATTTTTATTTTATTTACTTCTCACACAGAGTAGCTAAATAAATATTTACAGTCCAATGGAACCGTTAAAATTTAACTCATCATAATGTCTTGTTTAACCAAATCATTAGTCTATAATTAGTTTGTTTATTCAACAATTGTCTGATGATTGTGAACTAAGGTAATGCCAATCGTAATCACTTAATTCAATCAAATCCTGATTAACTAAAGTTACGTAATCAACAAGGTCTTTATAGTTTGATCTTTTGTTTGGTATTAACAGAGACATATATTGTATTATATGTCTCTGGTATAAATAATAAGTATTAATTGACAATGTATATATTTTTTTCAGGTAACATCAGAGGCTTCTATAACACTTGTTTTATTTGTAATATCGAATTTAGTCAATATTTTTCTTAAAGTTGACAATATTTTGAATAGTTATGTGTAGATAAATAAAAACAAGTTATATGAGTATCCATTACGCTTTATTGCAAGAAAATATCATGTCTGACATTAAATGCACAGGATTCGGCAAATCAAACAACATTTTAGAAATTTAAAGAAATTAAAAGAAAAACAAAGTTTGTATGTATCAGCTAGGGGATTGGCTTGTACATGTTGTACCGTTGTGTATGTAACTATTTGTTATATACGTTTTAATATAATTATACAACAATCTTGAAAACTTGTAATAAAAACATAATCAACCTAGTTGTTTTATACTCATCTAAAGAAACTATTTTTCAAAGGCCTTTTTTATTTTTTATTTTAACGTACACCTTTTACAGTATAATAAAAATCATAAACATTTATGAATTACAATTAATATATATTTTTATTTTTATTTCTTTTAAATATATTTTTTATTGGGGCCAGATCGACTTTACATATGGGCCAGATCGACATGGGGCCGGATCGACTTGGGATGGATCGACTTGGGGCCGGATCGACTTGGGCCGGATCGACCCGAAAGCCAGTTTGTGCAGACTTTTAGTTTATATATTTTGCAAATTTATTTACCATCTAGATCATACCCCAAATTTTATGCTATGCATTTTTGCCAGTTTTTATGCCTAGTTTACACCTTATGTTATATGCTTTTAGCTTTAATACCTAGCTTATGATTCTATTCTGCTTTTAGTGCTTCATTTTTGTGCTGTGATATTTATTGCATGTGTACTTTATTATGTGTTGTATTGTTATAAATGTTGTATTGTTAAAAATGTTTCATATGTCGGTTTAAAGCTCATTAGAGCTTATGTTTGTCTTTGTTTATATACCTTGCCGACTCTAAATAAAGCTTATTTATTTATCATTAAACAAAGCCTACTTTATTTTCAAAGGACCCTTTTGTGTACCATTGGAAGTATATAAAATAAGGCATTCTCAAGTACATGTAATGGTGTTGCATGTACCCCCTTTTTTTTTTTAATAAGTTCAGTATACAGCATGATAAGCATGTTTGCAATGTATTCTCCCTGAATGAAACAATCAACGGTCATGAAAAATCATGACTTTGAAACTAGTCACGATTTCCCGTGACGTGTTATTACACTTGGTCATGGAAAACCGTGACCAATGAATTTAAACTTTAAAAAAAATCCCCAAAAACATCGCGAAACTGGTATAAAACCGAGCGTTACTTAAATAAAAACTACGAAAAATGTACAACAATCAACCTAGCACGTATAGGTAGTCTTAGTAACCCCACAAAATCATAAAAATAGTCTCAAACAGGTTTTTGATCGATGCTGACTTACCACTGTTATTCACTGGAAAAGCCATTCTGTATCTGTTTCTGTGTAAGGAATTCCCTCCTTTAAAGGAGCACTTCTTTTCAGAATCGGTTTAAAAGTTCACAATATATATTTACAGGACTATATTTACAGGGT
This sequence comes from Mytilus edulis, assembly GCA_019925275.1. NCBI lineage: Eukaryota > Metazoa > Mollusca > Bivalvia > Mytilida > Mytilidae > Mytilus > Mytilus edulis. The sequence continues at coordinate 18,019,337 of CM034360.1, forward strand.
CTTCGGTATTCAAGAAAAGCAAAAATCTACGCCCGTGGGGTGAATGTTGGCTACATTCAATGGCCCTTTCGTTTGTTTGACGGTAGAGCTTTCAAAAGTTCATTTCTTTTGGTATGTAAAGCATAGCACAGTTTTCAATTTATATACTCTACTTTGAAGCAGTTGTCCATACATTTGCATCTACAGCCACATGCGCATAATAATCTACTTGGATCTAAAATAAGCTGTTTATTTATTACTAAGCTGGTTAGGTTAAAGCATTTATCACAGTTTTTAATGCTACGAAGAAAGCAGTCTAATTCATGCAAGTATGGTATACGAGTGTTATTAGAAGTGGGACATTTAAAGACGTATCGTATCCGTATCTGATACGTTGACGTATCTGAACGTATCTTAAATCGGGTTATTACTTAACTGATCATTTACGTGTTTAAATAGTACATGTATATGAGTTGTTTTTCTATGTTAGATATCTTTCGGTCATTAATACACTCTTTTTATGACAAAGAGACAACAACCCGACCAAAGAGCAGATAACAGCGAAGGTCACCATGGGTCTTCAATGCAGCGGGAAAATCCCACACCCCGAGGCGTGCTTCAGCTGGTTCCTAAACAAAAATATGTACTAGTTCAGTGATAATGGACTTCAATACTTCAATACAGAAATTATCGTTATAAAAATATAAACATAAATTACTCACTTGTTTGTGCATGATGTGTTAGCGTTTAATTTTGACAAAAAGTCATAAACAACCTTTACATTCCAAAAATCCTCGTGCTCAGTCACTAAAGTCGAGCGCATAAATTGGTCCATATTTATAATTGTTTTACCAATATCTTTATTGATAAACATTTTTTAAAGAAAATCATTGCTAGCACTACATGTAATAATCCTATATCTAATACGCACCGAGTTATCAAATATTAGAGAACTAGAGGAAAGGCTGTGGATATTAAACAACAAAAGGGTAATCAATCCTTTACTTTTTTGTTTTATAATTGAACTTCACGCCTGGGTAATTTTAATGATCCAAATATCGATATGTAGTATATAGATTGACACGAAAATCACGTTATTGTTAAATGTGTGTAACATGTGTAAATGTTAGTTTCTGATGTCGTTCATGTAATGTTTTCATAGTTGTACTATAGTTAGGGAGCTACCATTTGATTTTTATGGGGGGGGGGCTAGGATGAAATTTGAAAAAAATAGGCAGGACAGGAGTTTTGAGTAAAAAAAAAAGGCAGGATGAGACACTTTGCCAAAAAAAAAGGCAGGATGACAATTTAGGTAAAAAAAGTCAGGATAAACTAATAAAAAAAAAGGCAGGACCGAATAGAGTAAAAAATAAAAAGGCAGGACAGAGATTAGAACTAAAAAAAAATGCAGGACAAAATTTTTCATCCTAGCCCCCCCATAAAAATCAAATGGTAGCTCCCTTACTGTAAATATATATCGTAGATACATCACTTTAAGGGCAATATATGTGATTAAGTCAGGATTTTGACATATATATGTACAAGAAGCAAGTAATACATGCAGATACGTCAACGTATCGGATACGGATGCGATACGCCTTTAAATGTCCCACCTCTATTCAGAGGTTTACAGTCTAGAATAAAATGTTCAACAGTTTCTGAATTTTCATTGCAGAGAAGACACGTTGGATCTATTGAGTTTTGGTTAAATGCAGCCTTATTGCTTTGCAGGTAATAAGTTCCTGTTAATAGCTTTAATTTTGGTTGTAGGCGGCTAATATCTTGTGCAGAGGTACCAACATTTGCAAGACATGGATGAGTATTGTGCCATAGAATATTATTTGCAGATAAATTGCGAAGAGAGCTGAATAATGATACTTTTGTCCTGAGTTGTTCATGCCAAACGTTGTCCACTGCCTTCTTAGCACTTGCTTTCCATTTGTATCTGCTGACTGGGTTCTGTATAAGTTCATGAGCTGATTGTAGATTGTATTGTGCAAGTAAGCAACGTATTTTAGAAAACCAGTTTTTGGAGTTAAATCCGGATATCGAGAGTTGTCTTTCTGCCAGATCTTTTTCGACGGAAGATTCCATACCACAAATCTTGTTGTATATGTTTAAGGCTGCTTTGTGTATAATGCCTTGGAGTGGTATAACTCCTGCTATAGTATAAATTGCTGCATCCGCAGTGTTGTTGGGAAGCGACAAGATTTGTTTAATTGATTTTCGATAGAATACTTCTAGTGGCTCTAAATGTTTATTGTCTGGAAGAAGAATGTCAATTCCATAGATAAGAACTGGAAGAACATAAACGTTGAAGATGTGAAGACATGTTAGTGGGTTTAGCCCGTTCTTTCCATGCAGACCAGCCCCCATCAGGCTATACATAGTTCGTCTTGCCTTTGAGATGTTTTCATCAACGTGAATGCTGATAGTTTTTTTTAAATCAGAGCTGTGTTTTATGCCAATATGCACAGCTGAATCTGGCTCATTCATTTTTATATTATTAATTTTGAAATTGAAGCCTGTATCTTTTGAAGGTGGTTCATGTTTTAATATAACACTTTTGGTTGGTTGGAGTGAGTATTTCTCTTGCATGCTGTAATTCTCGACCGTGCTTATCATTGTTTGGAGGTCATTAGGAGAATTGGCAATGAGAGCAACATCATCTGCGCAAGTCGGGGATCCACAGTATATATTTCCGATGTAGGTACCAAGGCCGCTGTTTTCTAATTGGTCCAATACATCATTGATGTAAACTTTGTACAGTTCGGTGCTTAATATCCCACCTTGTCTTACTCCTTGTTGTACGGGGAATGGTTTTGACATTAGACCGTTCCATTTAATAGAGGTTGTGGCGTATGTACTCAGTTGGCGGATAAGTAGCCAGAGGGTCCCACCTACTCCTGATAGAAAGAGTTTACGATGTAAGCTGTTAAGATTGACAACATCAAATGCTGATTTGGCGTTTAGCAGAGCAACAAAAACAGGCATCTTTTGGTCCATTGATTCTGCTATGGATTCTAGGAGGATGAGGGCACTGTATAGAGGAGATACCCCAGGAGTGAAACCTCTTTGTAATCGGTTTTGGAGAATATCAATGATGTCTCTTAGCAATTTCCTCAGTAGTACTTCCAGGATTTTTCCAATAATTGGGAGTACAGTGATTCCTCTATAATTTTTTGCCTCATTTGGTAGTCCTTTGGTTTTGAATATTGGTGTTAAGATTCCATGTTTTATGCAGTCTGGTATGGTTGCAGAGGAGCAAATGTTGTTGATTATAGATGTTATTGCCTGCAGTAATGTATCTCCACCATATTTGATATGTTCTGCTGTAATACCGTATATATCAGGTGCCTTGTTGGTATTCAGTTGGTTTATGGCTTTGTCAATTTCTTCAGCTGTGAAAGTTAATGGTACAGCATTTTGTTTGCAAATTTCTTCGATAATGTCTATATCAAATTCTTTGTTGGTATGATCGGAGTTTGTGGTATTAGACTCAGGTGTTGCGAGCTTGCTGAAATGCTTGTTCCAACCTTTTAGTATTTCTTCCCGAGAAGAGTAGGTTTTGTCTTCTACAGTCAGATCTGATATGGAAGATTTTTTGGTTTTCCTTTGTGCATTTACAAGTCTATGGAATATTTTGCTATCTCTTTGCTTAGCGTTCATGATCTTCTGTAGCGATTCATCTCGTTGTCGCGCAATTTCTTGTCTTCGCGCTTTGCGCAGTTGACATTCAATCACGTGATACGTACGGTCACATGATCAGGAACAGCTAGCAAAAAGTACGACGAACCGAACCCGTCTCTCATTGCACGCTGTAGTGTAAGGAAGAGTACAAAATCGTTCCAAAACCCCAATAACGATATTTACGACTTGGTCATTGAAAATCATCACTTTCACTGGTCATGGTTTACCATGTTATCCCTGACTGTTAAAGGACATGAGTTGCAAAATAAAATAAGAATCAGCTATGGCATTTATTTGACGGAAGATTTGTTTTGCTTAAGTATCCTATTAATTCGAAACTATATTTCTAACAAGCGATATTATTGTACTTAACTGTAGTGGTTTCGCATTCATTGTTGTGATCCGAGCATATAACTTATTATTAACATACTATATAGTAAAATATCTTTTCTATCGATCATACCGCTGGGAAGTCGTCAAGAACACAGTATTATTTTATTTAGGGGTTCACTCGATAGACGCAAATTTTTATTAGTCTTAACTTCAGGGTTAATCGAGCAAATTTATTTAATAATTGATTTTTACTTATTCATTACTTTACACCGAGCTCATGAAGGTCATTATACGTGTTATATCTGATTTTATTGCTGTGTCCACAATTGTTATTCTACGTATTTCACCTGTATCGGTGTGGACAATTCCATGTTTAAATCACTTGACATTTCCGCGGGAAATTCTTCTATTGCGACCGTACGAATTTGGATTAATGCATATATATGTATTGTGAAATATATTGTTCTCTGTGTATATATTTTTGATGAATTGATGATCACATTTTCTACAACATAGTTAGATGTCAGGTTTGTACACATTTAGCATGTTTAGTCTCTAATCTAGTCTATATTCAAACCTGAAGCCAGTGGGTCAGTGAAGGGATACATGTGCTGCATAAATCACATTTCAGGACATTTCAACCAACAAAAAACTATTGAATATTTTATCAGCTGACATATCTATTTTTATTTCATCTAATGTCAGTCATACTGACAACTGACAAAATCAGCGGAAACCGTGTATTCGTGAATTCTATCACCTGCTATGGACGATTCTCTATAACAATTAACATTGTATTTTAGGGGTTGTTTACATTTTGAGTCGTATGATAAATGTATGTTGGACGATTCAATATAACATTGTATTTTAGGGGTTGTTTACATTTTGAGTTGTATGATAAACGTATGTTTGTGTGTGTTTCTAAATGAAAACAGCTCAATTTTATAATACTTTATTGATGGTCATTGATTTTAAAATGTATTATACAGAAACGTGACACGCAGTTTATTTACTCTTTGAGTCTGTCTAAATGACCTACATGTACATAACAGCCATGAAAATGGTATATCCCAATTTACTCATGGCATTCTGACACGTGGGAATTCCGCAGATACCATACTGCCATATCGAATTTACCAATAACAAAACAAATATATACATGTACATGTATAGTCACAGAAGTTTGAAATTCTAGCAATGACTGTGTAAAGATATGACAAACTCACTATCACAGTAGAATCAAGAAATAGGGAGGTACACCCCCACCCCATCCTTATTTCTATCTAGAAAAGGTTGGGGTGGGGGGGGGGGGGGGCTTAAGGCCGTTCTACGTTGACGAATTTCATTCATATTCACATTGATAAATTACATGCGAGTATACGTCAATGAGGACCCAACATGCCCAATGTCAGACAAAGAAAACAAAACGACATATAGGACATATAGAGGGTAAAAATCAGTCTTCAACAATGGACAAAATAAAGATGTAAAGCTAACTGTTTTGAGAGTATTATAATTTGGACTTTGTTAGATATTTTTCAACAAATTTAGAGTTGTTTTTTTGTTGTGAAAGTATTGACCTAGAACTGTCTACATCTGTCTCAGACAATCGAAGTTTCAGTTGGTATAACATGTATAAATCTTTTCGGTCCCAATTTGCAGTTTTGTTCATTTGTTTTGGACATTTCCATATAATGCAGCATGTCAGGCCAAATATCTCGGCGTTTGGATCTTTGCATATGGCCATAAACCTGACGTCAATTCGAGAAGCTAAAAATTGGACGTGGATTAGAGGGGCCAAAAAATTGACGTCAATTGACCCTGAACAAAAATGTATAGATGTACCGATTCAATTCAATAGTCTGTTCTCAAATGCCTGAGATACACTTCAATATTTATTATTCATTGAAAATACAATTAATATATGTGGAATCATCTTTTAGAAAAGTTGTTCTTATGGTAATGACACCCCCCCCCCCCCCCCCCACCACACACACACACCCTATATTTTAAAGCATCAAAATATTCCTCATTTTTTTAGGGGGGGATACTTTTCATGTCGGGACAGTTTTCCTCATATTTGAAGGCTGTATGGTTGCCTGTAATTGCAATGTCATCTGAACCTCTGTTGATACATGTAGTTGTCTCATCAGGCTCATTGGCAATCATATTAGATATTAGGCCAAAAAAATATATGTCTGTCTACGGTTACCCGACCCACCCTTTTTTGAGTGCCGACCCTTAGTTATTTTATCCGTCATAAAGCGAAAAATAAACTGAACTCGTGTCAAAAGTAAAGATAGTGTTGCTTATTTCAATAAGTCCCCTGACTTAAAACAGACATATATTTTTTGTTGGCCTTACTCTTTGTAATTTTTATAAGTATCCACCCTAAAGAAAAGTTGTTTGGAATGAAATGAATCCCCTCCAGATCCTCCTTTTATTAGTTAAAAAGGCTTTATTTACTTCTTACCTTCTTTAGAACTTTGGTTTTTTTTGGGGGGGGGGGGGGGGGGGGGGGGAGAGAGAGAGGTTGAACCTGTTGTTAATAAGTTGTAAATCAGGCCATTACTTTTTCTCAATTTAATTGTTTGATTTTGGGAGTTTTGGTTCTAACAGTGTAGGAATTAGGGGCCAAAAAAGAGCCCAAATAAGCATTATTCTTGGTTTTCGCACAATAACTTTAGTTTAAGTAAATAGAAATCAATGAAATTTAAACACAAGGTTTATGACCAGAAAAGGAAGGTTGGTATTGATTTTGGAAGTTGAGGTCTGAACAGTTTAGGAATTAGGAGCCAAAAAGGGGCCCAAGTAAGCATTTTTCTTGGTTGTCGCACCATAACTTTAGTTTAAGTAAATAGAAATCTATGAAATTTAAACACAAGGTTTATGACCACTAAAGGAAGGTTGGGTTTGATTTTGGGAGTTTTTGGTCCCAACAGTTTAGGAATAAGGGGCCCAAAGGGTCCAAAATTGAACTTAGTTTGATTTCATCAAAAATTGAATAATTGGGGTTCTTTGATATGCCGAACCTAACTGTGTATGTAGATTCTTAATTTTTGGTCCCGTTTTCAAATTGGTCTACATTAAGGTCCAAAGGGTCCAAAATTAAACTTAGTTTGATTTTGACAAAAATTGAATCCTTGGGGTTCTTTGATATGCTGAATCTAAAAATGTACTTAGATTTTTGATTATCGGCCCAGTTTTCAAGTTGGTCCAAATCGGGTCCAAATTAAACTTTGTTTGATTTCATCAAAAAATGAATAATTGGGGTTCTTTGATATGCCAAATCTTACTGTGTATGTAGATTCTTAATTTTTAGTCCCGTTTTCAAATTGGTCTACATTATTAAAGTCCAAAGGGTCCAAAATTAAACTAAGTTTGATTTTAACAAAAATTGAATTTTTGAGCTTTTTTGATATGCTGAATCTAAACAGGTACTTATATTTTTGATTATGGGCCCAGTTTTCAAGTTGTTTCAAATCAGGATCCAAAATTATTATATTAAGTATTGTGCAATAGCAAGAAATTTTCAATTGCACAGTATTCAGCAATAGCAAGAAATCTTCAATTGCACAGTATTGTGCAATAGCAAGAAATTTTCAATTGCACAGTATTGCGCAATAGCAAGAAATATCTAATTGCACAATATTGTGCAATAGCAAAATTTTCAATTGATTGGAGTTATCTTTCTTTGTCCAGAATAGTAGTTGAATCAACTTAAATCATTGTTTTATACAATATACAATGTATATTCACTTTTACTACCAACTGATAAATTAAAACAACTCTTTACCATTCAGTGATAACAAGCACCTTTTGTTACATTTTAATATTTTATGATGTATTTAAATGAGTAGTTATTGTTGCAAACGCCATTAGAAATTTGAATTGAGATCAGTTTTGGAAAAAGGGAAAGGGGGATGTGAAAAAAAAATGGGGGGAGGGTTAAATTTTTCTCATTTCAGATTTCATAAATAAAAAGAAAATTTCTTCAAACAGTTTTTTGAGAGGATTAATATTCAACAGCATAGTGAATTGCTCAAAGGAAAAAAAAGTATTTTAAGTTCATTAGACCACATTCATTCTGTGTCAGAAACCTATGCTGTGTCAACTATTTAATCACAATCGAAATTTAGAGCTGAATCCAGCTTGAATGTTGTGTCCATACTTGACCCAACCGTTCAGGGTTCAACCTCTGCGGTCGTATAAAGCTGCACCCTGCGGAGAATCTGGTTTGAAGGCTGTATAGATGCCTATATTTACTTTGTTATTTGAACCTCTGTGGATAGTCGTTTCATTGGCAATCATACCACATATATACTTTGTTCTATATGGATTGCAGACCTGAAGAAGATGTTTATGCTGCAAACTTCAAACAGCCTACTACAACTTCTTTTACCATGGAACAATTGATCAGAATTGAACTATACATAAAATTGAGAATGGAAATGGGGAATGTGCCAAAGAGACAACAACCCGACCATAGAAAACAAGAATGTGTCCCCAGTACACGAATGCCCCACTCGCACTATCATTTTCTATGTTCAGTGGACCGTGAAATTGGGGTAAACCCTCTAATTTGGCATTAAAATTAAAAAGATCATATCATAGGGAACATGTATACTAAGTTTGAAGTCGATTGGACTTCAACTTCATCAAAAACTACCTTGACCAAAAACTTTAACCTGAAGCGGGACAGACGGACGAACGGACGGACGAACGGACGCACAGACCAGAAAACATAATGCCCCTCTACTATCGTAGGTGGGGCATAAAAACAACAGCAGAAGGTCACCAACAGGTCTTCAATGTAGCGAAAAATTCCCGCACCCGGAGGCGTCCTTCAGCTGGCCCCTAAACAAATATATACTAGTTCAGTGATAATGAACGCCATACTAATTTCCAAATTGTACACAAGAAACTAAAATTAAAATAATACAAGACTAACAAAGGCCAGAGGCTCCTGACTTGGGACAGGCGCAAAAATGCGGCGGGGTTAAACATGTTTGTGAGATCTCAACCCTCCCCCTATACCTCTAGCCAATGTAGAAAAGTAAACGCATAACAATACGCACATTAAAATTCAGTTCAAGAGAAGTCCGAGTCTGATGTGAGAAGATGTAACCAAAGAAAATAAACAAAATGACAATAATACATAAATAACAACAGACTACTAGCAGTTAACTGACATGCCAGCTCCAGACTTCAATTAAACTGACTGAAAGATTATGATTTCATCATATGAACATCAGGCACAATCCTTCCCGTTAGGGGTTTAGTATCATACCATCATAACATATATGAGAAGAACATAATACATGTATACATTAATAATTGATTTCATCCGAGTCCTCATGTACTTGACCACTATAGCTATTAATCAACAGAACAAATGCAAATACTTATAGTTTTGATGCCATGAAAGTTTGTTTTTTTATAAATCTCTAATCTTTATATCAATATACATGATATATTAACTGTATCCCAATATGAACATGTTGGGCTCTTCTACCATAGAATATACAGTATAACGTTTTCTCATTTGTATAGGCCTGTTTACAGGATGTAGAATGGAATACTGTTGTCAGTCTGTCTGTCCGTCCGTTGTCAATTATGTCAGACATTAACTTTAAAAGGCTTTGATAAAATTGCATAAAACTTTGGTGAATTGTTTATATCTATCGACGTGAGCTCCCTTTCTTTTTTTTTTACTAATTTTAGAATTTATGTTTCCAAGTCCTAAAAAAAGGGGGGATATTCCAGATTTCAAACTTTAACTCAAAAATGCTTTCAGCAGTTCTCATGAAACATTGGTGAATTGTTGATATCTAATAATGTAAGCTGCTGCCTTTAGATAGAATCTTACAAATTTTACATTTCCAAGTTATGGTTCTTTAATATATTAAAAAGGGGAATTTTCAAGTTTCTGATAATGTTATCAACAATTCTTATTAAACTTTGGTGCATTGTTTATATCTATTGATGTAAACTCCCTGTTTGATTTTCATAAATTTCTAATATGACATTGAGAAGTAACTTTATTCTTAGTACATGTGACAAGCTTATCAAGCACTCATGGCCCTGCTGGTTATTGAAAGTAGAATGCCTATGGATGACTTTTAATTTCTTGCATCCATTTTATTTGAATTTTAAGGAATAGTTGTTATTTATGTACACAAACCCCACATTGATGTATAACATATACAGTAATCAGACATCAACCCAAGCCAACCTGGATGTAATTGAAAGACATCTAGAGGTCAATACACAGTTTTAAACAAAAGACAAAATAATGAAAAATATCGCAAAGTTTTCAGAAGAATTATTATGAATTGTATTAGCAATGTTTAGAATATATCGTTTAAAATTTAGGTTCCACCTATCATTTTAAAACTGGTATTTCGTTGCGGCTAGTCTATCAGAGGGATATTTCATCGATATGGAATCTTATTTAAATTTATCATGAAGTCAGATTTGAACATGGACTAGGGAAATGAAGGTGAAGTAAAGCCCGAATGTCAGTTTTAGTCTTATATATATATATATATGTTTGTCAATTTTACTCTTATATACATGTACGCTTACATATATTATTGATTCAGTGGTGATGGTAAATAGAAACTCGCAAGTCTAAGATAAAATTTCATAGTTTTGAATGTTTCTTCATCAGTTAACTAAAATTAGGTGGAGATATGTTCTTATTTCCAATAATAGCATTTTATTTAGATTTGAATCAAACATTTTTGTCCATTAGCCAAATTTATTTAAAAAACACAAATTTACCAAACAACGCTACTCTAGCTACTAGCAATATGATGCCTGATTGTTAGGTTACACTTTATTTTATACATCTATACTGCCTACATGACACCGTAGTCCTGAGTGTAAATGGTCATCCAGTATGTTAAAAAAATAAAAAAATTTAAGGCCAAATATGAATTCTAAAACTATATTTCATTGTACATGTTCAACATTTATCATTCATTTGTTTATTTCTCAATTTTTGTGAATTAACAGCAATTATCAATTACTAAAATACACTGTCATACCACAACAAAACTGTCTTACTGTATTGGTATTACCTATATTTGTATCCATATCACAAAATGAATTGAAAAGAGAATATTTTTGCAATACTTTTTTCATATTGAATACTATAACTTTTAGTTCTTTAGACATATTAAGTAGATGTTCATATCCACTTGAAATTTTATGAGTTATATGTGTCCACACTTGTATAAGAACAATATATATGAAACTCACCAGGGTTTATTCAGGTGATACAGCAATTATACATAAAATACAGTAATAATAGAAATAAGGCAATGGCAATCACTGGTAGGTGCAACGGGTAGTTTACGTGAGGTTACAATTGGTACTTCATGAAAGTGTAAAGTTCTCTCTGTAAAATGTAATCCAAGAGATCTTCAAGAGTGGAATATTCTCATAGTATTGTGCTAATTTGATGAAGTGAACCCAGCATAAGCTGGCACCAAAGAAGTATAGGTCTTCGTCAAATACGGAACGTTCTTCTCTATGTTCCATTACATGTCGGTGGGTCAAAGGACCTGTCCTAACTTCACAGCTCCAGCAGGTCGTGTGTGGTTCAAAGTACCCTGACAAAGTTGTCTTTAAGAAGTGGGAATCCATTTTGGCCTATGTCACTAATCCACACACAAAACACTGATGTGGTAAGCTCCAATATGAATTTATCAATGTACTGTCAATTGCTGCTGAACTATATGCAGTGACAAGAGATGTTGCTGGACCTTGGGTCCCTGCAGATCTCTGTTGGAAGATTTCTCGCCACGGACTTCATGGTTATCTGATGTTTCATCTCTTATGTCAACGTACCTAATTTCATCACTGACCATCTTATTAGAAAGGTCTGTTGCTATAGGAGAGATTTCAATAGCATTATTATTGACAATGTTTACAGTGTATTGTGGTGTAATTTCCATGACGTGTGATATTAAGACAGGTATGTAGTTCTGTATGGGGAGAGTATCATAATCGTCCTCATGCAAGGATTTCCTTTTCACCGTTTTAAACATAAATGAATTTAGAACAGGTGTATTCATAAGCACTTGTAACAGAGACTGAACTCTTAATTCCCTTTATTAGTTGTGAAGGAATTGATTTTCCATCTAAAACAACGGTTGAGCGAACCAAGTCTACCATTGCGCTGCTACAGTCAATGATCATGAAGGGGTAGAGATTGTATGGAAGTTAAACTAGGATAAGAAAAAAAATATAGTATGCTCTGGCGAAAGACTTTAAAAATTCTTTGCATTAAACTCTAAACAGCTTCTTATTGTCGTAAATTGTTAAATTCTCAACAAAATCTCAGTAACTTTGTTGGAACGAACAGAACAAAGGTGACCTATTCATGTAGTTGATAATTTCTGTGTCATTTTGGTCTCTTGCGGAGAGTTATCTCATTGGCAATCATAAGCACATCTTCTTTTGTGATATTTAAATAAAATTTTTATGGAGTTTGATTTACTTTTAAGCTTCAACCCTGGTGAGCCATGTTAATTGTCGGTATGCTGTTGCACCCATCGCACGTAAATTTTCATATTTCCATCTTTTTTTTCTGATTTATTTTACCAAATTCATACGTGACAGGATTATTATCCTAGTAACCGGTGTTACCCATGTATATATTGAACACAAGTTAAAAAAATAAACAATAATATACTTATGTGTGTGTCAATTTGTTAAGTTAAAACAAAACTACAAAAACTTCGAAAACAAGAGAGATTTTTGTTTAAATGTCATGATTATCTGTCGATTTCTAGAGCTATACTTCACATACTGGTGATCATGCTGTCTTTCATTATTATATTCATATACATATATAAACTGAGACTAATATGACACAGAGATTGATCACTATCAATTTATCGGATAATGTGAGTCTCCTTATGGTTAGCTACGTTATTTTAACCTAGTTTCGTATTTAACCGTAGCCTACGACATATATCACTACCTTATCACTCAAACAACTATAACACTGAGACTACTATAACACACTTTGTTATAGTAGTCTCATATATGATTAAACAAACTGAAGAGATTGAAACTGGTACTTTTGCATTTTTAATTATTTGTTATCTGATCTGAATTTTCTGAAAAGTGCAAGGTAGATAGGCATTTTTTTGTTATTACGGACGCCAAGTCAATACATGTAGCTCACACCGCCCCTCGACACAGGTCAGCTTATAGCGAAACGGGTTGATAACCAGTTATTTCAAATCAGTTTTGTAAAATGTGTAGATTTGTATTGTTACAGCGGATGACAGTGATGGCATTTCGGTGTATTGATATCGCCTAGATTTCCATTACGTAACTTTCGTTTTGGGTTTTTAACCAATCTATGAACATGATGAATACAGAGATATCATCAACATTCCTTATCGCTTGTTATAAATCTATTTCTTTAAAGAATACTCATCGAATATTTTTTAAATAAGATAAATATTAATAACATTAAAATGTTTTGTTATATGTATATACACATAAGGGGGAAAAACAATAATATCTATGCACACGCATGGGGAAGAATATCTCAAGAACGTTTGCGATCTCAAGGAACGATAACTCTGCATCGATGATTAAGCATATTTTGCGGGAAAATACGAATGCCTACTCCAATCCATTCTATTGGAAAAATCGAATTATTTCCAATATGCACTTGTACTACACTATTATTTATATAGTAGAAAAGAATGATATACAAATACATGAACATTATATATACATGTAGCTGTAATAAACAAGTATGAATATAATACATAACAATAAACAGAGTATACTGAGTTGTATCACTACAGTATAATAGTCATTACGTTGAGGTTAAATTCCCTGTCAATTATTTATCATCAACGCACGAATTTGTCCCAGAAAAAGAAAATATATCTGTAAACAAACCTTACTTTCAGGTATAGAGATGTGATTTTTTTCTGAGACAAGTCTTTATCATAATATCCATCGGACAGCTGTCATCCGATGTTCAGTACATCAGTACTTTGATTTTCAACTGTTATGCCTTTTAAAAGTTAAATGTAGGTGTATAGTTTAGTTGGTTTTTTTTGCATCTTATATACTTTATAATTATCACTCAATTGGTAGTATGAAGCTACGAGATATTTATAAGTTTTGAAATTAAAAGCACCTTTAGCAAAACCGATTTCTGTAGGTGCAAACAAATATAAATTCAACTGAAGAAAAAAAAAAACGTACACGAAAAGATAAAATATTGATTTTAATCTACATATCTGACCCTCCTTCCCCATCCAGCAACAGCTCTTTTCTTTTTTCTTTTTTTTTGGGGGGGGGGGGGGGGAGTAAAAATGGGCAATCATTTTATCGCATTCTACTTCCAAGGCGTGTTTGAGTTGATTGTTTTGTCCTGAAATCACATAAATAAAAAAACAAATGTTTGATATATCTGGCTTTAGTTTCGAATTAAAAAAAAATATATGTATACAAAGGTTACATGTTAATGTTAAAGTACTAAGAATACACTGTATCAAAAAATGAAATAAACGCGTGAAGTGAAATACCTCAGTAACGAGTCATTACTACAGAGAAGGTGTGTTTGGAACACAAAACTTAAAAGCCTCGTGATATTACCAATATTTAAATAAGTATTTCTAGTCTGGTATTTTTTTCCGTTCACTCGTTTTTCACTCAATTTCAATTAAAATTAAGTCATATTTTTATTTTCATTCATGAAATATATTTAAACATAGAAAAGTATGACACATTATTCCACCATTCATCCCCTTCACCCCCCCCCCCCCCCCCCCCCCTTATTCTTTATCAAAAATCTTTGACAACAGACTTTCTTTTGGAAATATAAAATGCAAAACTTTTTTTTTATATCTGTCAGTGTCATCTAGGTTATATAATTTTCATTCTCTGGCAAATTCAGACCTCCCTCTTACTACCCCCCCCCCCCCCCCAAAAAAAAGAAAAACACACCTTAAAAAACGTAAAAAAACTGCAATACTATAATAGACTAGTCATCCTTTTAGTCAGCACTAACTTGTTTACAAAGAAATCTGATTGTAGCTGCTGAAAACACATGATTCTAAAGCACAGAAACAAGGCTGAGTTTCATTTGGTTGAATAAAAAGAAAAGTATCTACAATATCATACAAATTTGTCAGAGAAACAATATTCTGGATGTTTAGATTACACTGAATTCATTATTCAAACTCATCTAAGAAGTGTTCAGGCTCACCTGAGTCTGATTGTTTGCCTTGATCAACTTTGTTTGTTTTTGATTCATACAAAACATGTTAAATCACAAGCATTTTAGCGCCCGGTCCAAGTCAGGCGACTCTTGGATTTGTAAGTCGTGTATGTTTGTTTTGTTTATAATTTCAGTACATTAAAATGTTGATAACCGATAACAGCTGTTTAAATCATTTTAAATGAGAAAAACAGAAAACAGTCAATTCAAAAATTATGGTTTCCTTTTTTCAAAATTGCAGTAAACAGATTCACAATAAGTATCAATTTTAAGAAAACAGATAACAGCTAATTAGTCAATTACAGTTAAGCATCAATGATCTTGAATATTTGCCACTTTTGACTAAAATATAAAGGCACAGAACCAGGACACAGGAGCACGGAACCAGGACCGTCTTTCTTATCACCAGCACAGCGTCAGTACAATTTCGTTTAACGAACTTGCACGACTTTTGCAATAAAATATTGTTGTAATATACTTAATATAAAAAAGAAGATGTGGTATGATTGCCAATGAGACAACTATCCACAAAAGACCAAAATGACATTGTCTATTGTCTATTTAAACTATAGGTCACCGTACGGCCTTCAACAATGAGCAAAGCCCATACCGCATAGTCAGCTATAAAAGGCCCCGATAAGACAATGTAAAACAATTCAAACGAGAAAACTAACGAACTTATTTATGTAAAAATAAATGAACGAAAAACAAATATGTAACACATAAACAAACGAAAACCACTGAATTACAGGCTCCTGACTTGGGACAGGCACATACATAGTTGGTTGACTTTTATGGAATAGCCGTTTCTCAAATGATATCTGTTATATTCCTTACGTCGTATATACAATCCCCTTCGTGGCGGGGTTAAACATGCTAGCGGGATCCCAACCCTCCCCCTAACCGGGGACAGTGGTATAACAGTACAACATAAGAACGAACTATAAAAATCAGTTGAAAAAGGCTTAACTCATCAGATAAACAAAAATACAAGTGGACGTGGCCCGGTTCTTATACATTCCGATACAAAAAGACACAATGAACAGATCTGAGAGTACTCGCAGTTGTCTGACAGCTAGTTCAAAGCCAATAACAACTAATAAAAAAAATCATGCATCTAAGAATAAACTATCAATCCGTACACATCCAACATCCAATGGATTTAGTGTAAAGACGTCATAAACAGCCGAGAAAAACATGACCTTGTGCAATGCCAAGTAACAGGTATCGACAGATTGTAGATCCATGAATATGTATATGCATATAACATACTAGTAATATTTAGTTAGCTTTTAATTTACTGATAACAAAATCAATATTTATAGCAATAAAAACAATATTCAATGATCTTATTACAGTGTTGAATAGGTAACCTTTACAATAAGTTTATTTAAAGGAGCGACAAGTTTACATGGATCATTTCTAAATATCCGGGCACGGTTAACAACATTTCCGTAAAAATGAGGATGTTGCATGGTACTTATGACGTATCAGAGAAAAATTAAGCAAGAAAACAGTCGTTTCATTGTCGTTCTGATACAAAGTAAACAAACCCACCAGCACAGAATCAGGACCCACCAGCATCCGTCAGGACCGAATCACCAGCACAGAACGTTCTCTCGCAGGACAGCCTTACCCACCGTGTTATATATCATAGGAGATATCTTATATATTATAGGAGATAGCATACAGTTTACTAGATATTTAATAAAGTTTATAAGATATCTTATCAAGTTTATAAGATATCTAATAAAGTTTATAAGATATCTTATAAAGTTTAAAAGGTATCTTACTACATTGGTTAGAGGTATAGGGGGAGGGTTGAGATCTCACACCTTTGTTAGTCTTGTATTATTTTAATTTTAGTTTCTTGTGTACAATTTGGAAATTAGTATGGCGTTCATTATCACTGGACTAGTATATATTTGTTTAGGGGCCAGCTGAAGGACGCCTCCGGGTGCGGGAATTTCTCGCTACATTGAAGACCTGTTGGTGACCCTCTGCTGTTGTTTTTTATTTGGGCGGGTTGTTGTCTCTTTGACACATTCCCCATTTCCATTCTCAATTTTATCTTATAAAGTATAAAAGATATCTTATAAAGTATATAAGATATCTTATATAGTTTATAAGCTATCTTTTATAATTTTCTTTATTATATATCTTGTATAACTTTCTTTATAAGATATCTCATAAACTATTTAAGATATCTTATAAATTATACAAGATATCTTATGAATTAAAGGATATATCTTATATATTATATAAGATATAAGCTCTTTTATATATTATAAGAGATATCTTAAGATTCGAATATATAAGAATAAATAATAAAACGGCTTGCCATAGATGTCTATGTCTGGCTTTCGGTCAGGATTCATATACTTTCGACCATATGTTCCGAATTAATTGGCCAAACACAACTTTTACATTGGCAGTTTCTAAGGAACTGTAAGCATCGGAACACTTATAATTGGTGTAAAGATATTTGTAGCGATCTGTATGGTATGGTTCATCTGACCTTGACCTCTTTTATGAATCATTGACAATCTTAAGCGTATGTGACACTTCTAGTAAAACCCTTTATATTACAGACGTCCAAAAAATATACTATCACAAGTAAAGCAGACGAGACATTTCAGCATTTGCGCTCTTTGTATTCTTTAGTCTTTTATCCATAGTAATTTCATTGAAAATAAATCCACATCTATAAAGATACATAGAACTTAATTTAGATGTAATACCACCAAATTTATGAAATCATGGTACTTACATCCGGTGTATACGAAAATAGGTCGAAAAAATATTGCCTTGAATTTGACAGTTGTAGGTAATTAATCCTACATTTTATTGCAGTAAGACATTTCTATGTCATAAACATTTGGTTGTATTACACCTTAAGAAAGTACTGTTGCACAAAATATTGGTAATATGCTGTTTTTGCCATAAGTTTTTGGTTGATGGTAAACTTTTTGGTTTAAACGTTGCATACCCATATCATTGACTAAATAGTGGCGGTCTGCCTGAAGTGTACTAGACCGATTCTCAGAGCTGAATTTTTCACACTGATTTAGACACGTTTATAGTTAAAAAAAATAACTTTCGTGGTTAAGTGTTGAATTTAAAAACTAACGATTCTTTAATGTTCGTTCTCATCAAAATAGATACAGGCTTCCACCAGTTGCAGGTATATCAAGTGGTTAAAGAAATATTGATTTCTGTTGATTCAGTCTGGTCACGCATTATCTTTCACGATCACAATAATGCGTAACCTGATCTTTCACGATCAAGTTTGATGAAAAATCAACAAAATTCTAGGTTTTTATAAACAAATGAACGGTTTTAAGGATAGAGAATACTTTTATTTTACTACACTATTGGACACACCAAAGATTAAATTTCAAATATATCATGATATATTGAAATATCACCATTAAAGGTACTAAAAAGTGAGTGTGTTTTTTTAAATTAATTCCATAGACATGCATTGCGCCTTTTGTGGGTTTTTTTCATAAAGTACTGCATATTTTCTTTATCTTATTGCACAGTAATGTTAAGGAAGTTGAACCATTTTGACAGACATATTTTTTTGTTCGGATTTGTTCCGCGTTTTGAAAATTCAGAGATTTTTTCACAGATTCTAAAGTAGAATTTACATTTAATATCTTTCACGATCCGGTACAAGAGCTTTCAAGATCGTCTCGCAATATTTGACCACCGTTAGATATTCTTTCACGAATATTTCTCTCGATAAACCGAATGACACCCTTGATTTATAATTTCGTAACTTTCTATCTAGTCGTATAAACCACAGATCGACAAATGCGTT
>CM034360.1:18038453-18051579 GCA_019925275.1 Mytilus edulis
ACGGCATGGGAAATTTGTAAGAGAAGTAATATCTATATAAAAAAAAGAAGATGTGGTATGATTGCCAATGAGAAAACTCTCCACAAGAGACCAAATGACACAGAAATTAAAAACTATAGGTAACCGTACGGCCTTCAACAATGAGCAAAGCCCATACCGCGTAGTCAGCTATAAAAGGCCCCGTAATGACAATGTAAAGCAATGCAACCGAGTAAACTAACGGCCCAGTTTATGGACAAAAAATGAACGAAAAACAAATATGTAACACATAAACAAACGACAACCACTGAATTACAGGCTCCTGACTTGGGACAGGCACATACATACAGAATGTAGCATTTATTTTCTTAGTAAATATTCATTTGCTGTAATTGATGTGGTTAAATTAAATGTTACTTTTCCAAATATTTTCATGTATTCCCATATTTTTTTAGTTTAGTACAGCGAGTACTGCTTGGTATTGTAAGTGAAGATGCAACTCCATAGACAATTTTTATATTATCGACTTTTGAATCCGAATTATATAATTTTTCGACTGGTTACCTACCCTGTGGTAGGACATCATGCTAATCGATCAAGAAAGAGCATTGATTAAGTAAAATTAAACATATTCGTAACAATTTCAGAGAAATGTTAACTGTTTAAAGTTAATTTTCTTGTTAATACAAACGGAAGGCAGATAATTTCACACAGTTACACAGTAGGTACCCTGTCGAAAAATATACACTACCGAAACAAAAGTTGGTTACATGAAAGTAGTCTTGCTTTTCCTGGTGTTAAAACTTATTTTTAAATAAGTAGTATCTTTTTTCGGTACATTTAATTGTATGCAAATTAATTTTTTTTTAACTGAACCTTTATGATAGTTTTGAATGCAATTTTTCACATATTTTTTATTTGTTACTTGTTTTGTTCCTATTCAAATACACCATTAACAAGAACTATCTTTAAAAAAGATATCCGACGTATTCAAATTTGAGTATATGTTTAAAACTATCATTTCGATAACCTTCAGAAGCACAAAGATACCATTTAAATAACGTTTTCTCTGTTTGTGTTCAGTATTCTCGGTCCTCGTATCTTTAAGTTTACATTCACCAAAAAACCCGCGTAGGTGCGTTCTAAAAGTCATGTACGTTCATACAACAAAGTTTACATTAAAAATTATATAATCGACCCGAATAAACAGCTGTCACGGATGCAAAGAACTATTGGAAAAACAATTATTTTAATAAAAATATAAATCTTTGTAAGATCTAGTTCAAATATTTATAGTTTTCACTTGCCATCACGATATAATTAACGAGAAGTTTTTTTCAAACACAACCAAATCAACCACCATGACAGCATTTTGTCCAATCACAGAAAGGATTTTCGAGCATGCGTATTCTGTTGCCATAGTTTAGCGTCCTTAAGTTCAAAGGGCACAAACCGAAACTATACCGACTACGTCGGAATTTTTTTTTTTTACACAGCTGACAGTGACGATGTAGATCAAATAATTGTTATGACAGAAGAAAGGATTATAAAACGTTCTGGTCGCAATGACCGTGTGTTGATAAAGCAGATAGAACTAACAGCACTTACAATAGCTTGTCTGTAAGTTATTATATTTTATATAAAACTTTTTCTATTATTTTGATAAGAGATTTGCGGATATAAAGATAAGAAGATGAGGTTTGATAGCCAATAAACAACTATCCAATGGAGTACACATGACACGGATTTAAGCAAATATAAGTACTTGTATTTTTTCTTATAATACAACATATTTATTACTTATTTCAGTATAAAGGACTTCCAAAGGAATATGTCCACAGCTATGTTTAAAATACTTTAAATGGGAAAAAAAATGAAAAGATTGAAAGAGCTACTTTCAAAGGATGAAAGTTCGGCAGAAAAAAAATCAATCTTTAAGACCTGAATGTTATTTGCTCAATACATTTGCGGTGTGGGAAAACTACGAATATTAGCAACGCCTGCACAAAACTAATTATTGGAATAGAATTATAAAAGAAGGTATAGGGTATATTTGAACAGATATATCATGTTAAGGAGGGGTATTTGCGAAAAATACCAGTCGAGAGAATGTTAAATTTCTTGAGCCGTAAGGCGAGGGAAATTCATTCTCAAGACTGGTATTTTTCGCAAATACCCCTCAAGAACATGCTATATCTGTTTAATTACACCGTATGTCTAAAACGCATTGATGATCGTGACGTTACAAGCGTCCAGTCGGATAGAGTATTTTTTGGCAAATACCACGGCAGAGAGGGTAAAAAAGGCATAGACGTTACGCACGGTATTGGTGCCACTTTGCGTTACACAACGTTTCTAATAAAACGCCCATTTTGACGTTGTTCCACGGAAAGTTTCAAACGTTGACCTTATATTCTACTCATGTGAAATACCGCTTAAAGTACAGAGATTTCTGAAGTTGCTTCTTTATATGGGGTTTTTTTTTTAAGGCGGTGCAAATAGAAATTTCCATTGACTTTGAACAAAATTTTAAATACATGAACAATGTTTAATTTTTGCGAAGAATTATAGATGCAACAATAACACAAAATAACAATTTGATGTCTTGTTAAATGATTGAAATATATAAAAATAAGATGTGATATGATTGCCAATGAGACATCTCTCTACAAGAGACCAAAATGACACAAAAATTAACAACTATAGGTCACTGTACGGCTTTCCAAAGCAAATCCCATACCGCATAGTCTGCTACAAAAGGCCCCGAAATGACAACGTATAACAATTAAAACGAGAAAACTAACTGCCTAATTTTTGTAAAAAAAATGCCGTTGCATATTTTCAATGATTTAAAGATGGTCGGGGGTGGGGTCTAAACTAATTTTTTTTAAAGAAAATATTTAATAAAATTGAGAATGGAAATAAGGAATGTGTCAGACAACAACCCGACCATAGAAAAAAGAACAGCAGAAGGTCACCAACAGGTCTTCAATGTAGCGAGAAATTCCCGAACCCGGAGGAGTTATGCATATTATTCGAAAGGAAATAACCCATAGAAATCAATAACATAGATGAATTTGTGCTGGCCCCTAAACAAATATATATTTTGTACTATTTCAGTGATAATGAAAATTGTTATCAAAGAAATTTTTCATTGATTACAATTTTTAAATCAGGATTGTTTTACCAAATAATTAAGAAAATTCATGTTATGTAGGAATTTACACATTTTGTACATAAATCAGGCCGTTAGTTTTCTCGTTTGAATTGTTTTACATTTGTCATTTAAGTGTCTTTTATAGCTGACTATACGGTACGGGTTTTGCTCATTGTTGATTGCAATAGAGTAACCTATATCCTTATTTATTGGTCTTTAATGGAAGTTTTTCTCGTCATACGGTCGCATCTTCTTACTTTATTATGAGAACGGTGATTCTGTATTGTTGTGTTTTTGCTTTCGCAAACATATTTTACGAGCTATCCTTTCATCTGATATTTTTTCACAAATTCAAGCTTCAAAAAAGGGTCGGCGATCAATATTTTTTTTTATAATATTTGAAATTATAGAATTTGGCAAAGTATAGAAAAATTTTACACAGACCAATACCTACCTCACAGATTACCAGCAGGTCGAAATCCGATTTTGAATGATACAATTATTTTTATTTTACTAGATGTGTATTTTTTAGTAATTGCTATATGTGCATCTTCACATGGATAAAAAAAAACCTTCTCAAGCGAACAATAATGGACCAGGAATGCATTCCATGCACTTTTTATATACTATTGGTTATATTTGGTTCAGCGCGTCCATTTTCAACATATAACAGAGTATATCTGTTTACACTAAATCTTCTTAGACTTTTAAAAAAAAAGTTTCCAAACCGATTATTTTTATGTTTTCGGTTTCAATCTTTTTGTTTCGAGTTTGCATTGTTTTACAAGTATAATCAAAGTACTGAAGTACTGAACATCGATTGACCGCAAGTTCTTGTGGATGGTCACAAGCACTTGTCTCAGAAAAAAATCACATTTCTATACCTGAAACTGAGATTTATGAAATTCTTTTCTGAGAAAAGTTCGTGCGTGGATGATGAATAAATGACAGGGAATTCAACCTCACTGCTTTAATATCTGTTATATTGTGGTGTTACAAATCAGTATATTCTGGTTTGTTGTTATATATTATATTAATATTTGTATATAGCAGTTACATGTATGTATAATTTTCATCCAATTGTTTATCATTCTATTTTACGATTCTAATAAAAGTGCAGTACACGTGCATGGTAGACACTCTTCAGTAACAATTTGATTTTTCCAATTATAGATTGGATTTGAGTAGACATTCATAATTTTCCACAGAACTTTCTTGTGATATTCCTCCGCATGCGTTAACACATTTCTTTTGTACGTGTGCATAGATTTTAATGCATATAAATATTTCAAAGGAAACAATATGTTTGTATTATTAATTTCCGTTCTTATGAGTATTCATTGCAGAAATGAATTTATAACAAGCGATATATCGATGATATCCGCGTAAATATGCGATCGGTTTCCAGTCAAAAACGAAAGTCAAATCTCTATGGCAACAATACATCGGAATTAATCCCCTCACGGTCATCGCGATGTAAGAACCAATATTCAAGCTATGTTTTGTGGCGTTTTGTGAAGAAAAAAAAGATCTACTTTACACAACAATAAAAATATTTGCACATAAAAGATTGATTTGTTATTTTTTTCTTTCTCGAATGAGTTTGGAGTGTCTGTAAATTAATACCTTAGAGCTAGCTGCTACATCTCTCTCTCTCTCTCTCTCTCTCTCTCTCTCTCTCTCTCTCTCTCTCTCTCTCTCTCTCTCTCTCCTCTCTCTCTCTCTCTCTCCTCTCTCTCTCTCTCTCTCTCTCTCTCTCTCAAATTATGGCAAAAGAATTTTTTTTTAATTTTTTTAATTTTCATTTACATGCCTATTTACCAGGCAATTCAACTTCATTCTGTCACACTACTTCTTAATATAATAACCCCATTTTTCATACACATAGCTAGGTAGATGTACTCACAGTAGATTAATAAAAATGATCGTTAGCTATACTAAAATTTTATGGCATACGAATATTTCTCTGATAAAACTTTTTGTTAAATGAGTCGATGCAACAAAAGAAAAAATGATTGCACGTTTTGCAGAAATGTTCACGACTAAGGAGTACTTTTTCTCATGAGATTTATTGTGAGAATTTTCATTCATGTGTATAGCTTCGAATTTTTTAATAGCATTGCTAGGAATTACAGATATCTGGCTGAGTAGGATAATTAAGAAGATCTCACTTTTGTTTGCATTTTCCTTTTCAATGTATCTTGCATGCTTTTATAAAGTGGGGGTGTGGTCATTATTAAGTTTTCTCTTTGTTATAGCTCCGGGGCCTTGTCTTTATGGAGTATCCCAGTTAAATATTTCGACATCTCAAATCCTTGAAACAATGCAGATTTCCATTTTAATGCATATTAAACGAGAACTTTATTTTATATAGATCAGACCATTTCATTTAAATATGTTAGGCCAAATATGCAAGAAAAGTCGTATACCAGTTTAACGTTATTATAACGCGAACGTCAAATTACGGTTACGGGGACATTTCATTGGACATCTTAGATCGTTTCGGATTTTCTACCTGCAATTCAAACAAAAGGACATATCATATCATTTTAAAGGAAATTAAATGTATTTTCCATTCATATCAGTCAACAGGTGATAAAAACTTGAGGTATAGTAGAATTACGTTTGATAAAAAGCCTCTGAATTATTCTTTGTGTTATTTTGTCCATCGGGACATTTTATTGGACACGGGAAAAATGACGATGTTTTTCAAATAAGACCGCAGTTACATAATGATGACTTCAGATAGCTTCTTCGGAACATGTATAATTTTTCTGATATTATCAAAATCCATTTTCGTATGTTATATATTATGAAATTGAAGACAGAAAGTTTTTTTACGGGTTGAGCAGCAAATTGGGACATTTTTTCTCTTTTTTTGTTTAAACTTTTCTGACGATCTTCCTACTCTGATAGTTAAAAACGTCTATTACTTCATTTAACGTTAAATGTATACAATAAAGTTGTAAAATTTTAAACCATTCTGCATTCTAATGAATCCGCACTGGGCTTTCAAAGACGCACATAAATCAAAAATGTAACAGCGGGACACCCTTAAAATGACGTTATAGGCATCGAAATGAGCATTTTTTTACATTAAAAAATAGACAAAGCACAAATTCATCTATGCTATTGATTTCTATGGTTTATTTCCTTTCGAATGATATGCATAACATGGCTATTTATTGTAAAGGATAAGAGCTTGAATTTGAATAACCCGCCAACTAACCCATATTTCCAAAGTGACACCAGTATCGTGCGCAACGTCATATCCTTTTTGCATATACCCCGGCAACGTTAAAAATGAACGATATTCATTTGATAGCAGTAAATTGGTTAAAAATACACTGGCTATCAACCAATCAAAACCCAGGATTCCTACAAAAGGTGTAATTAAATTAAAAAGATCGTGTTGTAACAAAGACATAATGCTGATTATAGGTTATAACATCTATGTTATTTGCACTTGTAGTCAATGCTTATCTTAGTCGATGCAATATAATAGACATATCAAAGACTCCGTGTTGAAGACCGTCCTTCGACCTGTAATGGTTTACTTTTACAAATAGTAACTTTGGTGGAGAGTCGTCTCATTGGCACTCATACCACATTATCTTACTGTCTTTGTCACAGGCGTCCGCTGATCTGCAAATAATTGTTTCAAGATCATGGAACCAACAATAGAATTACAATGAAAAGCATCACTTTATTTGTGGCTAACACGTTACATTTAGCATACTGAAATGGTAAACCGGTATGAATTTATCGCTGACTATGCGGCACGGGCTTTGCTCATTGTTGAAGGCCGTACGGTTACCTATAGTTGTTAATTTCTGTGTTTTGGTCTCTTGTGGGGAGTTGTCTCATTGACAATCATACCACATCTTCTTTTTTATATGAAATACACTACAGTAAAGATAAACATTTCTTATTCAATATAGTTTTGGTGAATTAAAACTTGTGAAAAGGCTAGTAGAGAATGGAGCAAACGTCGATCATCCTGCTAATGGAGAACAATCTAGTCTGGAGTACCACAATAATGTACCACCAATATACTGTGCTGCTATCAACTGTGACATAGAAATACTGAAAATTCTGATTGATGCAGGTGGGTATCAAAGGCGGATTTGGAGGGGCCCGAGGGTAAGCTCCCTCTTTTTTGGAAGAAATTTGGGAAATTATATAGGGAATCACTGAAGCATGACCAGAGCGGACCCCCTCTTAGGCAGTCAGCGGGCCCCCACTTATGAAAAATTTTGGGTCCGCCACTGGGTATATCAATCTATGATTTTCATTTAACGAAGCTAATTGGCACAAGATATTTGAATTGGTCTAAGGAATGCATTTGTTTTTTTAATCAATGTACTTGGTGAATCAGTAATCTCTAAATTTTAGCAGTCCTTCTTTCTGTAAAGAAAAATCATAATGAAAAGAAATCTTTTATAGGCGTGGACGTAAACAGATTCCAGGGACTTCCACAGGATATCAACATAGAAAATCCGTCTGACACACGTGCAATCATTGGACCCTACAGTTATCCCAACACATTGTGGGGACTGAACAAACCTTCACTTGACCCAAAGTTGTTA
The DNA here is from genome assembly GCA_019925275.1 of Mytilus edulis. Classification (NCBI taxonomy): domain Eukaryota; kingdom Metazoa; phylum Mollusca; class Bivalvia; order Mytilida; family Mytilidae; genus Mytilus; species Mytilus edulis. The sequence goes on from CM034360.1 coordinate 18,046,179, forward strand.
ATCAAAGTTCTAGACTTGTTTTTGAACGCTGGTGTGAAACTCAATACAACATCATGGGGACCATGTCTCTTTCTAGGGTAAATTCATATCATACAACTATCATGTTATAGTAGAATAGAAAAAGATATCCCGAATAAATATATAATTTGAGCGGAAGTAGTTGCGTATTCATACATCTTTCAAAGTTAAACAGATCTTGTTAATATTTTTATTAATGAAGGTCGGAAGAAATTAATGCAATCATATTTCGTTACCCTTGACAACTTCTAAAAAAAAGAAGAGGAATACGATTGCCAATGAGATAACACTCCACCCAGACCAAATGACACAGAAATTAAGAAAAGTACGACCTTTAATAGTGAGTAAAACCCATACCGTATATTCAAATATAAAAGCTCTTGAAACGACAAATGTTAAAAAATTCAAACGAGAAAACTAACGGCCTATAATATGTCAAAATAATAATGAACAAAAAACAAATATGTTACTCACTATACAGCAACAAACGTCAACTACTGAATTACAGGCTTCTGACTTGGGACAGACACATAAATAATCACGAATATAATACCTATCCATGTTAAAACTGCAATAAAGTATAGCTTGCATCAATTATTTCCTAATTAATATTGTAATTGTATCACTATCTCTCCTAAGGTAGGCTAATAAAGATATATGTGGGTTTTTTTTCAGAAGAGGCCAAATCTTTACAGTTAAGTTTCCAACGACATGGATTCCGCCTCCATGGTTTGTTTGTACAACATCCGTACTGTTGCTACAACATGGAGTAGACCCGAACCTTTATAGTCTCAGACATATCATGAAACAACTAGGACAACACTTTAAACATTTCAGAAAGAACGATTACTGTTTAAAGGACAAAATATTTCTGAGAACTTTTTTAGCTGCTGGTTATAGATTTACCGCAACAGATATTAGATATGTTGAAAATAAATATATTAAAGACCGTTTTAACTTTGGAAAAGAAGACGAATTCCTGCAAATTGCTGGTCGTCTTGCAAGCTTAAAACACCTTGCTCGAACCAAAATACGGAATCATATCATATCCGTCAACAAAGACACGTCAATATTTCCTGCTGTTGACAAGTTAGAACTTCCGGTGACATTAAAAGATTTTTTAAAACTATATGACGTGAGTCCTCCTGATTTGCCATTGGTCATTTGCTATGAGCAAATTCAAAAACCAAACGTTTCGGCAGATGAAGTCTGAACGCTTTTTAAGTATTCTTGATAAATAAATGGAGTCAAGACTCGTATTATTTTCATGTTCTTGACCTAGTTATTATCGAACTACTCGGCAGTTCCAGCTCCTATCCGCATACTACTCCTCACAAATGGAGTAAAGAAAAATAGTTCCGGAACAGAAACGATCACTGTACGGAGTAACTTCTTCACATCTCATGTTACCTTCACAAAAATTTACATATTGAATATTTTGATAAAGTAAAATTAAACGTAACGAGATTTGGTTGGCTTCATGAGAAATATTCATGAAGGTAAATCCATCTATCTACATTAACTAACAATTTACTAACAACCAAAGGAAATATTTATGAAGTTAAATACATCTATCTACATTAACTTACAATTTACTAACACTCAAAGGAAATATTTATGAAGGTAAATCCATCTATCTACATTAACTTACAATTTACGAACACTCAAAGGAATTTTTTATGAAGGTAAATCCATCTATCTACCTTAACTTACAATTTACTAACACTCAAAGGAAATATTTATGAAGGTAAATCCATCTATCTACATTAACTTACAATTTACTAACACTCAAAGGAAATATTTATGAAGGTAAATCCATCTATCTACATTAACTTACAATTTACTAACACTCAAAGAAAATATTTATGAAGGTAAATCCATCTATCTACATTAACTTACAATTTACTAACACTCAAAGGAAATATTTATGAAGGTAAATCAATCTATCTACATTAACTTACAATTTACTTACACTCAAAGGAAATATTTATGAAGGTAAATCAATCTATCTACATTAACTTACAATTTACTAACACTCAAAGGAAAAATTCATGAAGGTAAATCCATCTATCTACATTAACTTACAATTTACTAAGTAAACACTCAAAGGAAATATTTATGAAGGTAAATCAATCCATCTACATTAACTTACAATTTACTAACACTCAAAGGAAATATTTATGAAGGTAAATCCATATATCTACATTAATTTACAATTTACTAAGTAAACACTCAAAGGAAATATTTATAAAGGTAAATCCATCTATCTACATTAACTTACAATTTACTAAGTAAACACTCAAAGCAAATAATTATGAAGGTAAATCAATCTATCTACATTAACTTACAATTTACTAACACTCAAAGGAAATATTTATGAAGGTTAATCAATCTATTTACATTAACTAACAATTTACTAACACTCAAAGGAAATATGTATGAAGTTAAATCAATCTATCTACATTTACTATCGTAAAACATGAAGTTCAAAGTTTAAAATCATGCACAATTTCTGTATTGCCCGCGTCACACTGTCCTGATTTTTACGCCGATGGCAACACGATTATGGAAATTTTCAAAATCGGGACTGATCGTATCCAGATCGGGCTATTCGTAGTGCCATCTTTAACCATCGTAGAACCATTGGCCACTTTTTCTAGCCTTCGGGGACAACTTCGGGAAGGGTTCTAAATTTTTTAACATGTTAAAAAATCCCCGAAGGTGCGTCCGATGTTGAGGGTTCGTATTGAGTTCGTATCACCATCCTCACCATCGTAATGTCACCGGGAATGCATCTTTAAACATCTTATTGCATTCGTGTTTCTATCGTTTCCATCGGGCAGTTTTGACATTACGATGCCGGTCTACACGAATGAATGACGAAGCTACCCGAAGGTCTTACGATGGCAACACGACTTCGTGAAGACCTCATAATCCCGTCGTGTTGCCATCGAATAAATGTACGAAGGCGACAAGATAGAACTACGACGGCAATATTTCCAGCTAAATGTAAGTTAATTTTCGCGCTAAAATACATTTAGAGTGCCATGCGCGATATGCACTGGTCAGTCTAATACGACAGTTCAGAAAGACGTTCACAAAACATGGAGCTCATATTATATGATTCTATGAGAACAAGAAAGGCAACAGCGTTGTTTCTATTAATTCAAATGGAACAAGAAGAGCAGCTATTTCAGGCTCAGGATTTACTTTTACAAGTAAAATATTATTTTTTGTCAATTTTTCATATCAAGTAACATAATGAAAATCATTAACGCGCCTCGTACACCAACACTGCAGGTACACGTATATAGGGAAACCAACTTTTTCTTCATTATTCTGATTTTTTATGTATCGTCTGAGTTGTTGTCACATGAATGTTTACTCCATAACCATTTTGTTTTCTATATGTCAAATTTTGCCGCATTTGTTGCTTTCCCCACATTCTTCCTTTTGTCTATATTATTATAATATTCTCCTGGAAAAAGCTCTTTTTGAATAAAAGGCATCAACGAACACCCATTACCTTACCTTTAAGATAGATCAGTAAACATGGGCTGCGATGGGCATAATTATGGGTGATTATTCAGACTAGTGCACACATTTTACAGTTCAAACAAGGCAATGCCGAGCGTGGCATCCCCTCGTATGTAACACATTGGGGACAAATATGAACACTATATTTGTATATGACACATGCAGAAAATGGTAAATTGAATATGCATATTTGAAACATAAACTATTTTTTTTAGAAATCAACCAAAACATTCAGCAACTGGAAATACCTTTAATATTGTCTTTAAAACCAACGTCTTTTAGACATCGTATAGCCATCGCGCCATCATCGTAATCCATCGTGTAGCCTTCGTAATCCATCGTGTAGCCTTCGTGATCCATCGTGTAGGCTTCGGCTGAGATATGAAGCTTAAATACCCGTCTTCGGTTAACCTTCGTATTTCCATCTTTTGCTATCGTATATAATTTCGGCACCATCGTATAAACTTCGTTATTCATCGTACTTGGTTCGATCACTCTTTGGTATTTTAACGAGATCGGGACCAACTTCGTACGAACTTACAATTTTCGCATTCGGGTGTCCATCGTATATAAAAATCGGGACAGTGTGACGCGGGCATAAACGAGTTAATAACCGATGGTGCGTTTCATTTCATGTTCATCTTCACGTAAAAAATTGAGAAAAAAAGCATGCAAAAAGTTAGGATGAAGATATGATGATATTAAGACACATAATTAGGTGTCCTAAAGTTAGGACGAAAAATGACTTGTGACATATCCTAAGTTAAGAGAGCTTCGCGACTTAAGACAAAGACTTGTCATAAGATGATCTTAGGACACTTCCTAATCCTAAGATAGCTTCAAGAACACCACCCCAGATGTGTAGTAAATTTGTCAATTCCAACCTGCAGTGATGAGTTTATACAAATACTCTATCGTAGTCATGCCAATTTCAATCCATCAACCATAAAAATAATGTCCCATATCTAGTTCTCTCCCTGGGATGTTCGATTATCCATCCCCATCATGATATATATTTTTTCCGTCTTTTGCGACAAATAAGAACGGAACCATTATTCTTTTAGAATAGGAGATTCCTTTAAAATCATTTTTAAACTAAGGAACGCATGGTATCATCATCATGAACGTTCTTCGTCTTCAATGTAAAGAGGTAACATTAAATTTGTGCTTTATTTTCAAAATCAGTCTTATGATGAGCTTGCAGCAGCTACTCAAACTAGTGTCGCAACTACAATCAAGTCCTCGTTTTCTCAAATGTAACCCGACGTATCGAACTGATCACCTGGTGTCTTCTAAAACAAACAAGCATAAGGGAGCTACCATTTGATTTTTATGGGGGGGGGGGGCTAGGATGAAACATTTTGTCCTGGATTTTTTTTAGCTGTAATCTCTGTCCTCCTTTTTTATTTTTCACTTTGTTCGGTCCTGCCTTTTTTTTTAGTTTATCCTGAGTTTTTTTTACCTAAATTGTCGTCCTGACTTTTTATTTGCAAGTGTCTCATCCTGCCTTTTTTTGTACTCAAAACTCCTGTCTTGCCTATTTTTCCATGTTCCATGTGAAGCAGGATTTAGTTATTTTAGTACCTTTTTAAGCATATGCCATTAATCCCTTTTTCGGTGGAATCTTTGTTTAAACATAATTGACTTGTTTGTAAACAACGTACATGCTTACCTATGTATCTGTTTGTAAACAACGTACATGCATACCTATATGTATCTGTTTGTAAACAACGTACATGCTTACCTATGTAGCTGTTTGTAAACAACGTACATGCTTACCTATGTATTTGTTTGTAAACAACGTACATGCTTACCTATGTATCTGTTTGTAAACAACGTACATGCT
>CM034360.1:18051679-18342498 GCA_019925275.1 Mytilus edulis
GTATTTGCTGAAAATTACTTCATGATCCTGCATGTACGTCAGAATACATTTTGACTACAATTGTATAGAAAATAAAAATAGATGAGTAAATAGAATAACTATTTATACCTTAGAAAGTCAATGTTGCTGTTTACGAAGAGTAATTGGTATCTTATGTTGTCTTCGTACACTGGAGACTATACGAGTTGATTGATCGGAAAGAAACAAACTCTACAAAAGCCTCAGGACACGCTCAATTAAAAGGAGACGTGAACAAAATCTAAACCAAATTATCCATCATCAAGCGCTGTCGAGACAAAATTGACCACATGCTCGTGGTCATTTTACAGATAAATCATCTATAATTCAGAGAGTCCGATTATTTTAATTCTATTACTTTGTCTGGTATCAAAGATAACGAAGTTATACAAAAGAACAGAAAGCTATTTTGGTAATATTTTCATTTCTACCAAGTTTATAACTTGAAATGAATGACCACACTAAAACTAATAACCAAATGGACAAGACGGTTATAGTTGTATTTATGCATTTCACTCGCACTTTACAAAACTCAAAGAAAAAACTTTACTGATGTTCGTTGTCTCAAAGCCACGGCTGTCTAAGTTCTGAAGGTACAACAAAATAACAGAAAACTGTGAAACTTTTCATGATAACAATTCTCGCAAGGCATGTATTTACACTGAAGTTCATTTTCTGCTTACGTGACACAGACACTTGTCTCAGAAAAAAAAACATTCCCATATACCTTGATATTTTATTAAAGTATATAGGAAAAAAACAAATCTGAGGCAAGTGCCTGTGTTACGTGAACTAAACACTAATCGTTTGAACATTTTTGCGGCTTCATTTAGGAAAAAAATAGTAGAATACTAAATTGAACATGCATGACATCGCAAATGAATCTTGTTAAAATAATTTAATGAATTTATTCATCTTAGAAAAAAATATATGACAGTTATGCCTTTATCATCGTTATTAAATGGCTGTTTTTAAGATTCAGACCAGGACATGGCTAACTATGCTTCATAACCAATAACCAACAAACCCAACAGATAGCTATGTACATTATTTAACAGGACTGACTCTATTGTTTAAGACCCATAATTCAACTATAAACCACGTAATCTGTCAATTCTAATGGAGATAGAATGGTGTTTTGTTGCAGAGAAGACCATCTAGTCGATAATAAAGTTAATTCCATCATACAACAACAGGTTATAGGATTAATTGATTTGTCATTACTACAAAGTGTTAATTTCTCTTGAAAGCAAGATGCTCACATTATGTGTGTGTCACCAGTAACAAGGCAAAAGCATAGCATACAATATCACAAACAGGCAAAAATAACTATTTGATATAATTTATTATTCAGGAAACATGTTTGATCAATGTTACTATAATATAAAAATAAAACAAATGTTTTTGTGAACCATTTGGGTACAGGAGAATATCAACACAAAATTCAAGAGAAGGGAGGGAAATACAAATCAAATGAATACAAATACTGCCGATTCAATCCTTCTTTTGCTAAAAGGGATTAATACTTGCTTTATATATACTATTGCTTAATTCTGTACCATTGTAATAACCATAGATGTAATCTATGTAATAACCAACCAATCAAAGGTGGCATGTCGATTTTCATCTCCAATCATGTTTGCTTTCTTTAGCAATAAAGGTACCATTACCAATGCTACAACGCCCATTAGACTTATTCGCGAATGGTTACTATATAAATTAAAACAGAAGTTTAAATGTTATAATGGGTAAGCCATAAAATACATCTATTGGTAAGCCAAAATATACAGACGCCGATGTGATTCAGAGCATGGCATACTCTGTGGGCTTGTTCGTTGTCAAATGTTGTATAGCAATCTCTGAATATGTTTCTTGTTCCTTGATGGTTACTGTCTCATTGACGGATTCTTTTTGTTCGTATAGTAAACTCAAATTTGCCATGTGCATTAAATCATAGCGTGTGTAATTGTCATAAACTATTGGTAGTCTGGCTACTATATATACTTAGTGGTACAAAATAAGTGAATTACAAAATGCTAGAAGACTGTTCTGATTTTGATTGATAAAACTATATAAATGTTTGTTTTAGTGCATATCATTTATATATACAAAGATAAGCATATATGGTAATATATGATGATTGCCAATTAGACAACTATCCACGAGAGTTACAATGTTGTGGATATTAGCATTCTATGATGTCATATATTCCTGTCTTATGTAAACATCGTAGACTAGAAGTGGGAATCATCTGTCATGAGACCGTTGTTAATGATATTATAAATCTAATTTATCAATGACCGTTCGTAGTAGTTATCAATTATAGATATTACCATAACAGATGGTATCAAGGTGATAAATCACGAAACATTCCGAGAAATTACACCACTGAATCATAACGTCATTATTCAATTCCAATTATAAATATTCCATGATGTTTCCAATGAATTCTTTACTCAATAATTGCAAAGCAAATATAAAAACTGTATTGTTAATTAATAAAACTATTAACAAACGCATAGTTTGAATGAAAGTAGATATAGGGAAAACACCAGTGATTTAGCAACTGAACAACAGAAATAATTTGTTCAAAGATACATGTAGACATCTATGGGTCCGTGGTGCGTTCAGTTTAACGACGGACATATCTTCATAACGTATTAGTTTAGAAAAAGTTGTGAATAAATTCAATACAGGCGACAAAATAGCTGACAAAAGAAGTGACCAAAAAGCAACTACACTTCTCAAAGACCAAACAAATCAATTGGCATAGTTAAAAAAAAAAACAATTCCCTCTTACATCTAACTGGCTCAATGGAATTTATATAGTTGAAATCGAGCAGTAAACAAACCAACAAAAACTGAAATTTCATTAGTATATTAGTATAATTATTGTTTTTCTATTGCATTTTTTTTGTACCTTTCTGGGATGCTGTGGTGCAAATGTTTCGGGATCTAGTAGAACTAACAATTTTAATCAGGTAGGTTCTGTAAAGTGCATGGATAGATAAATGTAAAGAGAAAACTATTTGGACTGGCACTTGAGTAGAGGGTATACACTGGGTTCGTTGTTAATGTACAGTCTAATATTAAAAGGATATCCGGAGGAATAACTAAACGTAAATGGAAAAGTTCTTCTATTCATATTCTTCATCTCAGTAACAATAACTAGCATAATTTAAAAGTTTTCATTTAATAGATACTGGTAGTCAGCAACATGAAAATAACGTTCACCGATGTCTTGATAATACTCTCTTTACTATAGATAAAATGATAGTATCCTTTATTATTGCATGCATGCAGATTTTCAGATTTTGTCGGTCGCCTTTAATACATCTGGAGTAACTGTCTGAGTGATCATTCGCGTGAGCAATTCACACAAGGACAATTTACGGAAACGAACATGTATTATTCTTCTCATTTTTGGAAATCATGGATACATTTGTCAATTCACCAAATATAGATGTGTCAAAACTAGAAAACAATAGATTTAAAAAAAAATCCAATTGCATATAATACATATAACACGATCAGTTTCCGGAATCAGTTTCCGGAATCCACAACTTGTATTTGAATATATGATGGGATGTCTAGCACTGATGTTGTGTTGCAAACAATGTTATCAACTTCGTATTCATGCAGGATCTTACCTGACATTCAATAACTTCGATATGCGCGTTGTGAATTGATATTTCTCTTTTTTCAAGGAATATCGCATTACCATTTTGATTCACTTATTATGGAACAATTTAGCATCACGTGTGGACAATACTGTTCGATGACGCATTAAAGAATTATCAACTATGACTAATTCAAATTTTAGATGAATTAATTGAGATCTTGTAATTTTGTCCATTTGACAAATTTCACAAATGTTTTCTAAAGACAATGAATAGTCTGTATTAGGCTCTATTCATTGGGATTATCAAGGACTCCTTTGAGAAGTTTGTCTTGATAGAAACTGACATTGATAAAATTTTCAATAAATCATTTTCTTTTATCTTTAAGCGTGTCATCTTGGTATCAAAGAAATAATATTCCTTGATCTTAAATTAATCCATGAAAGTTGAGAAGATATTGCGAATCATACAGTCTTTGGTTACTGACTCTCCCGTGAAATAACAGAACAGACATGTTTCTAAGATTAAAAAGGAGCGAAATAAAAAAAAATCTTGGAACTTTTTTGCTGAAATTAAAAACATGAATTTGAAAAGGTGCAATATTAGTTTGATAATTAAATTGGTCTCGCACCAATTGCATAATATCATATGATAAATCATTATCCAATTTGGGTTGGTATTGGTTTTATCGTTGTTTTTCTTTTCTTTCGTATTTTATAGTTCTTCCCTCAGATGAACATGATGAAATCATGGCTACTTCAGTCCTTTTTTTCTTCATTTCAATCATGCACAAACTCAAATATACAAAACATCAAGATTGTAGTAGCTTAAAGTCAATGGTGCAACTATGCCATAATTCGCAACCACAGAATGACATCAAAATGACACTGGTTTATATTGAATGGCGCTAACGCCATTTGTTGAAACCATGCAATGACATCAAGATGACAGTATGTATATGAATAAGTTATGTTGATTTGCGAAATAGCTCCGAAAGTATGAAGCATCCAATAATACCAGTAGAATAGGTCGGTAGCTTTTTTTCCATTGCAAAATAACACCGCAAGTCAAACACATGCGATGGCTTTGAGATACATCAGTAGACCTAAAGAAAACTTCAAAATGAAGGACTTGCAGCTTTTTAAAGACAGACAACTAAAACATGTAAATATTTATAAATGAATAAACTCCGTTATAACATCGTATAATATGATTGAATTCTTAAATTGTCTAGATTTTTGGCTATCTGTAGACTTGTTGACCACATGTATCTTTTCTATATTTGGTGTCGGGTTCCTGTATGATTAAAGTTTTAACCAACATCTCCTTTAATCACATTGAGGCACAGAAGTTACATCACTGATAAATAGTAAAAACGAGGGGGAATTTTATCACAATATCAGTTTCACTGGGGAAAATGCATTTGTAGTATTTTATTAAAAATCAATGTTTAGACATATTTTCATACCTTGAAGTCATGCCATGTCTACATTATTATTTTTATGTTCTGATATTCTATGGCAGACATCAAACTCTACTTTGGTATTCATCGCTATGAAGTCTACATATCTCAGCAGTTTATGGATGTATCACGGAGTTTATGGGAATGACCAAATACCTATACATAGTCATTAGTAGAGAAAATTTGTAAATCATGACAATTTATTAGTGCTATTCCGGATATGGAGTCAATTAACCGGATGTGCGACCATTACAAATTAAACCCGACATAAGAGTCAAACAGGTGATTGTACACTTTATGGTAAATCAATGATCTTTAATTAGGTATAAATACAGAGTAGTGGCGAACTCGCGATGAGTCACCAAACCTTGATTAAAAAACGTCATCTAAATCAAAAGGCTTTAGTATGTTTCCATAGAAACGTGTGACTAAATTACTACTTATGTCGCCATTTTCAGTTTTTATATTGAAACATTTCAAATGTTCTGATTAAAAAAAACCAATGAAAGTAAATTGCCTACAAAAATAAATGATAAACAATCTAGATCCAATTAAAACTACGTTGCAACTTTGATTTATTCATTATCGTTTTTCTAACCTTAATCTTCAAATCATGAGTTACATAAATGACATAAAAGCTGAGAAAAGATACGAATGAAAGTCAAAATTTAGTATAGTGTTTTTTTGTAAAGGCGATTGGTCAATCTGCATTATTGAAAAACTAAACAACAACAAAAAACTAAAAAAGAAACTCTGACTTTTCAAAATAGTGTACGAACTTATAACGAAATAGCAATTGAAAAGATACAGAAATAAATGGTGACAATAAATCAAGTACCAGTTAGTGTCTCTATTTATTTCTGAACATGCTCAATTGCTACAAAAGCTAGAAAGACTACCTCCTACGATAGCAATATAACCGTCTTATTTGTAGCTTTAATTCCATTTAGATTTATTGTTTCAACATGCAATGTACATTTCACCTATTTAAAACATATATAATGTCGTAAAAATAATTATTTCTTCTGTTAGACAATATAATGTGTGCTTATAAGTCTTTCTACACACGAGATACGTGCATTAACTAGCATTGTTATATAGCATTAAATGTGCCATGTTTATTTTCTTGTGTAAAATAAAAATGCCACATATACAAATTTTTCACTGGGTTTTCTTTTAAATCATGCTCGTTATAAGTCAAAGTAATAAAACTTATTTTTGATGAGTTCAGAATAATGCATTTTGACCGATATCGAATGTATTTCCATCTTCAAAGTTTCGTACGCAATAGAGAGGCTAGTAGAAAGGTTGCGAGATAAACAAGATGAGTTTATACATCATGTACAGTTTATTGTGTAACTCTATTACTATACATTTTGATCGAATGGAAATTTTTGTAAAGGCCTGAAAAGGCGTCATTTCGCTTTTGATTTATAGAATTTTTGCGCGCATACACTTCAAATGAATGTATTTATGAAATATAAAATGAAACATGATGGATTAAAGGAAACTTACAATAGTGCATCATTTTCAAAGAGTTCAAACAAAAACGTGTTTCAAAATAAATAACTGAAGAATAAATTAACTTCACTTTACTCATTGATCCCTGAAACAGTACGCAAAGTAGCAATGTGACATCGAGTAATTTTAATCAATTAAAAAAAATAAGACGAAATAGCATGCATGAGTTAGCATAAACAACATAAAGCATATTACATACTTTGTTCTTGTAGCTGTTGTATACAGTGGGGATCCAGGGGGTGAAACCCTTCCCTCGTATTTGAACAATCATTCAATGCATTTGAATGGGGACATATGGTTGGAACCCAGCCCATTTTTCCTGTGTTGGGAACGCCCCTAGTATTAGACAGTTTCATAATTTTCGTACATTTCAATCATAAAAACCCTATATAATAAGGTGAATTACGTTCACGCATACGCTTTCGTTTAATTTGAAAGACCAAAGAACCATATATTTTCAAAAAATAATCATATTTGTTTCCCAAACTTTTCCACTTTTTGTTGAATTCCGTGTTATGAACAGTACAACTGACTGTTCTCCAACAATTTATGAACTCTTTTCATAAATTTGTTATTCAATATTGAAAACAAATAAAGTCTTTGAACGGTATTTTATCATTCAAATTTGGAAGAATCGTGTTAAGTTCATTTTTTTTTATCTCTTAACAATTCCCAAAGTCATATTCTATCGCCAAACGATAAAATCTTAAGGTTGTTTATGAAATTACCAAAGATTTAAGTACATTTGATAATATAATTCCATTGCATGTTATACTTATAATGCATTAAAACGATAAAGTTACTTTCTTCTTTTGCTTTTATTCGTGAGTATGATTCAATTTACTTTGATCAAACTAAAACGTTAATGTGTTGAAATGTTGGCAAAACAATCTTTTATGTGCAAACAATATGCGTTGTGTTGCATTTCACGAGTGCTTGTTTCGCTTTCATATCATATCATGTCACAGCGCATCTTTTAACGATCATAGAAAAACCGAAAAGCAATGGCGAAACTATAATAAAACAGTTATTCCTAATTAATTAATGGGCTGATAATTAATATGTGGCATATTCTATTAAATCTCTTTTGTACTTAAAACCCATCCTGCTGTGTGAAGATGCATGGAGTGAAAACAAATGCAATGAGTTATTTTCATATCTGCCTATCCTCTTTAAGCATAATTAAGGTCTTTCCCCTACGTGGGGAAAGACCTTACTGTTTTTCTAATGTTTTTTTTTCAACATATTTTCTAAATGCCCTCCCCCCGTTTCTATCGATGTCATCAAGACCAAATATGGACCATCGATAGATCTCATCATGAGGTATTACCAGATGAGGCTGTGTAGGATTTCATCATCCCCTTTAGAAGTTATCTCCCTTTTATTGATTTTTTTCAACATGGCCTCCCCTCGTTGTTTTTATAGATATCATGACCTTATTTAAACAAAAGTTAGATCTCATCATGATGTGTTACCATATGAGGCTGCTAAGGATTTCATCATTCCCTATGAGAGTTATGTCCCCTTGAAGCAATTTCTTTCTTTTGCATTTTTCTCAAAAATTATTTAAGATAGAATCGATTTGAAATCGGCAACATGTACAAGACCAGATGGCAATGTTAATAAACATATACAATCATTTTGTTGTTAACCGTTATAAGGAGTTATTTCCCTTGAAAAAATATACACAATTTTTGAAAAAATTTATCTGGAGAACGGGAAGTCGTAAAGACTTGGGACCTACACCAATAATCTTAAGTTCATGTGACCTTCAATTTGCATCCAAGGTCAAAGGTCACCGAGTGCAAAAAAAATAATTACGCTGCAATTTCAATCTTTCATATTAAGAAAACGATAAGAGTTTGCTGCAAACTTACAGCGTATAAAATGTTCCTATCGAAGAGCTCTACAATTTATACACTGAGCTCAAAAGAGTTCGACTGTCTGTTCAAAAGTTACGACGGGATGATTTTAAAAGTATAGTATTGTGTGTATATCTTTTTAAAGGTAACAGATATCAACCTACTATAAACTGCAAAGACGATCAGTAGTTCAAGACCTTCAATTTGTGGTCAATGTCAGGTCATGATGAAATTTCACCTTGACCTTCACATTATACTATGACCTTGACCTTGTGATATTTGAAAGGTCAAGGGGTCCTGAGTTGAATGGTGATAGTCCCATGTCTCTACGACTTCCGGTTCTAAAGTTTTGTATTGCATCATATTTTTGATGATTAATTGTGACCTTGGTGAACTTTGAAATTGTCCCAATTCTTTTTCTGTAATGTTGTCCTTCAACTGTATATCATTTATCATTTAACAGATTTGAGATATCTATTGTCGTTTTAGAGATAATGCAGTTTGAAGTTTTGCGAGCGGAGGCATGTATTTCTGAATCATCAAGAGCTTACCACTTAAAATGTTTTAGAAATTGAAGAGGTTGACATAGTTATATGTTTGACCAAATACCAAAAACATTCCATGGAAAAAAACACCAAAAAATCAATTTAAAATTTTCAAGTTTTGCATTGACTTTGTAAGTTTCATAACTTCTATTTATATAGTTGATATTGCATCATTATTTGCACTTTGTCAAATGTGGTCATCTGATATATCAAATTGAAGGTCTTAATAAACTCTACTTAAAAATGAAAATTTTAGACCCCCTTTTCATCCCAGGGGGACGGGTGGGGTCATTTAGTGCAAACATTCAAATTTCTCAGATGGTAAGGTTGTCGCATATCAAATGAAAGAACATAAAGCGTATATTTCAAATTTCAAATTGACGTCTCCCAAAAATGGGTTGGATGGGTTCATTGAGTGCAAAACATAAATTTTCTTTTAAGATAGGGTTGTTGTATATCAAATGAAAGGTCATGATGTGTACATTTCAAATATCAAATTCCTGACCTCCAAAAATTAGTAAGATAGGGTTATTAAGTGCAAAAATCAAACTTTCTAGAACATTGCGTAGTCGCATATCTAATGAAAGCTCATATACTCTATGTTACATATATCATAATTCCGATCTCAAAAATGTAGGCGGATGAGGTCATTAAGTGATAAAAGTGAAAAGTTTCAGAAGGTATGCTTGTCGTATATCAAACGAAAGGTCGTACAAAGTACATTACGAAAACATCACTTTTACAGGAAAGACCTTTCAATTGTTTTACAAACAATTGAGATACTAGTTGTATTTGCATTTTGCATTGTGTCATGCTTTTTAACTTAAATATATTTGCTTTCAGTTATTAACTTGATAGACTGGGCCTAATTTGTCAACAATATTGTGGATTCCAAGTATTCAATTATTTCTTGTTGAAGACAAACACTAGTAAACATTATACATAATTTGATGGATGGTACTTTCAGGGGTATTTAAAAATATTCTACAAATCATGATTTACATAAATGACATAAAAGCTGAGAAAAGATACGAATGAAAGTCAAAATTTAGTATAGTGTTTTTTGTAAAGGCGATCGGTCAATCTGCACTATTGGAAAACTAAACAACAACAAAAAACTAAAAAAGAAACTCTGACTTTTCAAAATACTGTACGAACTTTTAACGAAATAAATGGCGACAATAAATCAAGTACCAGTTAGTGTCTCTATTTATTTCTGAACATATTCAATTGCTACAAAAGCTAGAAAAGTCTACCTCCTACGATAGCAATATAACCGTCTTATTTGTAGCTTTAATTCCATTTAAATTTATTGTTTCTACACACGAGATACGTGCAATAACTAGCATTGTTATATAGCAATAAATGTGTCTGTGTAAAGATAAAAATGCCACATTTACAAATATTTCATTGGGCTTTCTTTTAAATCATACCCATTATAAGTAAAAGTAATAAAACTTATTTTTGATGAGTTCAAAAAAATGCATTTTGACCGATATCGCATAATGTATTTCCATCTTCAAAGTTTCGTACGCAATAGAGAGGATGCGAGATAAACAAGATGGCGAAAAAGGACTTTCGCCTCTTTACTGCAGACGTTAAACATGCAAAAATTGGACGAGTTATTATTAATGTTGCTGCAATATCACAAGTATAATGACTTTAATTTAGTATCTATGATGAGTGTATACATCATGTACAGTTTATTGTGTAACTCTATTACTATACATTTTGATTGAATCAAACATTCAATTATTAAACACATAAACTTATTTTCAAAATCATTTTATTTAAATAGACTATGACAATTATTTCATTTTGTGTACGTTAACAGTTAACAGGGAAACAGACATGAGTGATTTTGTATACATTAACAGAAAGGGGTGTACGCCTACATTTACAGGTAGATTTGAATGATGTTGTATACATTAACAAAAAGACGGAAACGATTTTGCGGACATAACAGGGAGACATTAACAAGAAGACATGTATGCTTTTTGTAGAAGTACTTTTGCATACATTAACAAGGCGACGTGTATGATTTTGTATACATTAACAGGGAGACGTGTATATTTTTGTGTACATTTACAGCATAGATGTAATACCCAATGATAGATGGGTATTACATATATGTGTACAGGGAGACTTGTATGACTTTTTATAAATTTACAGGGAGACGTGTAAGATTTTGTATACATTAACAGGGAGATCTGTAAGATTTTGTATACATTATCAGGAAGACGTGAATGATTTTGTATACATTAACAAAGAGACGTGGGCGGTTTTCTATATACATTAACAGGGAGACGTGAATGATTTTGTAAACATTAACAGGGAGACAAGAATGAGTTTGTATACATTAACAGGAAGACGTGAATGAGTTTGTATACATTAACAGGGAGAAGTGAATAAGTTTGTATACATTAACAGGGAGACGTGAATGAGTTTGTATACATTAACAGGGAGACAATAATGAGTTTGTATACATTAACAGGAACACGTGAATGATTTTGTATACATTAACAGGGAGACATGAGTGAGTGTGTATACATTAATAGGGAGACGTGAATGATTTTGTATGCATAAACAGGGAGATCTGTAAGATTTCGTATACATTATCAGAAAGACGTCACGTGAATGATTGTGTATACATTAACAAAGAGACGTGAGCGGTTTTCTATACATTTACAGGGAGACGTGAATGATTTTGTATACATTAACAGGAACACGTGTATGATTTTGTTTACATTAACAGGGAGACGTGAATGATTTTGTGTACATTAACAGGGAGACATGAATGATTTTGTATACATTTACAGGGAGACATGGGCGGTTTTCTATACATTAACAGGGAGACGTGAATGATTTGGTATACATTAACAGGAAGACGTGTATGTTTTTGTATACATTAACAGGGAGACGTGTATGATTTTGTATACATTAACAGGGAGACGTGTATGATTTTGTATAAATGAACAGAGAGAGGTGTTTGATTTTGTATAAATAAACAGGTAGACTTGTATGATTTTGTATACATAAACAGGAAGACGTGAAAGATTTTGTATACATTAACAGGGAGATGTGTATGATTTTGTATACATTAACAGGAAGACGAGTATGCTTTTTGTAAGAAGTGTATACATTTACAAGGAGACGTGTATGATTTTATATGCATTAACAGGAACACGGGTATGATTTTGAATTCATTAACAGGGAGACGTGAATGAGTTTGTAAACATTAACAGGGAGACAAGAATGAGTTTGTAAACATTAACAGGGAGACAAGAATGAGTTTGTATACATTAACAGGAACACGTGTATGATTTTGTATACATTAACAGGGAGACAAGAATGAGTTTGTAAACATTAACAAGGAGACGTGAATGAGTTTGTATACATTAACAGGGAGACGTGAATGAGTTTGTAAACATTAACAGGGAGACAAGAATGAGTTTGTATACATTAACAGCAACTCGTGTATATTTTGTATACATTAACAGGGAGACATGAATGAGTTTGTATACATTAACAGGGAGACGTGAATAATTTTATAAACATTAACAGGGAGATCTGTGACTTCGTATACATTATCAGAAAGACGTGAATGATTTTGCATACATTAACAAAGAGACGTAAGCGGTTTTCTATACATTAACAGGGGGACGTGAATGATTTTGTATACATTAACAGGGAGACAAGAAAGAATTTGCATACATTAACAGGAACACGTGTATGATTTTGTATACATTAACAGAGAGACGTGAATGAGTTTGTATACATTAACAGGGAGACATGAATGCTTTTGTATACATTAACAGGGAGACATGAATGCTTTTGTATACATTAACCGGGAGACATGAATGCTTTTGTATACATTAACAGGGAGACGTGTATGATTTTGTATACATTTACAAGAAGACGTGTAAGATTTTGTATCCATTTACAGGGAGACGTGTATGATTTTGTATACATAAACAGGAAGACGTTTATGAATTTGTATACATTAACAGGGAGACGTGAAAGATTTTATATACATTAACAGGGAGACGTGTATGTTTTTTTATACATAAACAGGGAGACGTGTATGATTTTGTATACATAAACAGGAAGACGTTGATGAATTTGTATACATTAACAGGGAGACGTGAAAGATTTTATATACATTAACAGGGAGACGTTTATGATTTTGTATACATTAACAAGAAGACGTTTATGATTTTGTATACATTTACAAGAAGACGTGAAAGATTTTGTATACATTAACAGGGAGATGTGTATGATTTTGTATACATTAACAGGAAGACGTGTAAGATTTTGTATGCATAAACAGGAAGACGTGTATGAATTTGTATACATTAACAGGGTGACGTGAAAGATTTTGTATACATTAACATGGAGATGTGTATGATTTTGTATACATTAACAAAAAGAAGATTACAATTTTGTAAACATTAACAGGAAGACGAGTATGCTTTTTGTAAGAAGTGTATACATTTGTATACATTAACAAGGAGACGTGTATGATAGTATATGCATTAACAAGAACACGTGTATGACTTTATATAAATTAACAGGGAGACGTGTATGTTTTTGTATACATTAACAGGGAGACGTGTATGTTTTTGTATACATTAACAGGAACACGTGTATGATTTTGGATACATTAACAGGAACACGTGTATGATTTTGTATACATTAACCAGAAGACTTGTAAGATTTTGTATACAATAACAGGGAGACGTGTATGATTTTGTATACATAAACAGGAAGACGTGTATGAATTCGTAAACATTAACAGGGAGACGTGAAAGATTTTGTATACATTAACAGGGAGATGTGTATGATTTTGTATACATTAACAGAAAGAAGATTATAATTTTGTAAACATTCACAGGAAGACGTGTATGCTTTTTGTAAGAAGTGTATACTTTTGCATACATTAATCAGGAGACGTGTGTGATTGTGTATACATTAACAGGGAGACGTGTATAATTTTGTATACATTAACAGGGGGACACGTATGCTTTTGTATACATTAACAGGGAGACGTTCATGATTTTGTATACTTTAACAGGGGGATGTGTATGATTTTGTATACATTAACAGGGGGACGTGTATGATATTGTTTACAATAACAGGGGGACTTGAATGATTTTGTATACATTAACAGGGGGCGTGTATGATTGTGTATACATTAACAGGGGGACACGTATGCTTTTCTAAAAATTAACAGGGAAACGTATTTTAGATTTTGAATATATTAACATTAACAAGGAGACATGCATAATTTTGTATTTATTAACAAAGAGACGTGTATGATTTTGTATATATTAACAGGGAGACATGTATGATTTTGTATAAATTAACAGAGAGAGGTGTTTAATTTTTGTATAAATAAACAGGTTGATTTGTATGATTTTGTATAAATTATCAGGAAGACGTGAATGATTTTGTATACATAAACAGGGAGACATGAATGATTTTGTATATGTTAACAGGGAGACGTGAATGATTTTGTATATGTTAACAGTGAGACGAATATGATTGTGTATACGTTAACAGGAAGATGCGAATGATTTTGTATACATTAACAGAAAGAAGTTGATGATTTTGTATTAACAGAAAGAAGTGTATGATTGTGTATACTTTAACAAGAAGACGTGTATGATTTTGTATAAATTAACAGGAAGATGTGTAAGATTTGGTATACATTAACAGGAAGACGTGTAAGATTTTGTATACATTAACAAGAAGACGTTTATGAGTTGGCATAAACTAACAATAATATTTCCATGATTTTATTTGCAGTTACAGGGGGGTTGTATGATTTTGTATACATTATACCAGAGATGTGTATAAATTTTATATACATTGATAGGGAAACGTGTTTAAGATTCGGTTTATATGTATGCTTTTGTATTTTGCAATGAACTAAATGCATATGATTTGGTTTAGAATCCATACAGAAGTATAATAACTATACCAACAATATAGTTCAGTTATGATACTTTACAATGTATAGCTGTCTGTCACCGGTGTTCTTGTATAATAATAAATGGCTCAGTCTCCGCTCGATTATGCATTATGACTGTTAAATTCAATATTAACTTCTTCTCAATTGATTTTAGTCCAAACAAAGTATTTGTAAACATGAGATCCCAGAATAATAATCTGTTCTTAAACATAACAGGTCGCTAAGGGAAACTCAGTGTCATATGGATGATAAGTACTATTATATTATATCTGTCTTCAAGGCTTTGGATCCACCGTTATCTGTCATGGCAAATGTTCTTACAGTTCTTTGGGACATACATACAACTTGATTGAAATCACTACAGTTCACACGATTGTTTTTTGAAAGAAGAATTTGCAATGTTAGCAAACGTTATTTCAGTTATTACTGTTATATAATTATTTGTTCGATAGGATTAAGCTTTTATTACTGAATTGTAGTGATAAGTACAAAGCTTCTTATCAATTTGCTTAATGTTTTCTGGTAGACGGTGCTCAAATGAACGATCTCTTGGCTTTTAATAAGTTTTTGCATATAACTACACCACGTGGAACGCAGAACGTCTTGTCTTTATATATATATATATATATATATATATATCTCCATAAAAACAGTAAACAAAATAATCCGACAAAGCCCTAGACAAATTAGGACGAATTTGCAATATTTAACAGACACGATCGTATACTAGATTCACCAGCATCAACTCATAGAGTTCTTTTCATTCTAAAATCACGCAAAATCCCAAGCTAAAATTCGTTTAAGTATGAAACAAGACTACAATAATCAAAAATAATCAAAAGACATCTAGACATGCTAGAGGGCATACAGTCTTTAACAATAAATGTTTCACAACACACTATGACATAGTTTAGGATTTCAATGGGAATATTGTAAAAATAAAACGGTATCGAATTAATAAAAAAAATAGTGATCAAAATAGTGAACGTCTTTAACATGTTTAAGGGACTATAAATGAAATATATACTGACTTCTTATTTCCAAATGTACGTAGTCTGTCAAGGAACTACAAATACAGTCCGACGAATAGAAATAAATGATAACATTTCTGAAAATAAGGATGAAATATTTTCAACTAGAATCATTTTGACTTGACAGCAATGACAAAATCGTAATAATATTAACGCAAACATAAACACAAAATAGTATTAAATATGGATATTCTGATATCGTATGTTTTCCATTGATCACAAATGAATAATGTCAATGAATTATTTTCATTGCACCGTTGAGAAAAGATCAGTCAACAACTTTTATTATATAACTGTCATACAAATCCTTATTGTGTAATAAACGTTTGTGTTAATCTGTATTCCATTATTTATTTCAACCGTTAAAATCTGTCATTAATTGCTGCTCTGTAATTGATTTTACTCTTCATAAAGCGAACTATTTATCAACATGGAAATATCAACATTGGAATCGGATGTCATATCCTGTTTCTTAAACATATCATTGTTTATCACTGAACTAATGATGTATTAAGCGTGTCACATGCGGATTAGGGGAGGTGGCAGGGTGACCGGGTCTCCCTTTCGTGGGAAACATTTGGTTGATTATATAGGGCATGACTGGAACGGGTCCCCTCCCTTGTGAAAATTTATGGATCCGCCAGTGCGTCGAACAGTTACAGTTATCTTGTCTTCACAAGATAGGAATTGGCATTACGTCGGTCGAACTGCTGCCAATGAATGTCCTCTTTACCACACCCTATTACCTGCTTTCGTTACGGTAAATGCAAAGGGTATAACATGGATCAAAATCTGTTGTACACAATTGCAAAATCCATTGTATTGTAGTGTAAATCAAAAACTCAGAAAACAATGCTGTAAACGAGAGCCAAAATAGTTGTTCTAAAAGCCTATTGTATCTGACGTCTATCAGGACAGATACCGGCGACACACATTCGTTTGTAGACCAAGAAGAAGATATATACACTAAAAGTTGCTTGTTACATCAGATGACAATGGTATTTTGGTACGTCCGAAATAAAAAATAAAATTAATCAGAAGTTTCCCGGTTTTCTCTCCAGTAACGCAATACTCTCGCGCGCTTTTACAGAGAAGAATACATATATATATGTGCTCCTAGTCCTACCTACCTTTGCACTTTACTATTTAAAGTCATTAGTAGAGCACGAGGAAGGCGTGTGTTCTACTTAACATGTTTGTTACATAAGATCAGACTGGTGTAGGAAGTTTCTAGCAATAAAATTTTAGAAAAACAAATTAACATAAATTCTCAGATTTCTCTCCAGTAACGCAATACCTACATGTACTTTAATTGAAGAAAGCAGATCTGCCCTCCTACCTTCTTTTGAAAATTTGAAAATAACGGTTTAAAACTATTCAAGCGTAGGCAATTAATTTATTCTATAACTTATGCGTTGTGGATGTTTACGAGATCTCGCGTTATTTTATTTGTGTCAGATACCTTGGGTCTCATTACGAAGTCATTACGAGCTTAGCTCCACTTAAGATATGTCATGTGATTATTTTAACAGATTGATTTCTATTCTACCACCAAAGCTGAATCAACTCTTTATCTTTAAACTCATCAGATCGGGATAATTTAAGCGACGGTTGTGGAAACTTCATGTTATTGCGCCATTTTTTTAATGTCATATTTTTAACAGTTTAATTAATATCTGATATGAATGACAGGCTGATGACTATATCAGGACTTAATATAATGTATTGCCATTTATGCATAAAAGGGACAAGCATTTGTGTGTTGCTTTTAAGATTTCCAGAAGATTTGACATGATTTTGTTCGCGCTTTAGTTAATAAATTGAAGACAATCAGACTTCGAGTCAAAGACGCAACAAGAAGATATTTAAGTGGTCAAAGAGAACATTTTCCTTTTTAATAGTAGAAAAAATGTGTTAATTTTCTTACCAGTATTCCTTCTAATTCTGCTTCTACCATAAAGTTACCACCTTCAACAAATTGAAGATTATATTCTTGTTATTGTAACCCCTTAAACCATCTAGCGTTTCAAAATTATTACTTCCTACGTCTAATGTATTCAAAGCTGACGAACAGTCACAGTGTAACAAAACATATTGGTAAAGTATCTTATTTTTTGCGGTGAAAAAGTTATGCATTGTTGCAATCCTTAAAACAATTACTTTTAGCACGTATATAGGACAAGTCCTGCTTATCTGCACGTACAAAAACTGGGGATTGTCTGAAGATAGTCAGACTTCGACTCCACAGGGAGATATATAATGGTCAAAGAGATAAATAAAATTGAGAATGGAAATGGGGAATGTGCCAAAGAGACAACAACCCGACCATAGAAAAAAAAACAGCAGAAGGTCACCAACAGGTCTTCAATGTAGCGAGAAATTCCCGCACCCGGAGGCGTCCTTCAAAAGAGAACATTTTCCTTTTCAATAGAAGAAATAAATGGAGCTAATATTCTTACCAACATTCAAATTCCCCATTAGAGTTATTTTTGTTTTTCTTGTAATTGAAAACCCTTACCTATCTGGTATTTCAAACTAACTAACTATTATAAAAAGCATATTCAAAGCCGATGAATAGTATAGCAAATCATGTTTCTAATGTATCTAATCTTTTTTTACGGTGAAAACAGTGATTCATGGTTACAATCCTTAACACAATTGCTATAAGCACTTATATAGGGCAAGTCCTGCTCATCTGCACGTATGTAGTAACTGCGCATTTTCTTCTTCATCTGCAGTATTCCACTGAAACGACTTTCAGTGCGGGAAGATTTAATACGAACTCGTTGTCATAACATCATTAACTGGAGTAATCGCATAGAAACCATAATTTATCTTAGCTCTGTGACATTAATTAATCTACTAAAGTTATTATAAGGATTCGGTTGGTTTCGTTACACGTGCTGATAGTTCTTGTTTAATGATCACGAACCATTTAAGTGCAGAATTATCAGTATCCAAGTATCCAAGTATCAATATTAATTAAGCATTTTCTCTTTTATCCATAATCATGTTCTGTTTGCTCAGACACTGTCACCTGTGACTCATGGAAGTTTTGTTTTGTTTTGCATGACATTTTTTTTTCACCTGAATTAAGGTAAATCGTTTTCTGGGTGACTAAGAAAACAAGATCAATGGTTTGACGTCACTAGTTCTATGATCCGTTCTGTGATGGTTCTAAGAAAATGTAAAAGGATTGCATGTACTGTACATAGTGTTACACATAGGTACCGAATCACGTCGGATATAAAACGTTATACATCAGTGTCAACTGTCAAAAGATTAAGTCGATAATCAAATACAGAAGTGTTGTGAAGTCTTATATTGTTGTCTAAGGGAACGACCATTTAACTTCTTAGGGGGGGGGGGGGGGGGGGGGTGTTTGACGGGTTATATATATTCTGGTCGAGCAGTTGACAAAAAAAATATTCTGAATGCTAATTCCCCCCATACCTTACAATGTTAAATTTAGAAGAAGAAAAAATCTGATTGTTAAATTGTATCACTGTATCGTTCTCAATCTGCCTTTAATAAACATTTGCTACTGGACATTCAAGTAATTTGTAAGACGTCAAAAATGACTCATATAATACAAAAGACATTTAAAAGAATGGAAAATCGTTATCTGTATAAATGTTTTCTGATTACTTTGAATACCTTTAGTTACGGTATATATAATTTGAAATATCTCAGTGCCAAACTGAGCAAACAACATGATTATCAATTAACAGGCTTAATTCATATTTGACGATAGCATATTTTTAATTCTGTACTGGAATTGTTAATGCATGAATGGTTATTGTAATGTCACTGGGTAAACGAGAACCTGCAGTCACGTTATTCGAACCGAAACGAATTCTTAAATTAACCTAGATGAATTACTGTCAAAGAGTTTAGATACTTAAATACAACTTTCGAAGTGATCTGAGTATCTCAAAATTGATTTAAATGATTCATAATTTAATTTATTAATTATCGAATTGTACTTAAACAAAAAGGTGAAACGTCCTCAAGCATGCACAGTTGGTGTCTTTTCAGTAACACGATATACGCCATGTTTGTCAATGAGACAGCTATCCACAAGGGAACAATTTGTGCAAAGGGTGAGGATGTAAACAACTGTAGGGCACTGTATGACCTTTAACAATGAGCAAAACATTTTACGTTAAGTAAGCTCAAAGTAGAATCTAACAGCCTTATTTATGCTAGGAGGTAGAGATTATAAATTAAAAAAAAAAATGTGGCAGATAGCATCAAAGGAAATAACAGGCTCCTGAATTGTGACATGCACTTAAAGAATAAGGGGGGCTAAGATGCATCTTTGTGAGTGATAAACCCTCCCTTAACCTCTGACAGTGGTGTAACAGCACATAATAAGTACGATCTATGAATACGTTTGTTTGCCTTACAAATTTTTAAGTCACCATCGCTTATATGAACGTCGGCAGTCTTCAGAGGTCAACTCCATAGTTAATTAGATGGCGCCTGAACTAAAATACAGCCGAAACGATGATACATATTATGGAGCACATGCCTTGTTTACTATTTCAGGCTTTTTATAATTTGGATGTACGTTCAAATATGAGAATTTGAATCAAGTCGGTGAACATATGAATTTGACAGCCAATGCCCCTTTAAATAGCTTCAAACTGTATAATATCCCGAGTCTATCATGACGTTTGGTTGGGGTTGGTTTCGCAACAATGACTGTCTGATAGGTTTTGGATAGACTTGGATTATTTACATGTTATTACTAGGTTGAAAAAAATGTAAGTGTGTTTATGTGATGCATGTAAGTCTCTAAACGGAATGAATATTATATACAAACCATCCAATTGACTTTGTGTCAACTAACACTAACTCATCATCAATTTTATCAAATATTCATCATACAATATCATGTTAATGTGCACTGAGAGTGTCTTAAAATGAAACAGATGCAAGTGTCGTCTGTATAATTTTTTTTTATAGAAAAGGTTGTTCATTTAAGTCTGAGACAAACAAGAAATGTTACGTAATATCAGATCAATCCTAGTCATTGTCTGGTTCCGGAGATCACAGGGCCTAATTTGCTTTGTTCCTAGCCAGGAGTTAGGGATTAGACGTGTATCACTTTTATTAACTGGTTAATAGTAAGATCAAACAGCCGAGAAAATTGGGCAAATTGCTTATTAAAAAAAAACGTTTGAATATTTCATATGTCCTCTCGGGCAGGGACATATCTCATTCCCAAGCCAATACGCTATACTAATTCTTTTACCACGAAATTGGTATTGTAACATATTAAGCAATACTACATATGTAGCATCACGAAGATGTTGTTTTTGTCTTTATTCAATTTAGTTCAATTAAGAAAGTGTAAACCTGATTGTTGCTTAAGCAGTATGAAGTCGGATTCTTAGCGATATTATTTTGAGTTATAACATGTTTACTTTATATAATCATAGATGTATAAACGGGTATGATTTAATGATATTAGGGTTACCTCAACAATTGCATATTGATGCGTATCGACGGATTGTCTACCCAAAATTTCAAGAAACGTGCTTCATGCTGAAATTTTACCCATTTTTTAAAATGACCATTTGATGGCTCTTTGATATGGAGGAGGTGAATAGTCAGCAGCCCTAGCAACTTCAAGAACGAAAAAAATCATGTTCACCTCCACATCTCTTAAAATCAAGAGAAAAAATACCTTATTCTAGAACCTTTCTCAAGAATATATATTATAATCAAGGGTGAAATAAGGGAGTGAGGGTGGGCAGGTCTCTTTAATTGAAGTTACATATATGGTTAGTACATAGACTTTTTTACAAGTCCCACTCCTATCGTTGCTTCTTGATGGGTACTCTCTTTTTCAAAATCAAGGATCCGCATCTGATGTTTTAATGCTACTTTACACAATATGTTTATGTTTAGATTATGTATCAGTAAATATTGCATCAGTCCTAACTATTTGTTAACAAACTTGATACGTGTCACTGTCAGTGTACAAAAGTTTATATTTGTTTTTGATGAATAACTAAATTTGAACTGCTAAAAATAACCTAAATTTAAACTGCTAAAAAAAATAACTAAAATTTAAAAATACACCACAGGTGACAAAATTTTCAAACAAAAATAGCAACTTACCTGTTCATTAGAATTGGGTCCACGTTTAGGTGCATTTAACGCTGACTTGATGCCTACACAATCTTTATCTATGGACCCAACTAGTTTGGTAACATGGGCCTGACAGTAAACATCTGGCTTGTTCTCTTGATCCCAATGGAAAGACCTCAGTGCTAACTGTATTCCACAAACCCGGCATCTAAAACATCGTCTATGGAAAACAACACCAATATCCACACGTTCTACGGGATAAACCCTCTTCTCACATCTATAACATGGGTCTTTGGTCTGTGAGAGGGCTTCAAAATTATCACAGTCAGAATCACCATCACTGGAACCCAAATCATCCATTGTGTTTAAAATAAATTTATATGAAAAATCCTAATCAAAATGTCAAATGGTACCTGTCACAATATTTTCAGTTAATTGAATATTTTTCGCTGTGCTTTATAGTTATTTCTAATATTATTTTCTATGATACATCCACTTCCATGCTAGTTAAATTCCAATACACTACTTTTACTAATAAGAAATCAGATAAATTCATCCATCTCTTTTATGTAATTTTCTGCTGCATTAAATAGACGCAATGTGTTTTTCCAATTATTAGCAAATTATAATTCCATTACCATCTAACGGGCATGTTAGTTTACAATTTACTATTGCATTAACAACGTTGTGTAAACCGAAAGTTCAAATAGGAAAGTAACACCCAGGTGATAGTTATAGTGTCACCTGATTGGTCAGTTTAAAAAATCAATGGCGGGTGATTAATGATGATCTCATTCGCGTATCTAATTATTTTTATCGAATGTCATTGTCCAAATGTTTATTGTTAATTTGCCGTAGAATTGTTATTTGAAAACAACAAAAGAGCAATACGATTTACAATATAAACTCGGACTTAACAAAGAAATGAAAATAACATCCTTTCTATAATTGTAGATCGATACTAATTTGTACCTATATAATGTCAGGTATTTGTACAGGTATGACCCACACATTTACATGATTACGATATGTCAATAAAGTTGAAAGCTAATATATCATTAAGCTCTAATAATATTGCATAACTTGTAAACATCCTACATTTTATTCATTTTTAGAAAAACTTTCGCAATATTTTTAATGTTGTTTATCATAATATTGCCATCTGTCCTTAAATGACATTTTTCGTAAGAAATTATTATAATATCATAAAAACATAAAAATATTGCAATTTTTCTATGAATAATTGACATCTGTCATTCATAAAATAAAACAGTGATGTAGTTACTATTGGCAGATGCAAATAATAAAAACTCCAGGCACGTGACGGCAGCTGCATGTCTCATTAATTTGTTTTGAAGGACCTGAAACTGTATTTTCAAAATTTTGTACTTCATTATTAATTGTGAATTAAAAGTACGATTTTCAATTTTCCAGGTATTTTAAACGTGTTATTTCACCAAGGTTTCATCTTCATAGCCCAACTTTAAATAAAATAAAAACATGTTCAATAGAAAATCGATACTGAATTTGGCCACGATATATAGAGACTACCAGTGCAAAAACATTAAAAATAAAACTGGATCCACCATTGTAGCAGAATGGTAAATAGACTCTGTTTCTTTCTCATTTTTTTTTATTCGAGCAAACAGTTTATACAGGAAAAAATCATGACAATTCCTTTGACCCATTAAGATGTATATCAACAAATCTATTAAGCAGAGTGCAAACTTATAGATAATTCACTCATGATATGCTCATCTGTATGAAGGGTACCTAGAAGCAGTTTTCAGCAAAACGACAGAATGAATTTGAAATCACTAGTCGATAATGGAACCAATCGAAATTGGTTGTTCAAAAATAATTGATTCAGTATGAAATTCATTACAAGTTTTTTTAATTATTTTTAGCTGAATTTAACGAACCTTGAAGTTCTTAAATCTCTATTCGCCAATTATATATATACAACTCGTCTAAACATCAACCCAACAATGTTAGATCTGTAAATTTGCTTTCGCAAATTTTTTGTTCTTCCCTCGCCGGGATTCGAAACCATGCTACTGTGATATCGTGACACCAAATCGCCTGCACTGCAGCCGTCCCGCTAGACCACACGACCACCTGGGCTCTCAAAAAAAAGCTTTCGGTGGGCATGTGTTACCTTTCCACGTCAGTTTTAATCTAGCGGCGTACTACAGTACATGATATATAAGGCATGAAGATGTTATTGTTACAGATCAGCTAAATTATCTATAGTAAAGGATCCTACAAATTAATGTAAGATACAGTCACAGAAAATAATTATATTCATAAGTACGTCTGAGTCAGTGACAACCCTACAACAGATGTATCCATCGGATCGCCATCAATGATGGTGATACATGGCTGTGTACATAATGTATATACAACTCGTCTAAACATCAACCCAACAATGTTAGATCTGTAAATTTGCTTTCGCAAATTTTTGGTTCTTCCCTCGCCGGCATTCAAACCCATGCTACTGTGATATCGTGACACCAAATCGCCTGCACTGCAGCCGTCCCGCTAGACCACACGACCACCTGGGCTCTCAAAAAAAGAGCTTTCGGTGGGCATGTGTTACCTTTCCACGTCAGTTTTAATCTAGCGGCGTACTACAGTACATGATATATAAGGCATGAAGATGTTATTGTTACAGATCAGCTAAATTATCTATAGTAAAGGATCCTACAAATTAATGTAAGATACAGTCACAGAAAATAATTATATTCATAAGTACGTCTGAGTCAGTGACAACCCTACAACAGATGTATCCATCGGATCGCCATCAATGATGGTGATACATGGCTGTGTACATAATGTATATACAACTCGTCTAAACATCAACCCAACAATGTTAGATCTGTAAATTTGCTTTCGCAAATTTTTGGTTCTTCCCTCGCCGGGATTCGAACCCATGCTACTGTGATATCGTGACACCAAATCGCCTGCACTGCAGCCGTCCCGCTAGACCACACGACCACCTGGGCTCTCAAAAAAAGAGCTTTCGGTGGGCATGTGTTACCTTTCCACGTCAGTTTTAATCTAGCGGCGTACTACAGTACATGATATATAAGGCATGAAGATGTTATTGTTACAGATCAGCTAAATTATCTATAGTAAAGGATCCTACAAATTAATGTAAGATACAGTCACAGAAAATAATTATATTCATAAGTACGTCTGAGTCAGTGACAACCCTACAACAGATGTATCCATCGGATCGCCATCAATGATGGTGATACATGGCTGTGTACATAATGTATATACAACTTGTCTAAACATCAACCCAACAATGTTAGATCTGTAAATTTGCTTTCGCAAATTTTTGGTTCTTCCCTCGCCGGGATTCGAACCCATGCTTCTGTGATATCGTGACACCAAATCGCCTGCACTGCAGCCGTCCCGCTAGACCACACGACCACCTGGGCTCTCAAAAAAAGAGCTTTCGGTGGGCATGTGTTACCTTTCCACGTCAGTTTTAATCTAGCGGCGTACTACAGTACATGATATATAAGGCATGAAGATGTTATTGTTACTGATCAGCTAAATTATCTATAGTAAAGGATCCTACAAATTAATGTAAGATACAGTCACAGAAAATAATTAATTTGCGAAAGCAAATTTACAGATCTAACATTGTTGGGTTGATGTTTAGACGAGTTGTATATACATTATGTACACAGCCATGTATCACCATCATTGATGGCGATCCGATGGATACATCTGTTGTAGGGTTGTCACTGACTCAGACGTACTTATGAATATAATTATTTTCTGTGACTGTATCTTACATTAATTTGTAGGATCCTTTACTATAGATAATTTAGCTGATCTGTAACAATAACATCTTCATGCCTTATATATCATGTACTGTAGTACGCCGCTAGATTAAAACTGACGTGGAAAGGTAACACATGCCCACCGAAAGCTCTTTTTTTGAGAGCCCAGGTGGTCGTGTGGTCTAGCGGGACGGCTGCAGTGCAGGCGATTTGGTGTCACGATATCACAGTAGCATGGGTTCGAATCCCGGCGAGGGAAGAACCAAAAATTTGCGAAAGCAAATTTACAGATCTAACATTGTTGGGTTGATGTTTAGACGAGTTGTATATATATATATATATATATATATATATATATATATATATATATATATTACATTTAAATGATTAAAAAATTATTTTTTTTGTAATTTAATGCAATATACGTTTGAAAGCAAATATGCAAAAACAATGAGTACTCTTACATCGGTATCTTGTGATTTTTGTCTCTTATCTTAAGTGTATTGTTAGTGTGTTTGGTGCCGATCTGTTGAGTTGAACATTTTCCATCTGATTTTTTTTACTTTTTTCTTGTGTTGTGCTGATTACCCCTTGTCCATCGTAATAGTATGGTTGGGAACTCGCGCACATGTTTAACCCCAGCATATTTAAGTCCCAAGTGTGTAAATTATTCAGTGGTTGTCGTTAAATGTTTTTTATATAGCTGCAGTGCAGGCGATTTGGTGTCACGATATCACAGTAGCATGGGTTCGAATCCCGGCGAGGGAAGAACCAAAAATTTGCGAAAGCAAATTTACAGATCTAACATTGTTGGGTTGATGTTTAGACGAGTTGTATATACATTATGTACACGGCCATGTATCACCATCATTGATGGCGATCCGATGGATACATCTGTTGTAGAGTTGTCACTGACTCAGACGTACTTATAAATATAATTATTTTCTGTGACTGTATATTACATTAATTTGTAGGATCCTTTACTATAGATAATTTAGCTGATCTGTAACAATACATCTTCATGCCTTATATATCATGTACTGTAGTACGCCGCTAGATTAAAACTGACGTGGAAAGGTAACACATGGCCAGCGAAAGCTCTTTTTTTGAGAGCCAAGGTGGTCGTGTGGTCTAGCGGGACGGCTGCAGTGCAGGCGATTTGGTGTCACGATATCACAGTAGCATGGGTTCGAATCCCGGCGAGGGAAGAACCAAAAATTTGCGAAAGCAAATTTACAGATCTAACATTGTTGGGTTGATGTTTAGACGAGTTGTATATATATATATATATATATATATATATATATATATATATATATTTACATTTAAATGATTAAAAAATTATTTTTTTTGTAATTTAATGCAATATACGTTTGAAAGCAAATATGCAAAAACAATGAGTACTCTTACATCGTATCTTGTGATTTTTGTCTCTTATCTTAAGTGTATTGTTAGTGTGTTTGATGCCGATCTGTTGAGTTGAAATTTTCCATCTGATTTTTTTACTTTTTTCTTGTGTTGTGCTGATTACCCTTGTCCATCGTAATAGTATGGTTGGGAACTCGCGCACATGTTTAACCCAGCATATTTAAGTCCAAGTGTGTAAATTATTCAGTGGTTGTCGTTAAATGTTTTTTATATAGCTGCAGTGCAGGCGATTTGGTGTCACGATATCACAGTAGCATGGGTTCGAATCCCGGCGAGGGAAGAACCAAAAATTTGCGAAAGCAAATTTACAGATCTAACATTGTTGGGTTGATGTTTAGACGAGTTGTATTACATTATGTACACGGCCATGTATCACCATCATTGATGGCGATCCGATGGATACATCTGTTGTAGAGTTGTCACTGACTCAGACGTACTTATAAATATAATTATTTTCTGTGACTGTATATTACATTAATTTGTAGGATCCTTTACTATAGATAATTTAGCTGATCTGTAACAATAACATCTTCATGCCTTATATATCATGTACTGTAGTACGCCGCTAGATTAAAACTGACGTGGAAAGGTAACACATGGCCAGCGAAAGCTCTTTTTTTGAGAGCCAAGTAGGTCGTGTGGTCTAGCGGGACGGCTGCAGTGCAGGCGATTTGGTGTCACGATATCACAGTAGCATGGGTTCGAATCCCGGCGAGGGAAGAACCAAAAATTTGCGAAAGCAAATTTACAGATCTAACATTGTTGGGTTGATGTTTAGACGAGTTGTATATATATATATATATATATATATATTTATAAATCAGGCTGTTAGTTTCACAATTGTCAAACCAGAGCATTTTAAATCATTTATTCATTGTTGAAAGCCGTAAAGAGTTATTTACTTGTTTACATTCTTGTCACTGACCTTTGGTAGATGCTTGTCTCATTGACAAAAGGTCAACATCTATTGTTTTATAGTGTAAGACAGAATTAAAACATGAAGACTACTATCTGAAAAACACTTATGTCTTGTGAAAAATAGTAAATTAACAAAAATACCGAACTCCGAGGAAAATTCGGAACGAAAATTCCCTAATTAAATGGCAAAATTAAGGTTCAAAAACATCAAACAAATGGATAATAACAACCGTAATATTCCTGATATGGTACAGTCATTTTCTTATGTAGAAAAAGGTTGGTAACAAGTAAACCTGGTTTTATATCTAGCTAAACCTCTCACTTATATGACTTTCGCATTAAATTCAATTTTATTGACAACGATGGCTGATTAAAATATACAGGCAAAATAGGAAAAAATGTCACGAATAACTGCAAAATAGTATTTGATATAGATTTATGACAGCATTTAAGTTTTGTATTCTAGAATCCAAAACGTTGCCTTATTATACTACTAGTTTAACTTTTCTTTTATGTAAATTTGAAAATAATACAATGTAAAACAAGTTATAAAGAATTGATATAGTCGTGATATAAAATAACAAAACACGAATAGTTAAAAACATAATCATGATCATACGTGAGTTATAAAATTCCTGATATATTTTATAATTCAAAAGTAAGACTTTGCAACCATTAATTTAATGGTTTCTGCAATTCTACTTATTGCGTAAAAGAAATAAAACATATGGTATACCCCTTAAAACTAACAAATATCAACGCGGAACATATTTTTCCAACAACAAAACAGCTATCTATTTAACTATTATATAAGGATACCAAATTTTATGAATTTTAACAGAACAAACCCGTCTCTGAGCGCATGAAACACCGTGACAATTTAACGATTAACCATTTAAGGTCTTATGTTAGTGAAGTTGAAGAGTAGCCGCCGTCAGTTGAGCATTTGGCGGTCATACATGCAGTGAAGTATTATCTTAATCCATTAAACCTTCTTTTTATTCTGTGAGATTTGTTTCATACAAAACATGTTGGTTGGAACCTTTTTAATAAATTATATTGGCGTCTTCATAAAGGTGGCACTGTAGTATTTCCTTGCCAAGAGGTATCATGATAGCCTTTTTAGAATTTTCATCACTTTCCAACACTGTTCAAAAATTCTACGTTATGATGGCCGTTTGCCATATTTTTTTTTATATATATATTTCTAGAAACCTATGGCCTTCCTGGATGTAAATACTACTGTGACACCTTAAGATAACCACCCATTGTAATTTCATATGAACTTACATACTTGAACTCAATATTTCGAAGATGAATCATAGGATATGTATTACTATATCCTAGAAAGAATAGTCGCTAATAGGAAGCTCTTTGTAACATAATTAATGAATTTCATCGTTTTCTTCATGGTATATGACAAGTTGCTTGCGTTGATACTTTCTAAGAAACAGAACAAAAACAAATTGGTTTAAACAAAGTGAGAATATCATATATGACTGAACCAAGTCAGGAATAGACATTTGTTGTCCATTCGTTTGATGTATGAGCTTTTGATTTTGCTATTTGATTAGCGTGAGGGACTTTCCGTTCAGAATTTTCCTCAAAGTTCTGTGTTTTTGTGATTTTATTTTTTCTGCACATCTTGAAACTCTTCTCTGTATGTTTGTAATATTGTTTATCCATTATCGTTGCCTCGTATATTATATTTATGTGAACACTCTGTTAGTAAAATAACAGAAGGTTGCCTCTCCGTTGCTATTTACAGTTGCCATGATTTCATCACTGTTCCTTTTCTACTTTGTAAAAAAATAATCTCATATTCTCTAATTGGTTTTACTATGCATTTATTTTCACTTTTGGAACAATTATGTTTTAGGCTGTAATTAAAGTCCATCTTCAAATATATGTCTTTACTGAATATATAGTTTTCTTTATTTCTTGTATTTTTGTTAAAACAGGCAGGACAGAAAATTGTAGATTTTTTGACAGGTTTTGACATGTTTAGCTATCCAATATTTCCGAGTAAAACAGTCTTTTTGGTAAATATATCTGTCGATGAAAATTATTATTTTAAAATATATTTTCATTAACCTATTTCATTACATCATTAGCGTATCAAATTATGTAGTGTTGCAAGTAAATTGGAATTAGCGTTGCCATAGTTTTCTTTCTAATTTGAAAGTTGATAAAAAAAATTTAAATCGGAACTTTAATCGTTCATCCTCCCAGTGAGTAAAAGCATGAAATATATAATATCGTGCAAGTGCTAACCTTTTAGGATCCTACTACTAGAAGCATAACACATATAATACCTGGCCAATTATTAACTTCAAGCTGTCGAAGACGCATAGAAAGTAGTAACTTAGCATATACCCATGCTATCGATTCATTGCGCGGAAGACAAACATGTGAACAGGAAAACATGTTTACTGTTTAAATGTTTTTTGCTTGTTAAATGGGAACATTTTACCCTTCCAGTACACCATGGTTTAGATTCAGTTTCCATTGGTCCGTGTTGCTTCATCTTTTGTCTATGTTTGATCAATTCATCTTTGTCCGGAATTCTTTTTGTGTTATTTTCTTGTTTGACTTTCCTAAGTTACGTTTTTATTGTTCAGTTTTGCAAAAAGGTCATACAGTCACTGTGGTATTTGACTGGTAGTTTCATCTTTATAGTTTGAGTTCGGTTTGAATTCCGAACATTTTTACATCCATAAAATCAATAATGTCAAGCTGCGTTATACATTTCTTTTAATAAAGTTTTTTTTTATTTCTAAAGAAGTTTTTTAACAAAATTTGCCTGATATTTAACTTAAGTTTATTGCTAATACGCTTGTATAATAGAACATAACGTGTTATATGGGAGGTAACAGTATGACACAAGATAACGCTTGCGTATGTCAATATTTTGTATTTTGTAATTTGTAGATGTTGTACGTTGGTATTTGGAGGAAATCGTCTGAGCTATGCTAGATAGCGACGGAAGTAAAATATTTTTTTGCAAAACGGATCTCGATTATTCCTAACAATAGTTCAGGAGAGATGTTAGAAATGATAATTTAGAAAATGATAAAGTTAAATAGGAGCACCTGAGATCACCCCTCTTTTTTAGTGTTGCTTATTCATTAGTTTCCTATGTTGTGTCATGTGTACTACTGTGTTGTCTGTTTATCTTTTTCATTTTTAGCCATGGTATTGTCAGTTTATTTTTGATTTATGAGTTTGACTGTCCTTCTAGTATCTTTCGTCCCTCTTTTAAATAACGAGGGCATCTTAATCCGTAGGATTTAAAATCGCTGCTTCCAATCAATGCTAGTATTTTTCGTATAGTACACTTACTTGGATCCAGTCCTGAAGATAGTTTTACTGTAACTATACCAATGTAAAACATTCTTATGCACGACACCTTGCAGCAAGTTATGCTTCTAAGATAATGTCTTTGTTTTTATGTAAGTATAGTACTGCGAACACTCAAACATCGGTAGCTTAATTGCGCTTAGTCTCTCTTTCTGGTTCGTATGTGTGTGTTTGATGTCGATCCGACCAATTAAGTATCTAACAGATTTTAGTAGTTAGTCTTGGTGGTGTCCTAAGTTAATAAGAGATGGCTGAGAGCTCACAACACCACATTCTGCATGTCCCTATTCCAAGCCGGAAATTCGGCGAATGTCGTTTGTTTTTGTCAGCCATATTTGTTTTTCGTCTATTGTTTTTAGCCAAATGCAGGTTGTTGGAAGTTATTAAGATGTATTTATATCTATTGATATGAACGTGAAATATAATTACAATAAAAATCTTTTTAAAATAATATTATAGGCATACATGAACATAAAAATCTGATAATAATATATTTTTCAGAAGAAAAATTATGCAACTATCAATTTAATGTTTTTGGCAATTAAACCAATTAAGTATAAGAACATAACCATATGGCACACCGTTAAAACAAAACCAATCTCAACGAGAAACAGATTTCTCCTTCAACAAAACTGCGTTATTGCAAAATTGTTCTCTCCATTATTTTTTGCATGTTACTATTTAACATTTGTATGTTTCTTATTCTTTGATGTTTGATATAGTATACAATTTGTTTTTTTTTCTTATTCTTTTTTTTTTCTTTTGAATCTTTGGGTATTGACCGTTTCTCTAAAACGTATATTTCTCAACTCCTGCTTTGCATGTATCACCCATTGTGCCGCGCGTACACATTTCTAGCATAGTTTGGTGTCGAACCTTCGCCGAGGATAACCAATGTGTAGGATTTTTAACAAAATAAACACGTCTCTGGTAGCATAAAACTCGGTGACGAAGTAACAATAAATCAGTTAAGGAAAAACAATACAAAAGTTGAAGTGTTGCCATTGTCAATTGGGGAATTGGCGGTCGAAAATGCTGTAAAGTCTTTACTTGAGTACTTATCATGTTGATATTCTTGGACTATTTAATAAATCCTGATTTGTTACTAATGTCTTTATAACGCTAAACACCCTTTAGGTATGTTGCATCAACTGAAATACATGAACTCGACATTGCCGGGATGAGTTCTAGGATTTATTACGTTATAGAAACCATATTTGATACCAGGAACCAATATGTAACATTAATTTAAAAAAATCTAGGTTTTCTTCATTACAGAATGGCTGTCATTTATAATTGGTTAAAAACAAAACAAGACACTGCCGAATAAATTGTTTTATTTGTTGATTGGTGTTTACTTTTGATAAAAAATTGACAGTAATATATATCTTTTGTGTAATCAAAGGTACTTTTGGATTTGTTCACAAAAACTATCCCGTTTTATTTTGTTTTGATCACACTTCATTGCTTATTTCTAAACTAAACAACTGTTTATATAAAAGTAAGAAAATTAGGTATGATTGACAAATAGACAACTCTCCATAAGAGCCCAAACGACATATAAGTTAATAACCATGTTTGAAGTAGCGTCATCATTTTAATTGTGTGGGACTTCGGCAAATGTTTTCTCTTATCATGTCAATTGAATTCATAATGTAACTCTTCTCTGTATATTTTTAATATTGCAAATCCATTATCGTTTTCTCATATATTTTATCTATGTAATAACTTAGTCAGAGAGCAGTAAGTTTGCATCTCCTTTAATATTTTAAAAGTTGTCAGGATTCTATTTTCAGTTATGGAATACTTCTGCTGTAGCTAATAATTATTGTCTTTTTTCAATAATTTGTATTTACTCATCAAATAATTTTATGTATTTGTTCCTTCTTGGGTTTTTTTAAATGTCCCTAGCAGAAAGTCTGCTTCGTACATATATCTGTCGATGAAAACTATTATTTTTAAATATATCACATCGACCTGTTTCGTTAATTTATCAGAGTATTAAATTATGTACAGTTGAAAGTTATTGTGAAATACTGTTGCCATAGTTTTTTTCCTCTCAATCTTCTTCCTTAGTTTAAAAATCAGATAATTTACCTTAATCATCGGCCCTGTAAAGTGAGAAACATAGAGCAGAAATGACACCATGCCAGTGCTAAATCATAACATATAATGATCCGCATATGAACTGTTGACTCTTCTGGATCACGCGAGATCACACTCGGTTTTTGTGGTGTTGTTTTGCTACAAAAACTGACGTTTGTTTGTGAACTGGCATTATTTGTATATATTTGGCTTTCTTGTTTATGTCATTTTAT
Source organism: Mytilus edulis (assembly GCA_019925275.1). NCBI lineage: Eukaryota > Metazoa > Mollusca > Bivalvia > Mytilida > Mytilidae > Mytilus > Mytilus edulis. The sequence continues at coordinate 18,085,636 of CM034360.1, forward strand.
TGTCTGTCTTTTCTATGTAATGTTTTTATCATGATACAAGATATTTTCTCTACTGTTAGAAAGAGGTCGAAATTGTATTTGCCTGGTTGTGTTTCATCATTATAGTCTGAATTCAATTTACATATCAAAAACTTATTTCCATGTTTGATATCCATGAAATCAATAATGTTAAGTAGGGTTTTACTTTTCTTTTAAAGATTTTTTTTGATTTCTAAAAGAAGTTCTGAAAATAAATTTTAGGTTTGTTATTGATTGTTATTATGTTTGCATACATTCATATTACGTGCTATATGATGTAACATTATGATACAGAATAACGCTTTCCTATGTCTATAGTAAAAGAGGGACGAAAGATACCAAAGGGACAGTCAAACTCATAAATCTAAAACAAACTGACAACGCCATGGCTAAAAATAAAAAAGACAAACAGAAAAACAATAGTACACACGACACAACATAGAAAACTAAAGAATAAACAACACGAACCCCACCAAAAACTAGGGGTGATCTCAGGTGCTCCGGAAGGGTAAGCAGATCCTGCTCCACATGTGGCACCCGTCGTGTTGCTTAAGTGATTACAAATCCGGTAAATAGTCTAATTCGGTAGGTCATATTCATGAAAGGGAAGGGGATTGTAGTTATGACGTAAGGAACATATCCGATATCATTTGTGAAACGGTTATTCCATAACGGTCAACCAACTCGTGATGGCGTCCGTAAAATTTACGAAGGGATGATTTCAACTTCACCATTTGGAACTCTTGGTTTAATAGCTTCCTTGTGAGCAGCAAACCTCTATCAAGAAAATCATGATAGGAAATGCAAGCACGGGAATATCGTATCAATTTGGAGATATATACCCCGTATGCAGGTGCTGCTGGAATGTTGCTACTTAGAAATGGAAAGTTCACAATTGGAAAGCTGAAATCATCTCTTTTGTCGTAAAGTTTTGTTTTCAACCGACCCTCATTGTCAATTTCTAGATGTAAGTCAAGATATGAAGCCGACTTAACTGTATCTGTAGTATCCTTTATCTCTAGTTCGATTGGATAGATGCGTTCCACATAGTCACCAAATTTTGAATTGTTTATTGAAAGAACATCATCTATATAGCGGAAAGTAGAGTTAAAGGATATTGCTAACTTTTATCTTTCTTCCTAAGAAGTTCCTGCATGAAGTCAGCCTCATAATAATAAAGAAACAAGTCGGCGAGTAGAGGGGCACAGTTTGTTCCCATTGGAATGCCGACAGTCTGTTGAAAAACACGTCCTCCGAACGTAACAAATATGTTGTCAATCAAGAAATCAAGCATCTTGACAATATCAGTTTCAGAGAATTTTTTGTTTGAATCAGAGTGATTCTTTACAAAGTAGGATAAACGTTGTGTTGTTGTTTTGTTTTTTGCATGTAACAACACATTATTTGTTATAAAACACTATTTTTCTCATAATATTCTGTAAAAAGTCGCCACTTTTACAAAGGAGTAGGTTCAGTAAGACCTCTTTTCGGCCCCAAAATATAGCAGTTTTACAAAATTGTTAAAATGTAAACCTTTAGTTATTTATTGGACAGTAGAATGCTTCTGCTACATAAAAATGGGCTGTTTTTGACAATACAATGCACATATATCCGGTACTAGCACCATTAAGTCATGCTAACTTACTGAAATCCTCATAATTCTAGCATTTTAGTTAAATTTTAGACGGTTTCGTGTAAAACGAAAGTGGCCGCATTCGTGTTCATCCTTAATATTGAAATTTAAGTTGTATTTTATGATAATACATAACATATATAAAGGTTGAGGATGAACACGGATGCGGCCACTTTCATTTTACCAAAAACCATCTGAAAAGTGACATTTTTCGGCATATTAGGTAGATTTTTCATATTTGAGCTTGAATCGGATCGTTTTTAATGACTAAATCTGTTAAAATCTTTCACATAAACTAATTAAATCAAATAAAATAGACACTTAAGTGTTTAAAAGGTGGTCAAAATCTTTCGTCAGATGAACTTGAAATTTGAGGCCAAAATCGGTCCTTACCGGACCTACTCCTTTATTTAGTTTTTATGAAAATTCGGTGTCATGATTTAGTTAAGTTATATCATGGTTTAGTTCATGTTTGTCATGTTTTCGTTCTGAAATTCTTGTATGTATTTGTATATGAAATGAAATTAGTTATTCAAATAAACCAACGTGATACCAACATTCGTATGATTTCAAAATTAAAGAGTTATTAATAAAATTGAGAATAGAAATGGGGAATATGTCAAAGAGATAACAACCCGACAACAGCACAAGGCCACAAATGGGTCTAAACATGTATAAAGCGACTAGTAAAAAGTTTGTCTTTTTAAGAAAATAGTTCTATGAACATTACTTTTTTAAAGTTTTGTATCATTTGAAAGTACATAATAATAAACTCATCATAGAAACATGGATTCAAATACTATATAAACACCAGACGCGCGTTTCGTCTACAAAAGACTCATCAGTGACGCTCGAATCAAAAATGTTCAAAAGGCCAAACAAAGTACGAAGTTGGAAAGCATTGAGGACCGAAAATTCCTAATAGTTTTGCCAAATACAGCTAAAAGCACATAAAATAATGTTACTAATGAAATTGAATAAAATTATGTTACTTGCTTTATTTAAAAAAGAAGTTCTGCTGTTAATATTGTGAGCTAAAAATTGAGATCAGTTTTGAAGGCTGGGACAAACATTACTCTATAGAATCGCTTTATGTTGATTAAAAACAAAGATTTAAAAATGACAGAATAAAATTAAGAAACTATGGTTTCATGGTTTCCAATGAAACAACTAGTTACCAGCTACGAAAGACACGAATAAAACAACTATAGGTCACCATGCATACTTCGTTAACGAGCAACAGCCATGCTGTATAGTAGCTATGAAAAATTTTGACATAACAAAATGTTATTCAAAATATCCTAGATAATCAACAACAACTCGTATCATAGCAATTGTTAATAAAAAAAGTAAGAAAATCAGGTATGATTGCCAGTTAGAAAACTCTCCACAAGAGCCCAATCGATATAGAAGTTAAGAATTATGTAACCTTGTGTTGATTCAATGCTAAACATATGGAGATTTTATAGAAAGTCCACAGCCTTCTCCCTTGTACAAAATGGCCCATCTCTATTATTCATTATCTTAACTGTTTTGATACTAATGCAGTTTGAAAATTTCATAATTCACATGGCTAAATAAGGAGTCATAAACCTTAATAATTATGTTTGAAGTTCCGTCATCTTTTCAATGGTATGGGACTTCGGCAAATGTTTTCTCATATCATGTCAATTGAATGCATAAGGTGGCTCTTCTCTGTATGTTTGTAATATTTTAACTTATTTATTTAATAACTTAGTAGGAGAGCATAAGGTTTGCATCTCCCTTAATATTTAAGTTGTTATGATATCATCTCTGTTTGTTGACTTTTAAAAATAAATTCCTAGCAGTTTTGATTTTTTATACTACGTACTGATATTCATTTTCAGTTATGGAATTATTCTGCTCTTGGTAATAATAATTGTCCCTCTTCCATGTCTTGTAGTTATTGATCATATATTTTGTGTTTCCTTTTTTCCTTTTGTTTCATTTTTGGTTTTATAAATGTCTCTAGCAGATAGTCTATCATACATATATCTGTCGATGAAAACTATTATTTTAAACATATTCACATCGACCTGTTTCGTTACATTATCATAGTATTAATTAATTATAGTTGAAAGTAATTGTGAAATACCGTTGCCATAGTTTTTTTTCTTCTCAAGCTTCTTCCTTTGTTTAAAAATCAGATAATTTACCTTAATCATCGGCCCTGTATAGTGAGAAACAAAGAGCAGAAATGACACCATGTCAGTGCTAAATTATACCATATCATGATCCGCATATGAACTGTTGACCCTTCTGGATCACGCGAGATCACATTCGGTTTCTGTGGTGTTGTATTGCTTCAAAAACAGACGTTTATTGTATATTTGGCTTTCTTGTTTATGTCATTTTATTGGCTGTCCTTTTTATGTCATGTTATGTTATTTATCATGATATAATATATTTTTCTACACGATTAGAAAGAGGTCGCACTTGTATTTGCCTGGTTGTGTTTCATCATTATAGTTTGAGTTCAATTTACAAATCAAAAACTTATTTCCATGAAATCAATAATGTTAAGTAGAGTTTTACCTTTCTTATAAAGATTATTTTATTTGTAAAAGCAGTTCTGAAAATAAACTCTACCTGGTATTTAGGTTTGTTATTGATTGTTATTATGTTTGCATACATTCATATAACGTGCTATATGATGTAACATTATGATACAGAATAACGCTTTCCTATGTCTATAGTAAACGTTAGTTTAAACAATATTTTATTTTTCAAAAGTGCACAAAATCCAAAAATACAATAGAAATACTGGGATTCGGAAACAAGAAGAACAAGAAGAACTTATATAAATCTGTCTTCCTTTAAAAAATGACAAAATAAGGAACATATTATAAGAAACTCGTATAATATAATTTTCAATTCACATTACATGTTTATTCTGTGGTTTGCCCCTTACTCAGAAGTCAGTTTGATCGAAAAATGTAATCAACTTAATTTTTTTTTTATAGATGTGGTCTCACATGAAGCTGGGAAATATGTAAATGTTTACAAAATAAGGTAACATTAAATTAAACTAAATCGACATAAAAATAATTATAGTAAATAAAGGCAACAGTAGTATACCGCTGTTCAAAACTCGTAAATCTAACAAAATCGGGGTAAAAAACTAAAACTGAGGGAAACGCATTAAATATAAGAGGAGAACAACGACACAACATTAAAATGTAACACACACAGAAAACGTTGCGTTGTTGTTTTTCACAAAGTTTTTGCACGTTACAACACGTTATTTTTTGTAAAATACTATTTCTCTCATGATAATCTGCAAATAGTCGCCACTTTTACTAAAATGTTGAGTATTTCCGTGTCATAATTTAGTTTAGTTATGTCATGGTATAGTTCATGTTTGTCATGATTCAGTTCTAAAAAATTATATATCATGTAGATGAACTGATATTTGTGATGTAAATAATCAACGGGATAACATTATTCATATGATTTCAGAATTAAAGATTTATTAAACATGTATAAAGCGACGAGTACAAATTTTGTCTTTTTAAGAGAGTGGTTCTATAGGGCATTACTTTTTAAGTTTTTTCTTCATTTGAAAGTACATAAAATAATGTTATTTATAAAATTGATTTAAATTATAATACTTGCTTCAATTTTAGAAAGTAAAAATGATAAAGTGAAGATCAATTTTGAAGGCTAGGACAAACAATACTCAATACATTTTATCCATCTGATGAGTTAATCCTTTTTTAACTGATTTTTATAGTTCGTTCATATATTGTTCTGTTATACCACTGTCCCAGGTTAGGGTTTTACATTGTCATTTCGGGGCATGTTTTGCTGACTATGCCGTATGGGCTTTGATCATTGTTGAACGACGTATGGTAACCGGTAGTTGTTAATGTCTGTGTCATTTGGTCTCTTGTGGAGAGTTGTCTCATTAGCAATCTTACCTTATCTTTCTTTTTTATAATCAATAGTAACCGCTTTATGTTGATTAAATACAAAAAGCTACAAATGACAGTATAAAAGTAAGAAAGAGTACAAAATATCATAGATAACCAACAACAACTCGTATCATATTATTCCTGATAGTAGTATTACAATAACTGGGGGGATAGATATTGATGTAATGTAGTAAGGTGTGTTATGAATGCCAATGAAGAAACTCTCCCTCTAAAACAATTTGTTAAAAGTAACCATTATGGCTCAAAGTAAAGCCATCGGGATATACTGAATTTACAGATATGCAACCTGATGGGAAAAAGTCTTTGAAGATACTAGGATTTTGATTTAGTACGCCAGATACGCGTTTTATGTACAACAAAAACTCATTAGACGCTCGAATTTAAAAAAACAATGGCCGATAAAGAACGAAATTGGATTGACAAAACTCAGAATAACTAAGGTCAAGCTAAGTGTTACTTACGGCTGATTTTTTTCAATGAATATAGGCTGTCTGTGCAGAGGACTGATTTTTCTAAGGTGTTGTCCGTTGGTATTTGGCGTCAATCGTCTCTGTGCAGCTTTTTTCGGGGTGGTAGTAAAATGTAATGTAATGTCAAATCGGATTTCGTTTATTCCAAACTTACTTAACTTTAAAAGAGGTCTTTGAAATGAAACTTAACTAAAGATTAAGTTCCAAAACGTGAGCATATTGACCCCGATGATTCAAAATCAACTGTTGATGCTTCAAAGCTTGACAAAATTTGCCGAATCAATACAAGCTGATATAGTAAAGAAGTGAAAAGATACTTGAGTTTTGTTTTCATACATGCATATATGCCTAATTCTGAATAGATTGTGGTAAGTTATGCGGAATATTGTAAGTAAATGACGACTTTTATACTGGTTAAAGTTGTCAACAAAACAAACATGATAAAAAACAAAACAAAACGGACATGACTACACAGCCAATAGAAATGTCTTAGGCGACCTCCGATCGTCGCGTATCCAAAAACATGATTCGTCTAGTCGTACAATGGTTCCGTAAGATAATTTGTAAAAGACGAGGCAGTTCCCAACAACTAAACACTCACCAATCGGAGAGAAACTGACAACCGAAATTGTAAACAAACGGAAGACGAAGAAAGACAATCAAGCCTTTCAAACATGAAACGAAAAAAATGTTCCGCAATTAAAACTGGGGATGACAAAAAGCTTCTGTTTATTAGTCATTTTGGTATAAATGACATTGTGTTTTTTACAGAAAACTTTAAACTGTCTATCAATATTAACGTGAATCTAATAAACTTCATTTTTGTTCTAAAGCAGGAAATCTTTCGGAGCACTTATCTGAACCATGTCAATTACTTAACAACAACATGTTAATTGTTGATAGTATGCTTTATATGCGTAAACTACAGTTTTAAGGTCAAAAGATTGACGTAAAATAGTAAATCAAGCATCTAATTTTACTTTTTTATCATTTGAGTAGTATCCAATGAAATTGTTCAGGGAGTAATGACCAAATCATGATAAAATCATTGTACTAACTCTCCTCGATATGACGGAGTTATGTTACCACTTGTGACTTATTGTTTAGAACACCATCATTCTATCCTATTTTAATGATTTTTGCATGTTATTATACCTATCTGCACGAGACCCCACGCTTTCTTTCATTTAAGAAAAGTCATTCAAACCACCAAATTATGTGATCGTTTTATTATTGTTATCTTATAGTTCGTTTCTGTGTGTGTTGCATTTTGCGTTTTGGTGTTTTTTTGTTGCACTTTAGTGTTTCTGTTGTTTCGTTGTTTCCCTCTTATATTTCATGTGGTTCCCTAAGTTTTAGTTTGTAACCAAGATTTGTCTTCTCTCAACCGATTTATGACTTTCGAACAGTGTATACTACTGTTGCCTTTATTTATTCATATTGATATATGAGTATACTGGTATAAAATATACCAGGATTATAATTTGTTACGCCAGACGCGCGTTTCGTCTACATAAATCTCATCAGTGACACTCAGATCAAAATAGTTTCAAAGCCAAACAAGTTTAAAGTTGAACAGCATTTGGTGCCCAAAATTCCAAAAAGTTGTGCTACATACAGCTACGGTAATCTATACCTAGAATAAGAAAATCCTTAATATTTCGAATAAATCATACTTTTGTAAACAATAAATTTATAAAAAAAAAAAAAATCCAAATAATTGATATTCATGTCACGGTGACGTCAAAAATGCAATATCCTTGCTTTAATAAGTTACCAAAATTAAACTATACTAAATTTGAGTTAAGAGAAAACAAACGACCTGAAGGATATCATAGGGACATTCAAAGTCGAAAATAGACTGACAACGCCTAGGCTAAAAAAAAAAGAATAAGACAAATAGACAAACGACAATACTAGTATACACAAAACAACATAGAAAAACGATGACTGAGCAACACAAAACAAATCACAAACTCTTGATGATCTAAGGTGCTCCGGAATTGTATACAGATCCTTCTAAAGCATGTGGCACCCGTGCTGTATAGACACGGATAATAAACCTCCCAATTGATACGATATTCCCGGGCCTGTGTTTTCTGGTTTCCTTGATAGAGGGTTGCTGTCCACAATGAAGCAATTAAATCAAGAGTTCCAAATGTGAGGTTGAAATCATCCCTTCGTTAATTTTACGGACGCCATCACGAGTTGGTTTACCTTTATGGAATATCCTTTACACAGATAATATCGGATATGTTCTTTATGTCGTAACTGCAATCCCATTCCCTTTTCACGAATATGAACTACCGAATTAGACTGTTTACCGGGTTTGTAATACGACGGGTGCCACATGGGGAGCAGATTCTGCTTACCCTTTCGGAGCACATGAGATCACCTCCAGTTTTTGGTGAGGTTCGTGTGGTTCAATCTTTAGTTTTCTATATTGTGTCTTGTGTACTAACATTTGTCTTTTTATTTTCAATCTTTGAGTTTGACTATCCTTCTGGTATCTTTTGTCCATCTTTTATAGCCAAACTCGATAAAGACCCGTCTAAATTCCGTTTAATTGACAATTCAACCCTTACCGTTATCTCAAAATCAGAAATCTACCCAAAGTATACTATTTGTCTGTTTGTCATTTTCTCTTTTAGCCATAGCATTGTCAGTTTATTTTCTATCTATGAGTTTAACTGTCCCTCTTGTATCTTTCGCCCCTTTTATATGTAAGTACAAATTGGAACATATCCGTTGTCATCTATAAAAGATATATTATATGGCGGTTAATCAACTGGCGATGGCATGCGTATATTTAACGAAGGAATTATTTCAACTTAACCACTGGAAACTCTTGGTTAATAGCTTCCTTGTGAGCAGCTAAACTCTATGAAGTAATTAATGATTGGATAACTTGATTTTGAAATTTCTACAAAAAAATTATAATTACAAATGTATGTTGGCTAATTCAGGCGGCAAATACGAGTTCAACTCTTCATCTCTTTTACCTTTTTTATTAAAACTTTTCAATCTGTGACGACGACGAACACATGTGAAAAAAATAACAGGGATTTAGAAACGAAAGAGGTTTTTTTCTTTTCTTTTTATGAATGTCTTTGGTAATCAAGTTTTGATAATTTCAATTCTGAAGTTTGACCAAGCTTTCAATATTATATCAATTAGTTTACATCACATTTTAAGAAGTACATTATAAAGTTGTAGGGCATTAAAGTAGACAAATGAAGTTGGATAAAAAAATACTTGGTCTTGATGTTAGAAAAACTGCGGCGTACTTTAACTTCACTATTAAGCCATGATCAATGAGTCAGCCAAGATTACACAGAAGGGATACAATATGAGCCATTAGTTTGCCTTAAAGTTGCAATTAAGGTTACATTCTTTTAGTCTTCTTAATTATGTAATTATTTCGGATGCACTAATCCGGACACTTCAGTAAAGAAAAGTCACATCTTATGTAAATATTATATCATTATCATGTCATAATTTACATATTTACCATTATGATAATAATTGTATTTGCTAGATTTCGATATAAGCCAAGCATTAACAAACTACATTTTACCCACAGTGACATCTTTTGTTAAAGACGACTTGGGGCCATTTTAAGGTGTGAGATCTTTCCTTATGTAGGCAATAGTAGTTTACCGATGCTAATATATATCGAATAAGAAGTGGAACCAGGTTTAACAAAAACTGAATGATATCACATATCACAATGCATCCATCACCCGCTTTACGAATCCACCTTCGGTCAAAATGTCAAAATCTGTGATGGGACACAACATGTAAAATTAACAGATTGGACATTTTTTATCAAATCTAAAGATATAAATTGCGAAACATGTCAATATTGAGTTGAGACACAGAAATATCAGTTGTGCCTACCAATTACTACAAGTTACAATCCCCTTCCCTTTTCATGAATGTGACCTACCGAATTAGACTATTTACCGGGTTTGTAATAATATGAGCAACACGACGGTGCCACATGTGGAGCAGGATCTAATGGGGTTCGTGTTTCTTAGTCTTTTGTTTTCAATTTTGTGTCATATGTACTATTATTTGTCGCGCTCTTCTTTTAGTGCTGATGAACGTAAAAGTTATGTAGTGCCGATTTCAGTCGTTCTTCCTTGTTACTCTGTTGGAGTAGTTTCTGTGTCAGGATACCAACTTCTAATGAAGTCCGTAGTGTGAGAACATAACACGAGCGTAACGTTTCAAGTTAGATATGTGACCGCATTATGATGGAGTAGATAGTATGTCACTGTTGCGAAATACTAAATTACAATTGGAAAGTTGAAATCATCACGTTTGTCATAGGTTCGTGTGAAGTCGTTCATATGTGGCAACAGCGAAGAAAAGATCAAGATATGCTGCTCGATAATATTCCTTTACTGGAGTTTGATGCGACTGTCATACAAGGGAGAGATTTAGCGCTATAAAACCAGGTTCAATCCACCATTTTATATATTTGAAAAGGCCTGTACCAAGTCAGGAACATAACAGTTGTTGTCCATTAATCTGATGTGTTTTATCATTTGATTTTGCCATTTGATTAGGGACTTTCCGTTCTGAATTTTCCTCGGAGTTTAGAATTTTTGCGATTTCATTTTTTATACATGAGATGCAAACTCTCTGAAATATGGGTTATCGAGTGAAGAACATCATCAATATATATCTCCAAATAAATTAAAGACCTTTCCAAGATGTTGATTGTGTATTTGAAACGGTTGTTAGTGAATTCTACTCGATGTTAGCAAAAAAACAGGTCAGCAAGTAGGGTTGACGACACATTTGTTGAGTTTTTTTAACTGATAGTCGGTATTCCAATGTGTGCAAAAAAAAACGGAATTCGAGGAAAAAACAAAATGAATGGTACCTAATCAAAATAATTTTAAGCCCAAACATTTCAAACGAATGGATAACAACTGTCATATCCTGACTTGTTACAGGCAGTTTCTTCTGTAAAAAAATGGTGTAATAAAACTATTTGTATTGCTAGCTTAACTTCTCACTTGTATGACAGTCATATAGAGTTCCATTATATTGACAACGATGAGTAAACAAAACAAACAGACATAATAGGTAAAAAATGTCAAAAATAATTGTGCATCCAAAATGGCTGACGTGTTATGGTAAGGAAGAAAAATCTTACAAAACGTTTTCGAAGAAATGGCGTCTTATTAACTTCCAGATATAGTGATAACGTTCTGTCACTCAATACGTGAATAAATGATATGTCAGTAAATGCTAGCACTCCAGGTATTCCAGTGATCTTAATATAAAAGCATTTACCGGAAGAAAAATGTCTGCTTCATTTATTTGGTACTTCATATTAACACAAATGGACGACACCAAAGCAGTAACTATAGCAAATTTAATGATTTCAACTTTCCAATTGTAAACTTCTCCATTTTTCTACAGCAGCGTGTCGTCTGCTCCATGATTTGACGTTTACACTTCTTTACTAAAACATAACCTGGTTAATCCTTACATTATACAAACTACATTAGCAGGGGTGTGCTACCAAAAGATTCGATCAATATAACGTACATTTTACGGTCACCATCACGATTTGGTTGACATATATGATATATCCGTGTATTCACTTTTATAACTTTCGAACAGCGGTATACTACTGTTGCCATCATTTAGATCTTTCGATAGCATAATAGTTGTTAGAACTGTAAATATACCGACTGATATGTTTTGACATTTATCATATTGGATCATTCGGTCTCGCTACTTTTGGGAGTTCATGCGCTTCTTTAAGTCTGGTTTTTTTTCTTAATATGTCTTCTTCAGTGGTAAATGATACTTTAGTTTTGGTTACGACTGTTGGTTGCCTCCATTTTGATTCATAGTTGACGTTCAGCTAAAACATTTTAATTATTGTCAGTTAAGACCTGTATTTTATGACATAATGCATGACGTTTCATTTTCCAAATATAAACATTACATTTTGTACATTCCAGTAACACCAGTGTATGGCGTATATTCATAAAAATACGTTATAGGGTAACCAAAAAATATAAGTCAAAGAAGAACAGACAAAGTTATGTTTAAAAAGAAATTGACAAGACTAACACGACAAAGACAACACACCACGCCGAAAAAACGGAAGGAAATTCAGGTTCTTCGGGATAGAGTTCGTACTTCACCAGTGTTAACCGTCAAGCTATTCATTATTTACAAATATATTTTTATCATTCTGGACGTGCAACAAACACAATGATATATATGTTGTCACATGTGAAAAATATTCCTTACCAATTATATACCCATTTCTTGCAGGAAGATCAACAAAATACATCTTCCAAAAAAAGAGTCCAGTATGTTCGAAATGTTACTTTCGAGTATTTCTTTATGGAATTAGAGTGCTTTACAGCAAAGTAGGAATTTTATTAAAGTAGAAATTGTATCTATATGAAACTTTAACATTGGTAGAAAAATGTTAAAATTATTAGTAGGTAATCCTTACATGTAACATTTTACGACGACAGCAGAAGCAGGTCCTTCCAAAAAGTGATGGACTTACTGTATTGCTTCAAAATGTACATAACAGACAGGCTACATGATGGTAGAATTTAAGTTCATATAATACTAGTATATTATATTTTTATCTAAGCAAGTATTTTGTTTGTATTGTCATCCTGAATATGAACCCTGTCGAGTACCAACACGCCAAGTTGTATTTTGAACGTGCTAGTTCAAAAGGTAGCACATATTCTGCAAAAAGACATGTCATGGGCACTACTCTGACACCGAGATGACCAGCTATTGCTCTTTCTCCTCAATGTCCCGTGGCTAGCAGGTAAAGCAGCAAATACAAATTACAATGTCGGTTATGGATCGAACCAGAGACTTGAAAGCATTCAGGTGGTTCAATTCAATCAAAATTAAGATTTCACTGTTTCATTGTTTCGTCCTTTCATTTTATAACTTTATTTCAGTTTACGATACATATTGTGCCAGGTGTTTTGCTGATCAAATAAAAACAAAATATATTACATATAAATTTAATTCCATAATATTAAAACCAACATTAACAAAGCTGCCATTTAATAAATTAAGCACAGTTATTTTAATAACAATATCAGACAACATCCTGCATTAAATGATTGCATTTGGTGTATATATTTTGTAAGATTATAAATAGCACTATTTATCTCTATTAAACAGAAGGTAATAATTTGATTCATGCTAGCAATGCTTAAAAATATTTAACTCAAATTTCTTTATGATCATGCCTGTGCTTGCAACAATTATAAAGATTTTATAAAGCTAAATATCTGGGGGTATTATCCTTATACTAGTTTATTAGTCCCATTGAATATAGATTGCATAATTTATAAAATTATATGCAAAATAAATATGCATATATTTTCATATTTTTAAACAAGTGCACCGAAAACATCATTGCAACTGCAACGGTATGAAAAGTGACATGAATTATTCAACTTTTCGCTTGAGTTTGATCTTCTTGTTACAAGTTTCATGAGCATTTATTTTACACATCAGTTGTTTTATTTTTTTGGCATTTTAAAGTTATTTGATTAACTCAATTAAAACTATCAATAGAATTGCACTTTTGTGTGAAAATTGATTAACAAGAAGCAAAACCATGGTAGATCATATTTCCGTTTCACCATCATCTACAAGTTCAAAGTCCAACAAATGAGCAAATATTGAAGCATCTCTTTCTGCTGTAAATCTAGCATATATTTTTGCTGTTCCACGTGTTTTCCCTGTATTAATATTGGCTTCCCATGTAAATCCTAACTTCCGTTTTAAATGATACCAAATTTCTCCTATTACTAGGAACACTTCCACTGCTTGTGGAACGTCCAATCTAAACATGTAGCGTTTGTTCGTCATCAAGTCACCTGACACTGGCTCGTGGAGTGTGCACCTCTGCCATCGATGGTAGGTTTTAGGAAACACAGTAACGGTAGGGTTAGCCTCCTGATTTATTATTAGATAACGATATGCACAATCTAAAGTCTGACCTTCCTTGTCAGAACTAGATGCATAGAGCGAAAATATGTAGTAACCATCCCTTGGGCAACGAATCATATAAGTTGCATGCGTGTCCGTCCTTGACCTAAGAAACACGTAGCGATCAATGTCGGTTACTGATTCGTCACTTGTATCGTAAAACTGAAATGTGTGGGTTATTTTGTTTTCCTTGTTAAGTTTAAATAGTATCTCCAGATTCTGTCCATTTGATACAATCAGCGGATCCACTTGGTTTTCACAAGATATATTAAGATTCTCCATAACTGGAGTTGGTCCATAAAACGGAACCGGAGGATACGCAGGCGCAGGTTCGCCTATGATACGAGTACAGTTTACAAGAAAAGAACAAGCACTTTCTAGGCATTCTGAATGCCAATAATCACCAGTGTAAATAGAAAAATAATATAGTCCACGTCTTGGCAAGTTGATAGTAAATATAACCTCGTTTTTAACATGACGAAGTAATATTCGACCTTCAAGTAACCTCGCTTCAACTGATTTGTCATAAGACTCTAATAAAGATCCAAAACCCAATATTTTCGGAGCCACAACTCTTACTTCAACCATTCCTGTGTCAGTTGTCAACGTTCCTCCATAGTTTGAATAAAATCTTAACCCGTAATTGAAAAATGGAGACTTAACAACCGGTAAATTGATAAATTCCGAAAACGGAAGTGGTATGTCTAACAGTTGCCATGACGCATCATCTGGATAATGTTGATAAATATAATCCTCTGGGTCAGTCAAAAAATAAAATTCGTCATATTTGTGAAACATTTCAGGCAAGTCATCTTTGTGACCTGACACATGACGAGCCGCCCACGTGCAGTTAACGAAGCGCCAATTTCCATCGATTGCTACTGCTGTCCATGAATTCCTGAATGTCCCACTCTCCATTTTCATTCCTGGTTTGTAACCAGCACCTTTGGAATATCCCAAAATAATTTCACAATGCAAACCTGCAAAACTGATAAATGGCTTAAATCAGTTAGAGAATATGTAACACTT
This sequence comes from Mytilus edulis, assembly GCA_019925275.1. NCBI lineage: Eukaryota > Metazoa > Mollusca > Bivalvia > Mytilida > Mytilidae > Mytilus > Mytilus edulis. Next base: position 18,100,755 of record CM034360.1, read on the forward strand.
ACAAAAAATATAAACTCTTGTGATCGGGATGATAAAACCACGAAGATGAGAAATAGTTAGACATCCCATGTCAGTAATGTTTGAAGTGTCTCCTTTTAGTAAAAATAGTTTTGCTAAAATAGTGTGAAAATAACGTAGTCTGTGGTAGTTTTTTCAGGATTGTCAAAATATATGTATTGCTCGCCTTGACCTTAATGAAAGTTTATTGTTCAAAATCTTCTCGTAAGTCAAGAAAGAAGACGAACGGCAGTTCACTGTTTGGCACTTTAATCAGAGATAATTGTGTATAATTTTTCTTGCTTCAATATGAGTTTTTCTCAGATATTTGTCTTGAAAAAATTACCTTGTATACATCTTTCATTTATTCCCTTCTTAAGATTTTATCTAAGATGAAGTTTCAAAAGTAACCATTTAATTTTTTCTTTCAAATTTAAACCCATTCGTTCATTTGAATGGCAGCTGTTATCAAATAGTAGTTCAGTGTTTCTGTTATGTCGTTGTTTTCTTTTTAACACTGATATATTTGATCTCGGTTTTGGTGTATGACCTGGATTTGTTTTTCGCTTAATCGATTTATGATAATTGAAAAGCGGTATACTAGTGTTGCTTTTATTAAGACAAAGCATTCTGAATGAATTCAATTGAAAAAATTCAAACAATATACATATTAACAATATCCACTGGATTTGGCAAAACTTTTAGGAATTTTGGTCCTCAATGCTCTTCAACTTCGTACTTTATTTGGCCTTTTTAACTTTTTTGGATTCGAGCGTCACTGATGAGTCTTTTGTAGACGAAACGCGCGTCTGGCGTATATACAAAATTTAGTCCTGGTATCTATGATGAGTTTATTTACAAAGATGATGTGTTTTTTTAAATACAGCTTCAAAAACATTGTAATGAACTATGGTTTAATATAAAAACAATGGATATGGCGTATCCATCCATGGCACAAAATTAGAACAAGGACAGCAAAAATACACAAAAAACAAAGGAATAGCGCTTTTACTGCTGTTCTTATCTCAAAGTCATAGTTAGGCCTTTGACTGTTAATGTTTACATGCTTCATGTTTCTATGTGCTTCAGATGGCTACTAAGCCGATATTTTATACATTTATTTTTCAATGCTTTATAAAATATGAGCTTTGAATAATGAAATGTAAATTGCATGATTTATATGTGTTGATGCTTTAGATGTTCTTATACTATTCAAAATGTGATTGTGTTTATATTTGTGTTGTAAATATGCTTTTTTACATGTTGTATGATTGATATGTATATGTTTCATCCCTTTAAATGATCGATTTTTTTTAAATAAATGTTTATAGAAGTTCAAAAGTTCAATGCAAATTGTATTGCAATGCTACTAATCTTATTGACTCTTTAAATAAAGCTCATTTGATTTATTTTATCTGGTGTCAAAATGATCTAGATAAACTTACTTGCAAAGTTTTTTAAAGAGTTGATGGTACGTCTCTTTACCACTTCGTACTCCCTTTAACAATGTCATAGCTTGCATATTTGGTCGGATTATCTCATTGACATTGTGTTTGCTCAGATCTTTGGCTATTACCCACCGGAATATCACTCTGGAAAAAAAGCATACAGTTTTAAAAGATTCAGATTCAATAGTTTATTAAAGTCTCACCACATACAACATAATTTTAGAAGAGACAGTTCTGTAGACATATACAGTTTTTGTTTAGATGATTTATCAGTACATTTTGACCATTTATTTTTATGATGGTTGGGGCAATAATTCATTTCTGTTTTTCAATCATAACATTCACTATATTTTTGCGTTGAAAATGCATTGCTATATTCAGGATTCTACAATTGGATATAAAAGCTCATAAAACCACAGTATTTCATTTATATATTCTAATTTAACAATTCGTTTAGTGAATACAATAGCTTTTTGAAAAAAAATGAAAGCAATAAGGTTAATAAATACTGGAATATAGTTAACACTATCCATTTGTTTAAAAAATCTGTTTATTGTTTTTCGTTTTCACAAAGGGCTCTAGAAAATCATTTATTTACCAACCTAGCCTTTTCAAGTTCAGTTTCACATTCACGTGTTAAATCCTTGATCAAATCTGTAAAGGAACCGTAGTCTTGATTGGCACACTGCAAACGAAACAAAAAAATCATTAAAGATGTCAGGTTAATAATTTTGTAAGCCAAACGCACATTTCGTCTGAATAAGACTTATTAATTAATTAAACTCGATTAAAAACAGTTCAGGCGAACTCAGCAGCCAAAAATTTTAAAAAGTTGTGCTGAAAACGGCTATAGAAATATATGGGAGAAAACCCTTAGAGTTTCTTATAATTCTTTACCTTATATATAGAGTTGATTTTCAACAAAATATCATATCAATATAATATTCCAATTACTGGGATTACAATACCCTTTGGACGAAACATCTAAAAAAAATCAGAATATGTTTTAATATAAGCAGCATCGTATATAGTTATAGGAGGATGTGGTATGAGTGCCAATGAGACAAATCTCCACTCAAGTCACAATTATAAAAGTAAACTGTTATAGGTCAAGGTACGGTCTTCGACACGGAGCATAGGCTCAAACCGAACAGCAAGTTATAAAGGGCCCCAAAAATTACTAATTTATAACCTATCCAACGGGAAAACCAACGGTCTAATCTATATAAAACGAGAAACTAGAAACACTTAGGAACCTCGTAAACAGACGACAACTACTGACCATCAGATGAAACTTTCTAAAGCGCGGTTCTTTAAATTGATATATAAAAAAAAGATGTGGTTTGATTACCAATAAGACAACCCTTCACAAGACGTAAATTAACCCTTATAGGTCACCGTACGGCTTTCAACAATGAGCTAGCCCATACTGCATACTTTATTTGAATACAAGAATCGTTTAAAGAGCTTAACCTCTATGGCACGTTTATCCAAATGTTCGAAAACTTCCGGTGACTTGTACAGTTCTCCCTTCTTTGTTTCTGGGGCCATTGTTGCAGGTTTCATTGAATGGTCATATATAGCTGTTCTGTCAAATTCCTTGTCCTGTTAAACAAATATTGAAATTAAATGTATTTGAATTAGACTCTGGCAATAAGAAAAATATACACTGAATAAAGTGAACTATAGATTATCAATAAAAATATATTCATACTTTGAAAGAATAAAATTTATCCACTGATTAACGTCAACCCTGTAAAATATCAATGAACAGTTTTCATCAACTATTTAAATAGCATAAAACAGGCAAATTTTATTTGATTTATTCACTATTATATCTTTGTAGGTCTTTTTCGTGGTGAATTGATATAATTTTCCGTTGCCCATACTGTTCTCCCTTTTATTTAGATTTATTTGGTACGCACTTAAGATATTCAACATATAGTTGGGTTTTTTATATAGATTTATTGTTTTCTACTTTATACAGCATATTAATTAATTGACTATGTAAGGGTTATATTCATTGATTATATATCTCTAAATTCTTCTTATTTTATATATGTTCGTACCTTCTCCGAAATCAACAGCATCATTTCAAATCCATGACGGTCCAGCATCTTTGCTGTTCTTGTTTTCTCCTCTGTTGATATTTTGTCCATCATTGTTTTCAGTTTTTCTTCTCTCATACGTCTGAAGTGTTCCTCTATCCTTTCCCTCTCGGCCATTAAATTTGGAGTACTTCCGGAAAGTGACATCTGCTCGAAACTGGACAGAAGCTCTGACGCTGCTCTTTCTTTTTCGTAACCAATGGTTTCATCCAGCCTTCTCATCTCTTTTTCTCTCTCCTCTAATAAAAATCGTTGTAATCTTTCTTCCTCTTCTTTGTGTCTTTGTTCTAAAATGAACTGGCCTTGGAAAACACCACTGGTTTCAAAATCCTGAAATGCAAGAAATAAACTCAGATAAACAAGTTATCAAAAAATAATCAGTGTAATTGGTCGTTTTAAAGTTCCCAATCATATAAATAGTATTTTGTTAACTTGCAAGTATTATGTAACTTAACTTCTGCTCGGTCTCCAATGCAGTATAATTTATGAACAATGAGTAGTAGTAAATGAAACAAAAAAGGATATCTCCATTTTTCTTTCTTTATACGTGTATTAATTTTACATTTTCACATTCGGAGTAGTCTAGTCCTACAGACAGATAGATAGGTTATCTGTCGGACAATTCTACTCTTAAAAGGGGGGGGGGGGGGGGGGTAATATACCTAACTTGATAATGACTTCATGGTTCAGCTATCAAGTAAGCTAACCAAAAATATTACCTTTACATAATCTTAAGGCATTTTATTGTTAAAGACACCTGTCAAACATGATTTCAGTTTGCTTTATAGTTGTGTATATGTTTCTACGATCTTCTAAAGACATAAACGACGTAGAAAATGAATAAATAAAATTAATCTTACACTAAAGCTTTGCAGTGGTGGTTTCGGTCGTAGATAGCTCGTTGCTGACATGGTACTATAGTCCATGCTATGAGGAGTCTGCATGAAGCTTGATATATCATTCATGGTACTTCTAGGTGTAACGCTGACCAGACTAGAGTCTGTAGTGAGGTTTCCTCTAGGTGTTGAAGCTCTTGTTATCTTTGGACTAACCCTTGGACTATTCCGAGGGCTCGGAACTGGTTTTGGACTAGAACTTCTCGAAAGATTCTTGTTGTTTTCTCCTGGTAGCTGTAAAAATTTGGAAATGTTAGATGGAAAAATAAGAAATTTACAGAAATGATTTTATGACAATTCATAACCAGAAACTCTCCTACAAAACTAACCATGGTATTCAAACTTTGCCAGCTTTCCTAGTTTCGATCGTCTCCGTGAAGTGAACCATTGGGAATAAAAATTATCAAGTAATTCACTGAGTTTTCTCACATAATTTAAATATCTAATTACATACTTTTGCTATATTATTTTCTTTTCAACAATTTACATAGCTTACTTGTACCTATTTGCCTTAAGGGGTACCATCAACATTTATAACATGCAATTTACACAATTAATTGTTAGTTGACAAGTTAAAGAGACGACCAGACTGTAACAAATTGTGGGAAATACTAAAACATGTAATAGCTTTATTTAAAAAACTTAGAAAAAAGGAAATTTTTGGCAAATTGAATGCAAACTGGTGCTAGTCTGTTTAGTATTCTCAAAGCGACTTTAGGAATGTTACACCTTCGATGTATGAAATAATCCGATTAAATTGTCGTACATTCAAAACCAACACATTTTTGTGTATGATAAATATCAGAAATACCTATAAAAGTGTGTCGATGTGATAAAATAGACGCGTTGGTTCAATGGATTTCGAGTTTTCGTTTATTGTTTGCATTCGTGTTTAGATATCCTGATTATTAATTCTCTAGAGTAGTATAAACCATTATATATTATATATTGACTGCGTGTACAATTATAGATTTATAAATCATAAGTTAGTAAACAATAATAAAACATGGCCGATCTTACCTGTGTATTACCTGTAAAAAGGTAACAGTAGAGTTATCAGATGATATGGTCTATTGCTACTCGAATTACATTAAGAAAAGAAATGCAATGCATTTATCTGATCATGGGAGTATACCACATATCGATTGATTTGTGACAGCTTCTAGTTCAGTCGCAAATATTACATATGTATTTCAAGAACGATAACATGCTCGCTCATATAGGAGAAGTCAAACATGTTGCCCTTACTGGACACACTATATACACTGTTGGCATGTAATTATCAAATACCTTTTTTGACGTGGCCTGAAAGTGACCCAGCCCAAGACTTCCCACACTTAAGGGGACAACACGCTGAAAAATTAAGCAATAGCAGCTGCTTGATTTATAAATAGAAAGATTCTTTTTAATTTCAAACAATCCAGTATTTATATTTATGTATTGTTCAACAAGTGTATTATGTCTGTAAAGGGAGACAGATTTGTAAACGCAAATTGCTTGTTTCTGAATCCTTAATATTATTTCATTGTATAATATGTTTAATGTTGATTTATCTGAATAAATATTGTTTAAACTAAACAAATTGGACGTGCTTAGATTTATTTTTGAGGTTGTTTTAAAAAGCGGAAATTAGGGGTTCAATGCAAAAACTGTACGTGACATAACATGTACATCCTAAATTTTTTATATATAATACATCTACAAATCACCATTTACCAAATGTACAAATGAAAATACATATAGAAATGCGTTTTGAACTTTTATAGAACAGGTGAAGAGCTTCGGTAGCCACAAAATCTAATGGTCCAACGCAAATTCTACTGGTCTCGGACCATCGGACCAGCGCTAATTTCGACCCCTCCCATAACCTATATTGATTTTTTTCACATACGGTCTAGACTCTGGGTGATTGAGATGTTTTTACCTTATGTCCATCACTTCAGTATAGTGTCCGCTTGTTATTATGCTGTCTCATACATGTTTACTAAGCTTCTCGTTTTATTCATACAATATATGGTGATTGTCTAAGTATAGTTTTATTTTACTATTTATCCTATGTGTAGTAGTTAATCGAACATGTTGAAGGTAGTTTACAGTAGACAATAGTATTTACAGCAAAATATTATGTACAATTAAAAGTAATGCGGTTATTAACGTTCTTCATCTTGACATGTGAAGAGTAAATATTAAGACGTGTTGCTTTATAAAAGGTCTGTTTCCATATCGCTTAAAATCGCTGCATACTTTACTTTGTTCCTTTCACTTAATCCCAATGGTTGACTTCGGTATACAAAATTTTCATCTCTGGTATTCCAAGTTCCCACACCAAAAACCCTTGAAAAAGTTCGGCTATACTGGGGTACAAATTAGTAGCCAAGTTCGGTCGGAATGGTGATGAAAAATCCGGTGACACGCTGTCTCTCCACGTTTAGGAGTCCTTTTAACAGCTCTATTTTTGGTTATGTAGGTGTTTTGTTGGAAGTGGAAATTATGCCCCTATCCAGATACCCTCGCTCTTATCGTCATACAAAATTTACCGACCATCGGTTCGTCCTAACTCTCTGACTGGTCCGTATGTAGTCTGTTGCATATAATATGTTACCCATATTCAAAACGCCTTTATTTTCTATAAGGGGTCAACTTTTACCACCCATTATCCCAATAGTTTCGTCTGCTGAATCTATTTATTCATTACAAATTAAGTCTCGTCTCGTACAGAACATGCATGAAATAGTTGACACTGGGCGTCAAACAAGCAACAACTTCAATCAATCAAACCATTACCAACAAATTTTCTTTTCCAAAGTCATTCGTGCTTAAGGTATGTGAAAAATTTCTCCGTATCTTTTAAACAAAAATGTTAACACACATTTAAATATTTTAATTGTTAAAAACAATGAAAAAACATTTCACAAAAATCTAAGAGTGAATATACATTTCCTTCTGTGTATGTATGCGTTCTTTTCTTGGCTATCGTTTAAATCAAAAATATTAAAAAAAAAAAATGCTTTCAAAATTTTAAAATTTGAAAACAATAGATTTTAAAATCCTTTCACAATTCCCCAGAGTTCTAGCTTTCTGCATGTACTGTGCTGTGCGTATTTTTTAGCTATGAATAACTGAAATTCTTTCAAAATTAAAGAATGTGTAGCATGCAAGTTTCACTGTGTGTCCATTATTTTTAGTTTTTAATACTGCATGTCGTAGACAGCGGAAAAGCCTTAAAATTAAAACACTTTAAGGTGACGATTTTATGATGCTGTCAACACACATTTTAATTGCATTTAAACTTTTTAAAATAACCATTTTTATCAGTTATATTTGAGAAGGTACAAGGTATATACCGAACACCAATACTTTATATGCATATGAGGAAAAAATCGACTAGATGTCAACGAGTCTTTTTTTCCAAAAACATAAATAAAAGAAAGACATCTAGAGTGTTCCCAGTCATGTCAGTGTTCTTGTATGACAAGAACCAACCAGATGACATCCAAACAGAGTAGTAACAGTCACCATTAAAATCACAAAAATATAAATATGATTTGGACAGTATAATAATATTACATGAGTTCTTGGTGGACCTTAATAGCTATTGAAAAATCCTATGACAAAACGGAGTCTTTAGAATTAAGAACCCGAAATTGAGTTTCTGGAATTGATATAGTAGTACTTCTAGCTAATGTTAAAGAATAGTTTCGTTTGTAGATTAAAAATCCAATTTGTTCAATGTGATAAGGAAATCTGTTTTGAGATTAAAACTTAATTTCAGTGATTTATAGAGCGAAGACCTGTTGCTTTCTGCATCAACAAATCTCCATGTCATGGGAAATGAGTCGATAAAAGGCATCAATCCCGTTAATTCCTCACTGTCAAATTGAGTTTTGTGGATCAAGATGTAATATTGGAGAAATGTTTCAATTTAATGACAATAACGAGGAATTGGATTCATTTGTATACGAAATAAATTGTTTATAGTTGACAAGTCTACGGATATAAACGTTAATATTGTCTGTCAGAATGACGAATCTCCAGGACTGTCAAGCGACAATGTAGCCTGTGGTACCTGTTGAACAAAGACAAAGAACTCCGAACAGCTGATTATGTGTCAGACACGTGACTTGATCATATACCTAGAAGCTGATAGATGAAAGTATAAAGAGTAAACGACGTTACGTTACATTTTATTTGACACTTATGTCAGATTTGTGAAACATTAATGAACGAGCGATTCAAATAGTTTAATATGTTTCATATTAGTAATTACTTCCTTTCCATACATTTGTGAATGGCTAATATACGTATTTTTGACTTATATATCTGATAAATATTTCAATATTCTATAAAGATTAAGTTACTATTCTGAATGTGTCATAAAACCCAAAACAATGGTTTTGAGCGTGGGTCTGAACTTTGCGTTTTTGTGACAAAGTTTTAAGCAAGTGCGTTCGAGGTAAGAAGTTAAATAACAAAATTCCACATCGCCAAGGAAAATTCAAATCGGAAGGTCCCTTATCAAATGCATCGCAAAATCAAAAGCTTATACACATCACACGAATAGAAAAAAAAACTAGTCTTAAAGAATTTGAGGAAGTTACAAGAAATTTAAGTTTCTTCACTATTTTAAAAGGTCTTAAAAGCCATTATTTAATTGTCAGTGGATGTCTTTCTCTTCAAAACATCTTATTATTGGCTTTGGGACTACAGATCGATGCAAAAGGTAACACTACACACATCAAAATCTGCAGACAGAAAACTGCATTACATGATAGAAACATTTTTGAAAAGGCAATAGGGAACATAGGACCGACTGTATCTGCCTTAGTGGCAGTCAGCAGAGGTGGACTTGAAGGTTTTTCCAGGGGGGTCACCCCCTTTTAATTGGAACAAAAATGGTTTATTATTTAGGAAATAACTGCAGCATGACTGGAGCTGTTCCCCTCTGAGGCAGCCAGTAATCCCCTCTTTTTTTGTAAAAAATTCAATTCTGGATCCGCCACTGGTATGTAATAGGGTGTATTCAAGCCCAGATCATATACACTTCAATTTATTCAAACTACAAAACTAAAACGCAAAGGTTTTCAAATTTACCCTTTCTGTAAGCTTAAGCAAGGAAGTAAATAAAAGAGCACACCACTGATACATGTGTTATCTCGTGAAATTGAAATCAGTTGGAGATTTAGTTTTAAATTATTGTAATATATTATATGTAATAAATATTAAAGTGACAAGATATAGGAAGATGTGGTGTGAGTGCCAATGAGACAACTCTCCATACAAATAACAATTTACAGACTACTTTTAATTTCAAATAACTAAAATATAGTTATAGCAGTTTAAATCGCTCTTACAGATGGTTTTAATGTATACTGCAACGCGTTTATTTTTTTAATGAAAACTCGTTCTTGATATTATACGCCGACATTTTAAGAGCCATATCTCTATTTTAAGCAATGAAGCATACTAACACTTTATTTATATCAACATTAAGTCATGTTAATACATTTTATTGATTAGTTTGCATTAGGTGTGTTTTATATATGACTATCAAAGACTTTGAGTCATGAATGAACACGGATATATATGCGTCAGCTGGGGTAGGCCAGGATGATACGTAGTCCCGTTCTGGTTTTATGTGGCCCAAGATGGCTTTAATTAACTTATATTAATCTTGAATCTACAAAAACCACAAGAAATTTATACAACCACATATATGATCTATCGTATGCTCTGGGTTTTATTTTATACAAACCTGGGACTAATAGATAAATGTACTATGTATGAGTCCCAAATCCAAGATCCAACTTGTCTTTTATTCTATATTGAGTAGTCAACACAGACCAGACAAATCGTTCTAGCCTATGTCTGTTTCTAATCATACTTCGCATTTTCTGTGATTAATTATAATCACAACATACATAAAGAGAAAGTCGTACATTAAAAGATGGTCATGAACTAAACATATAATACCTGTATAACATATCCAGTGGACGGCAAAGCATTCTCTATGTCTAATGGTTGTCTCTCATATCGGACCTGGTCCAACAGTTTACCAACATGAGATTTACAATACACTTCTTTGTCTGAAGTCCCATTCGCATCGTTTCTGTGGAATGTCTGCATTGTCAACGGTAGTCCACATATCCGACATCGAAAACATTGTTTATGGAATAAAACTCCAACATTAACTTGATCTGAGGTTCTAACCCTCCGGTAGCACCGAAAGCAAGGGTCCTTTGGGTCGGGATTAGGTTTTCGTTCAAATCTGAATTCATACAATGTCGCTCTTTCATACGTAAAAGAATATTTGTACGATCCGTCTTCTCCTCGGCCCTCCTGAACGTCTATCTTTACTGGAACATCCATGTCCCCAGACATTTCATGTGTTAATAACATCCATTTTGTTTACGTGAAATACCACAATGTTGATATATAAAATTGTACAGGTAATACCGTAATCTGACCTTAAACTGTCATACCTGTGTGGCCCGGTAACTAGCAGAATGGAAAAAAATCCATAAAATGTAATATTGCAGGTAAAACATAATTAATCATTAATATGTTTACAACAATAAAATAATGAATCGATAATAGAACAGAAGTTACAGATAAAGTAATAGTTTGTATACAAATCCTTGATAAAAGCATATTTGTTGTATTGCATGACTAAATCATTGGAATGAAAGCTTACACGAATAAGTTTAAAATCTAATGAAATGCGACCCATACTTGTATAATGCTATGATTTTGTAAGGTGTACTTTTATCTCTGCTCTTCTGATCTCTTCTGTAAATGGTCAGATCAAGGATTTGTATAAATCCTTAGTCAGATTGTATTTTATACTGGTATTTTCATACATATAATAGTTTTTAGTAAATTAACGCTATAAAAGTATATGCATTTCATAATATACTAGTATATTGTTTCAAAATAAGATGCGAGTAAATTAGTTGCCTGCTTGGAAACTTAGATATGTCCGGAAACAGTTTATTTCAACCTTTACCATGTTTACTTTGTATATTTTCCATCTTCCGTTTCAGAAGGGGGCGTGGCAATCATGTAAACAAAGTAATGGAAGACGAAGTTGTTGCGGGAATAGTGTCTTCTCTAAAAGAACTAATTGATGAAGAAGAGCAGTTGATTAGATATAGCAGGGACATTTTGAGAGAAGAAAATGGTTTCCCGGTATTCGTAGATGACAAAATAAAAAAATTGTTTAGTCTTGCGTTTGTTTACAAAAATATATTCCAAAAGCATGATGTCAAAACCAAGGAGGAATTTGAACGATTGATCAGAAAATATTTTCGGCATTCAGATGTTAGAGACTTGCACGATGAATTAGTTGACACAGAGGAGGAATGGGATTCTATACTAAAAGACCTTGATTTAAGAATGGGGGCTTTGTCTGATGGAAAAGTATTGAGTATAGGAGACAAAGCACCAGTTGATACTGAGCTGGTTGATGCACGCTCGGGACAAACTACTTCCATAGAGCAGTTCTTAACAGGAGGAAAACATATAGTTCTTGTTTTATTAAGACATTTCGCGTGATTACCGTGACGAAATCACGTTGCAAAACTTGAAGAATCCATTAATGACATTAAAAGAGCAAACGGGTCAGTAATTCTTATTTCATTTGGACTAAAAGATGGTGCGGAAAAGTGGTTGGAAGAAACACAGTCGAGTTTCCCGATGCTTTTGGATACCGAAAGACGCATCTATTTAGCGTTTGGTCTTCCAAGGTCGGTTGCAAAAGTGTGGGGTGTTGGCAGTATGGTATATTATGCAGAGAAGATGACACAGGGTATACCACTACCGAAACCTTATGAAAATATCCATGACGATGCTATCCAGATGGGAGGTGATTTCGTAATAAATAAAAATGGAGATGTCACCTTTTTGTATTGCAGCCAAACTTCGAGCGATAGACCATTAATTCCAGCCGTACTTGAAGCTATTAAAGGTTGTGACAAATAAACGTAAAAAGAACTAACTTCCAAATTGCTGGACCTACGTTAAGTATGTGATTTTCGACAGGAAAGTGTATGATAGTTATAGCTGAAAACAAAGCATGTTGGTTGTAGCTGGATCGAACTTTTTGTCATCACATGCTAAAATTCAGTATTTTGTTGCGTTTTGTCATTTTCAAAATTATGTTAATTAATTTATAAATTATTTATGTGGCATCCAATTTTTTTTGTTATTTAGAAATTTTATTAGTACTGTACCAAAAACACTTGTGCAGTTAGGCTATATGACCAAACGAAACACGATAAAACAGTTTGGATAGCGTCGTATCATGATACAAATTGAATTCACTCGTATGTATTAATTTGCTTCAAATCTCCTTTTAGTTTTATTACATGTTTTATGACAGCCTATAGTTTGTCCTTAAAATTATAAATACATACACAAGAAAATCTGAACGAAGGGGATATCATGGATATAAAATTAAGAGTTATGAAAATCGTAAAGTTGAATGTAGGACAGAAAGTCACAGGACAGTTAAGATATGATACATATCCCCTTGTTTAGCTATAGAATAATGTAGATTATATTTTTTATGTAAAGAAAGTACATAGTGTATGTTGCAAGTGGTAAACATTATTGGACGGGACTAACATATTTTGGTTTTCATTGTTATAATTTGAAGGTTGATTTTTGATTCCCATGATTAAAAGATGAATCTGTAAAGATAGGTATACACATGATGCTTATTAAATCGACTATTGTCCAAATTTCACCAAATTCAGCGAATAAGTTATAGATTGCTTCTATAGTAGCTCCTTCTTTGTGTTTGTTTGTTTAGTTGCACGTTGCTGAACATCCAGCAGTATGTAACACATAAGTATATATATATTCTGTATTGGAGAACAAATTAAATGTGTGCAATATATATATGTAGGTTCTGCAACGTGTGTCGACCTCAGAGGCGGATTAAGGGGGGGGGGGGGCAGGGCCCCCCCCCCCCTTTTGAGAAAAAAAAATGGTTGATTATATAGGGAATCACGGAAGCGTGACGGGAGCGGGCCCCTCCTAGATCCGCCACTGGACCCGAAGGGCGCAAATTTTGAATGCCAAAAGAAAAACTACTGAATGCTGGTTGAGTGTCGACATTTTTCAACGGTCATTTATTCTTACATTAATGTAAGCAACAGGCCTAAAGGTGTTCAAATCTAATAAAAAAATTATCAAGAAGGCAAATCAAAATAACAATTAAACAAAAAAATGCATCAACCATGATCCCGATTTACATTAATAAAACCAGTTCAATTAGAAACAACTCCGAATTTCACAGGCGCTTTTATATCATTGTTTATATTACTGTCATTAAAAGTTCTTGCAGGTAATCTACTTCTTTTATTCAAAAGTCTGAAAAGGTAAAAAAAAATCATTAATTTTAAAGTCATAAGAAACGAGTGACCGGTGAAAAATAATGTTCTTCCAATTCTTGAACCAATGCATACAAACATCATAAACTTAGTCTTCTGTGCTCGAATTTATCATTTTTTTCGTGTAAATTTCGTATAATCGTCAATTTGTTTTTTCAATCGGTCAGTGTTGTTGTGAAAATATGGCAGGTAATTAAAGTTCGTGTTTTATAGCCGAAGTTTAACGATTGTCACCTGTTTGTCAACAATTGACGAAAAATAAACAAAAAAGCATGGAAATTGAGCACATGTTTAACATATAAATTCAGATAATAGTTTATTTTAAGGACATCCATGCGTATTGTGGTCACCGGATTTTTACGAGATGGGTCACACTGAGGTCACCTTGCATACGGAAAATATGTCGGGGGAATTGCTTGCTGGAAGGAAGCAATTCAAATAAAGTAAACTTCTTCTAAATATGAATAAATTAAAGAATTTTCTTCAGAAAAAAAGTATATGTACATAAGTTTTATAATGAAAACTATCCATTGAGTTATAAAAAACATATGCATATTTTTTTTTTATTTGAGGTTTCTTATGACTTTAAGGAACAGAAAGGTTCTTTATTTTAGGAGCTAGCAGTATATGCCACATTATAGAAAATGAAGATGTACAATATATGACACAAATTGAACAAGAAAAAAATCATACACTGGCCGGAAAATGTAGCGAACATATCTCAACCCTAAACTTTATTTGCGATAAATTGGAACAATTCCCAGTGGAAGACAGTAACCTCTGGAATACCACAAGGCTCTGAACTAGGTCACCTACCTTTTGTGCTGTATGTAAATGATTTAACAGCAGAAGTAAATTTAGAAACCTAGTATATATATTTGCCGACGATACAAACATTAAGATTGATTTAAGATATTAAGCGAAGAGCAGTAGACACTATCAACTATGATTCGGTAAAATTATTAGTAAAATGAAAGAAGAAACTTCATACGTTAAAAGAGTAAATAAGTAGTACCAGAAGTCTTTTACTCGAGTAATGGACTTATGGAAATACTCAGTACTGGCCGCCTTGAGAAGAACTTTTAATGTTTGTTTAGTTGCACGTTGCTGAACATCCAGCAGTATAAAACACATAAGTATATATTCTGTATCGGAGAACAAATTAAATGTGTGCAATATATATATGTAGGTTCTGCAACGTGTGTCGACCTCAGAGGCGGATTAAGGGGGGCAGGGGGCGAAAAAAAATTGGTTGATTATATAGGGAGTCACTGAAGCGTGACAGGAGCGGGCCCCCTCCTAGATCCGCCACTGGACCCGAAGGGCGCAAATTATGAATGCCAAAAAAAACTACTGAATGCTGGTTGAGTGTCAACATTTTGAACGGTCAATTATTCTTACATTAATGTAAGCAACAGGCCTAAAGGTGTTCAAATCTAATAAAAAAAAATATCAAGAAGGCAAATCAAAATAACAATTTAACAAAAAAATGCATCAACCATGATCCCGATTTTCATTAATAAAACAAGTTCAATTAGAAACAACTCCGAATTTCACAGGCGCTTTTATATCATTGTTTATAGTACTGTCATTAAAAGTTCTTGCAGGTAATCTACTTCTTTTATTCAAAAATCTGAAACTGAGGTAAAAAAAAATCATTAATTTTAAGGAACAGAAAGGTTCTTTATTTTAGGAGCTAGCAGTATATGCCACATGATAGAAAATGAAGATCTACAATGTATGACACAAATTGAACAAGAAAAAAATCATACACTGGCCTGAAAATGCAGCGAACATATCTCAACCCTAAACTTTATTTGCGATAAATTGGAACAATTCCCAGTGGAAGACAGTAACCTCTGGAATACCACAAGGCTCTGAACTAGGTCCCCTACCTTTTGTGCTGTATGTAAATGATTTAACAGCAGACGTAAATTTAGAAACCTAGTATATATATTTGCCGACGATACAAACATTAAGATTGATTTAGGATATTAAGCGAAGAGCAGTAGACACTATCAACTATGATTCGGTAAAATTATTAGTAAAACGAAAGAAGAAACTTAATACGTTAAAAGAGTAAATAAGTAGTACCAGAAGTCTTTTACTCGAGTAATGGACTTATGGAAATACTCAGTATTGACCGCCTTGAGAAGATTTTTTAAATACTGAACCGTTTGTTTGTTTAGGTGCATATTGCTGAACATCCAGCAGTATATAACACATAAGTATATATTCTGTATCGCAGAATAAATTAAAATGTGTGCAATATATATATGTAGGTCTGCAACGTGTGTCGATCTCAGAGGCGGATTAAGGGGGGGGGGGGGGGGGGCGCCCCCCTTTTGAGATCAAAAATTGGTTGATTATATAGGGAATCACTGAAGCGCGACGGGAGTGGGGCCCCCTTCTAGATCCGCCACTGGACCCGAAGGGCGCAAATTATGAATGCCAAAGAAAAACTACTGAATGCTGGTTGAGTGTCAACATTTTTCAACGGTCATTTATTCTTACATTAATGTAAGCAACAGGCCTAAAGGTGTTCAAATCTAATAAAAAAAAATATCAAGAAGGCAAATCAAAATAACAATTAAACAAAAAAAATGCATCAACCATGATCCCGATTTTCATTAATAAAACAAGTTCAAGTAGAAACAACTCCGAATTTCACAGGCGCTTTTATATCATTGTTTATAGTACTGTCATTAAAAGTTCTTGCAGGTAATCTACTTCTTTTATTCAAAAATCTGAAAAGGTAAAAAAAAATCATTAATTTTAAGGAACAGAAAGGTTCTTTATTTTAGGAGCTAGCAGTATATGCCACATTATAGAAAATGAAGATCAACAATATAAGACACAAATTCAACAAGAAAAAAATCATACACTGGCCTGAAAATCCGGAGAACATATCTCAACCCTAAACTTTATTTGCGATAAATTGGGACAATTCCCAGTGGAAGACAGTAACCTCTGGAATACCACAAGGCTCTGAACTAGGTCCCCTACCTTTTGTGCTGTATGTAAATGATTTAACAGCAGAAGTAAATTTAGAAACCTAGTATATATATTTGCCGACGATACAAACATTAAGATTGATTTGGGATATTAAGCGAAGAGCAGTAGACACTATCAACTATGATTCGGTAAAATTATTAGTAAAATGAAAGAAAAACTTCATACGTTAAAAGAGTAAATAAGTAGTACCAGAAGTCTTTTACTCGAGTAATGGACTTATGGAAATACTCAGTACTGACCGCCTTGAGAAGAACTTTTAAATACTGAACCGTTTGTTTGTTTAGTTGCACGTTGCTGAACATCCAGCAGTATATAACACATAAGTATATATTCTGTATCGGAGAACAAATTAAATGTGTGCAATATATATTTGTAGGTTCTGCAACGTGTGTCGATATCAGAGGCGGATTAAGGGGGGCAGGGGGCCCCCCCCCCCCCCCTTTTTGAGAAAAAAAAATTGGTTGATTATATAGGGAATCACTGAAGCGTGACGGGAGCGGGCCCCCTACTAGATCCGCTTCTGGACCCGAAGGGCGCAAATTATGAATGCCAAAAGAAAAACTGCTGAATACTGGTTGAGTGTCAACATTTTTCAACGGTCATTTATTCTTACATTAATGTAAGCAACAGGCCTAAAGGTGTTCAAATCGAATAAAAAAAGATATCAAGAAGGCAAATCAAAATAACAAACAAAATAATGCATCAACCATGATCCCGATTTTCATTAATAAAACAAGTTCAATTAGAAACAACTCCGAATTTCACAGGCGCTTTTATATCATTGTTTATAGTACTGTCATTAAAAGTTCTTGCAGGTAATCTACTTCTTTTATTCAAAAGTCTGAAAAGGTAAAAATAAAATCATTAATTTTAAGGAACAGAAAGGTTCTTTATTTTAGGAGCTAGCAGTATATACCACATGATAGAAAATGAAGATCTACAATATATGACACAAATTGAACAAGAAAAAAATCATACACTGGCCTGAAAATGCAGCGAACATATCTCAACCCTAAACTTTATTTGCGATAAATTGGGACAATTTCCAGTGGAAGGCAGTAACCTCTGGAATACCACAAGGCTCTGAACTAGGTCCCCTACCTTTTGTGCTGTATGTAAATGATTTAACAGCAGAAGTAAATTTAGAAACCTAGTATATATATTTGCCGACGATACAAACATTAAGATTGATTTAGGATATTAAGCGAAGAGCAGTAGACACTATCAACTATGATTCGGTAAAATTATTAGTAAAATGAAAGACGAAACTTCATACGTTAATAAAAGAGTAAATAAGTAGTACCAGAAGTCTTTTAATCGAGTAATGGACTTATGGAAATACTCAGGACTGACCGCCTTGAGAAGAACTTTTAAATACTGAACCGTTTGTTTGTTTAGTTGCACGTTGCTGAACATCCAGCAGTATATAACACATAAGTATATATTCTGTATCGGAGAACAAATTAAATGTGTGCAATATATATATGTAGGTTCTGCAACTTGTGTCGATCTCAGAGGCGGATTAAGGGGGCAGGCCCCCCCCCTTTTGAGAAAAAAAAATTGGTTGATTATATAGGGAATCACTGAAGCGTGACGGGAGCGGGCCCCCTCCTAGATCCGCCACTGGACCCGAAGGGCGCAAATTATGAATGCCAAACAAAAACTACTGAATGCTGGTTGAGTGTCAACAGTGTTCAACGGTCATTTATTCTTACATTAATGTAAGCAACAGGCCTAAAGGTGTTCAAATCTAATAAAAAAACAATCAAGAAGGCAAACCAAAATAACAATTAAACAAAAAAATGCATCAACCATGATCCCGATTTTTATTAATAAAACCAGTTCAATTAGAAACAACTCCGAATTTCACAGGCGCTTTTATATCATTGTTTATACATGTTATAGTACTGTCATTAAAAGTTCTTGCAGGTAATCTACTTCTTTTATTCAAAAATCTGAAAAGGTAAAAAAAAAATCATTAATTTTAAGGAACAGAAAGGTTCTTTATTTTAGGAGCTAGCAGTATATGCCACATGATAGAAAATGAAGATCTACAATATATGACACAAATTGAACAAGAAAAAAATCATACACTGGCCTGAAAATGCAGCGAACATATCTCAACCCTAAACTTTATTTGCGATAAATTGGGACAATTCCCAGTGGAAGACAGTAACCTCTGGAATACCACAAGGCTCTGAACTAGGTCCCCTACCTTTTGTGCTGTATGTAAATGATTTAACAGCAGAAGTAAATTTAGAAACCTAGTATATATATTTGCCGACGATACAAACATTAAGATTGATTAAGGATATTAAGCGAAGAGCAGTAGACACTATCAACTATGATTCGGTAAAATTATTAGTAAAATGAAAGAAGAAACTTCATACGTTAAAAGAGTAAATAAGTAGTACCAGAAGTCTTTTACTCGAGTAATGGACTTATGGAAATACTCAGTACTGACCGCCTTGAGAAGAACTTTTAAATACTGAACCGCTGAAGCATTCCTGTCATATCTAAAACCCTTGTGACTCAACCAGCTTGTACAAGCTCATTCTAGGGTTCAAATACAAAATATTATTTTTTTTATGTGAAAAAGAGGACAATACAGATTTTTCCAAGTTTAGATAAATGAATCTACTCTTATTGATTAAATAATCCATCAGCATCAGCCTAAAGGAGGATAAGGAGATACGAGATTGAGACATATACATCAGTAAATAAATTAGAAAAAAAATAAAAATTACTGAAAACATGAATATCTTATGTATGTCGACTACCAAAGTCTATATAACCGGAATACAAGATGTCAGTATTCATTTGCTAGAATTAATATAATTGAGTCTGATGAAGAGGAACCTATACCAAATAAAAAAAAAAGTAAGTAAGTAAGAATGAGCCAGTTAAAAAAACGTAATAAGACAAGAAAATTAACAATAGGAAGGGAAAATTGCCCAATTTATAAATTTGTTTGGTAAGAATATTACCAAATGACGTATTCGTATCTCGGGTTTTAGAAAGGAGATCGGTCACTATTAATGTTGGCCTAGTAATTAAGAGTGGTTGAAATATTTAATTTGTATAAATGGTATGAAAAATCTAAATTGATGAACTTTGAAAGAAAAAATGTCTGCAGGTATGGCCTTGTAAACATGTCTATTAATTTGAGGTTCGCCTTGATCGTTATAAAGTTAAACCATAAATTATGATTCATTACAATATATAAAGGTATAATTCAGCAGCAGTAGTGGAAAGTTTGTCCACATTGAAGTATCAATCACTTGACTCTGTCTCCCATACGAACATGAGCATTTTAGGCCAAAAAAAACTTAAAAGTTTTCAACACGTATTTTTGTACACGTCCAATAAAATTATCTTTGTAAGTTTAAACCAAGTTTAACCCACCATTTTCTTAGGGAAATGCCTTAACCAAGTTAGGAATGTGACAGTTGTTTCCCAATCTTTTCTTCTTTTTGGTATACAATATTCTATCGACATCCGATCGATGATTACATATTCATTTGTTCGTACCGTTGGTTGATAACGTTTCATTTTGTCAGTTTTTATGGACCCCCTTTTGAAAAAAAAATGAATTTGCATTGGAGTTTGATATTTTGATATTTGCAGCGCGAATTTTTTCCTTTCTTTTCTATTCAATTGATTCCTGCATCTTGTCCCGGTTAGGCCTATATATTTTCAGCTCCGAGTTACTGCCAACTGGCCACCAGGACTTGATATTCATTTTCAAAATCATCTCAAATTAGCTAACAGCTAGGTGTTTAACATTTGTTTATAATAATAATTATGTAAAGCTCTGTACCAATCAGATCAAAATCAGATCTTTCGTTTTGTCCCGTTAAATGTGTCTGTCGCGGTGCTCCACAAACGGAGGTTGGTGAAGTTTCCTTGTTATGTTCCGTAAAAATAGCATAACCGTAATAGTTTTGTACTTTAGTGTATCATGAACTCTTTCTTGTGGAGTCCAGAAATCACATTTCTATTTTTAACATATGATTTGTTTTCCTTCTGTAGTCAAAATTTAGAACAAACGATGTCATTACAAAGTCCAACAAGAAGAAGAGTGACAGTTGTTTTATCTCAAAATTCATTTTATGATAACCGATGTTGATAGAAATTATCATAACCATGTCGGTTTTAGCAGTGATAGGAGGTTACATAGTAACCTCAGTGTTGTTACTGAAATTTCCTCAAATTTTACACAGGAAGAAAAACATAAAATTTAAACCGGTGCATATTAGCCATCGAGGGGGTATGCATATTTTATTTGTTATCATAAATATTCACTTTTTGTTTTGTATCTGTACAAACAATGTTCATTTTTTTGTTATTAAACAATCATATTTCTAAAAGTCTTAAAATAATTTAAACAAGATCGATAGAGTGGTGATTGCTTAACGAAGCACTAGCACCACAAGAAGGCAGTATTGCGGCCACAAAAATAAGAAAATGTGGTATGATTGTAAATAAGTCTGCCATCGAACAGGGAACAAATGATTTGGTTGTTCAAAACTATCTACATGTAGGTCTTCATTGTAATTTGTATGGCCTATACTACTATAGTTGCTGACCACAGGTGAGGGGGGTAGGAGGGTC
The DNA here is from genome assembly GCA_019925275.1 of Mytilus edulis. NCBI lineage: Eukaryota > Metazoa > Mollusca > Bivalvia > Mytilida > Mytilidae > Mytilus > Mytilus edulis. Next base: position 18,122,225 of record CM034360.1, read on the forward strand.
CTGATCCCGAAAACCCGGGCTTAAAACACAAAATCCTGAGGTCCTGAATTTAAATAAATTTAAATCCCGACATTCGAAAAAGAATTCCTGTATCCCGGTAGGGTCAATCCAAAAATCTTGAGCTTAAAAAACACCCAATACCAGAGTCCAGATAGATCCTATTCTCCCTCACAGGTGACCAGTGACCCTGATTTTCATAACTAAACTGTCCATGTAGTCGATCCCAATGTTTAACTGTTCACATGCTCAATCTGTTTGGTTGTGCTCTGTGTGTAAATATACATGTAACATTGTACACTCACATTAGTTTGAATTGGGACATAAAAAGGTATTCCAATAATCGCTATGTTGTAATCTGAAAGAAAAATAACACTATTACATTTGAGATTAATTTCATGCATTCATTGTGTTCAAAGATAAATATTGAGATGATGGGAGGAACAAATTTTAAGAATTTAGATGACTTTTTCTCCTAAAGTAATAATGAAAGAAATATATTACTTTGCTAGAGTTTTCCCTTATTTGTTTGTTTGTTTGTTTACCAGATAATGTGGATATACATTTATTACATTTAAACTGGCTACATCATATCAAAAAAGCAAAGCTGTTAAATTATCAATTGTAGATTCACCAAATCTAGATTTATTTAACATGTTTAAGGAATGACTGTAATATTTTTTCTGTCTATGAAGAAATAACAGAAAAACACATTTTTTATGTTATTTCGAATAGACAGAAAAAATATTACAGTCATTTCTTATAATTTAATTCTAAATTCCATTTTAAACCGTAGAAAACCATGAAAAAACGTTGATGACGTCACGGTCACATGACTAAATTATGTCTGGCCTGATAACAAAATAACGTCAGCTAATCAGAAAACGTGTTACATGTGTACATCCAAAATTAAATTATTATATAATTTATTTATAGTTTGCCATGTACTCTTATGAATTTGATATTTTATTACAGGAGCCGGAGAACACATAGAGAATACAATGACAGCATTTAAACAGTAAGTAACATATTCAGATGGATATCACATTTTAGTGTACTTTCTGTTGATTTATCTAAACATTTACCAATTTCTTGTTCCTTAGATATTCCAGTTTCAGGACATGTTGAAAATGGTGAAGAATATTGTAATAAGAAACAGATACGATTTAAATGGAACAGTAACAAAGCTCAGTTGTGCAAAGATCTAATAGTCAATCCGACTTCCTTAGCAGGTTTAAATGATATTGTAGAATTAATAGACAGCAATACAAATGACGCTGCCAAGGCATTAATATCTCACTTGCAAAATTTGTACAGAAGCAGGTTTATCATCATGTCATAATAAAAGCAGTGAACGTGCTATTAACAATCAGGAATGGTTTGACTCAGAATGTGTGTCTATGAAAAGAAAAAAGTGTAAATTATTAAATGATTTTTGAGCAACTAGCAATGCTGACATACTACAAGAATATGTTAAAACGAAACAAAATTTTAACAAGTTGTGTGAAACTAAACAAAAACAACACAAAGAGAATAAGAAAACTGAATTATGTAATATTGCCAAAACTTGAGATTCTTGTAAATTTTGGAAATTGATCAAAATCATCAAATCAGTTATTAGTAAATCTAATATACCTAGGTCAAATATTTCTAGCGAAGAATGGAAAACTTATTTTTCTGATCTTTTGAACCCTGAAATAATAGATAAAGATGTAAATTTTTCTGAATTTGTTGATAATTTTGTACAGGCTCATAATACTGAATGTGATTTATGTACTGATGAAAATTTTTCATATTTAGACAGTGATATTACTAGTGAAGAAATTTTAAGTGAATTAAAAAAGCTTAAAAATAATAAATCACCAGGTGAAGATGGTTTATCAGGGGAATTTTATAAATGTTTATCTTCAACACTTCTGCCAGTGTTATTAAAGTTATTTAATAAAATATTTCACACTGGAGATTTTCCAGAATGTTGGTCTACTGCTATTATTATTACATTGTTCAAAAAAGGCGATAGGAATGATTGTGGTAACTATCGTGGTATATCACTTTTATGTGTTATAAGTAAAATTTTTATGGGTATTATTTGTAATAGATTAAAAGTATGGTCAGATTTGAATGAGCATTTAATAAAAGAACAAGCTGGTTTTCGCAGTGGCTATTCCACAATAGATAATATTTTCATACTGTGTAGTACATTGTATTATTATGAAATATTTATCAAGGAAAAAGGGTGTTCTGTACTGTGCATTCATTGATTTTAGCAAAGCCTTTGATGGCATAAATCGTTCAAAACTTTTTTATATATTGTTAAGTAAAAATTTACATGGTAGAATGATAAAGCTATTGCAAAATATTTATGGCAATGTCAAAGCAAAAGTTAAAACAACTGATGGATTATCAGAAACTTTTACATGTAATTCTGGTGTGAGACAAGGTTGTACTTTAAGTCCTTGGTTATTTGCAATGTATATAAATGAACTTGCAACTGAAATTGAGAACAGTGGTGGAAATGGCATCTTTATACATGAGAACTTTCATAACGTTATGCTACTACTCTTCGCAGACGATCTTGCACTTATAGCCGATACACCAATTGATCTACAGAGAAGATTAAACAATTTAGAAAAGTATTGCGAAAAGTGGAATATGACTATAAACATGGACAAATCAAATATTGTTGTATTTAAAAATGGAGGTAAATTATCTAAAAACGAGAAGTGGTACTTCAATAATGAACCTTTAAAAGTTGTCAGTTATTATAAGTATTTAGGAATATATTTTTCCAATAGACTGAAATGGACTTATGTATTACTGAAAAATTATTACACCAGGGTTTTCGATATCACAAACTAGTCAAAACATTTACTAAATTTTATCATCGGTATAAAGACATCATTCGTAAATATAGCTCAACATGCAGACTTCTAATACGTTCAGGTATTTCACATCCAATTTTTACAAAACCTTTGAATAGACTTATTAAGAAGGGATATAATTACGATACTGTTGTCAAGTCATTAAAGATTGCATATTTTGGCGTTAATATTGAGTCACTGATAAGGTCTTTGCATCGGAACTAAACACATTTATTCTAAAAACAGTTGTTGGCATGACACGGGTTATGTTCTTCTCATATATGTTATGATGGTATGATACTAAACCCCTAACGGGACGGATTGTGCCTGATGTTCATATGATGAAATCATAATCTTTCAGTCAGTTTAATTGAAGTCTGGAGCTGGCATGTCAGTTAACTGCTAGTAGTCTGTTGTTATTTATGTATTATTGTCATTTTGTTTATTTTCTTTGGTTACATCTTCTGACTTCAGACTCGGATTTCTCTTGAACTGAATTTTAATGTGCGTATTGTTATGCGTTTACTTTACTACATTGGTTAGAGGTATAGGGGGAGGGTTGAGATCTCACAAACATGTTTAACCCCGCCGCATTTTTGCGCCTGTCCCAAGTCAGGAGCCTCTGGCCTTTGTTAGTCTTTTATTATTTTAATTTTAGTTTCTTGTGTACAATTTGGAAATTAGTATGGCGTTCATTATCACTGGACTAGTATATATTTGTTTAGGGGCCAGCTGAAGGACGCCTCCGGGTGCGGGAATTTCTCGCTACATTGAAGACCTGTTGGTGACTCTCTGCTGTTGTTTTTTATTTGGTCGGGTTGTTGTCTCTTTGACACATTCCCCATTTCCATTCTCAATTTTATTACGAATGCAGTGTGAAAAGGCTCTGAACATGATAAAACATTGTATGTGTAAACTTGGAACTAGAGATATAAATCTTGGATTTAAGTTATTTGACTCTATGGTTGCTCCAATTCTTTATTATGGTGCAGAATTATGGGGAACAGAGAAAGTGAAAGACATTGAAACTGTTCAAAATAAATTTTGTAAATGGCTACTAGGAATGGGCCAAAAGACTAATAATCACATAGCAAGAGGTGAATTTGGCCGTCATGAACTATATATAAATTATGCGTGTAAACCTATTAAGTATTTTCTACACTTACAATGCATGGATGATAACAGACTTCCAAAACTATGCTATCGTATGATGTTTAAAATGAATGAACATGGACGTTTAAATTGGTGTTCTAAAGTGCAAAGACTATTATTTTCAAATGGATTTGGTGTTGTATGGGAAAGTCAAAGTGTTGGAGATGCAAAATTGTTTTTACATTTATTTAAACAGAGACTTACAGATATAAACTTACAATCTTGGTCATATTATATTGGCAACTCATCAAAGTGTGCTTTTTATTCAAAAGTTAAGGATTATATTTGTATAAATGAAAATATACAGAAACTGTCATATAATCTTAGATATGAAATTTTTTCAATTTTATGTTCAAACCATAAGCTAGCTATTGAACAAGGTAGACTTGAAAACCAACCAAGGGAAAATAGGTTGTGTAAAATTTGTAATACAAATGAAATAGAAGATGAATTCCATTTTGTACTAGTTTGTCCAATTTTGGCTGATATAAGGAGAAATTTTTTACCATTATGGTGTCAAAGTAATTGTAACAGAGACACTTTAACTAGTCTTTTTAGAACAGAAAATTTAATTACTTTGAAAAATCTGGCTGTATTTTTGAAAAAAGCTAAATGCTGTAGAGAAGAAGTCTTGTCACTATGACTTGATCAAATGAATATACTTAATAAATAAATAAATAAATTTATTACAAATACAAGTTTATAAAACTTTTTGAAAATTAATAGATATATATATATATATATGTTGGTAATATGTGTGTGTTGTATTGTTTAATTTATGTTATTATTGAACTGTAGTTGATATTAAAATGTGAATTTATAAATGTACCGTGGGCTGGAGGCCTGTTTTTGTACAATAAACTTGATTTGATTTTGATTTGATTTGATTTTAAACAGTAAGTTTGTAGAAAACAGCTACCAGTACATGTACATGTCAATTCTTGTTATTTGTGTTGTAAGGTTGCGGTCTCATTGATGTGTAAAGCATGTTTCTCTTTCTCAACAATTAGAGAGGTCAAGCTATAGGATATCGGGTATCCATCCATGACACAATATCAGTACATTGTACATGCACAGTTAAAAAAGAAAAAGCAGCGCTTAGTTTTATTGCTGTTCTTCATTTCAAAGTCACAGTGTGGCCTTCAACACTGATAAAAAAAACTGTCACCTCACTGCCAGTTTATGAATTAGCCTAACAAATTTCATAATTGCTCAATTGAATATAGTCTGATGAGCAAAAAAGTGTATATCTATTGCTTTCTATGGCTGTTATTTTCTTCTTACCTAGCCAAAATATCAGTCTTATTTTGGGGGTAGGTTAAAATTCTCTTAAAAGTCAAAAAAATAATAATTAGGAAACATTAATTTTCCTTCTTGGTTCAATGAATTGTTGGATTATACATGTATTTGCGACTTAAATGTTTAAATTTATAAGTAAGAATGAAATGTAACTGTCCTTTTTACAATATTTCAGTGCTGCTTCCATTGGAACAGATATGTTAGAAATTGATTGTCATATCACCAAAGATGGTCAGGTGGTTGTATCACATGACAGTAGTCTTAAAAGAACATGCGAAACTGAGGGTCAAGTGTCAGATTTTAAGTATGAGGTTAGTTATATTTTTGGGCCTTAGGAATTTCTTAAGGACTATGTAAAAAAATAAGCAGATTTGGTATGATTGCAAATCAGACTACTATCCACCGGAGTTTAAATGACTAAGATATGACAACGATAAAGACCCATACTGTATAGTCAGCTATAAAAGGCACCAACACAGAAATTGTTATGAATGTGTAACAATTTAAATGAGAAAACTAATGACCTAATTTATAGCAATACTATTTATGAAAAAACAAATATGACAGTCATGAACCATAACTTTGGAAAGACACACAAAGAAAGTAGCAGGAGTAAACATGTTTGTAAGAACTGAACACTCCCCAACCTGGTGTAATAGTACAACATAAGAACAGACTGTAAAAATCAGTTACAAATTGGTAGCTATAGAGATTGGTAAGTTTTATCTATGTTTTATTTATAATGTCTGATTTAATATTTTTTAAGGAACTGCCACTCCTAAGTCAAGAACACAGATTAGATTTCTATCAAAGTAAGTATACCATGAGTTAAATTTATCTTTATCGTTACATAATTTATGTAGATAATCAATAAAATATTACAGTTATTTGGGTATTATAATGTATTATTAAAAACCAAGTCAATTAGTAACAGGTCACATTTAGTGATGCAGTTCAAGCTTGTCTATTTAAACATGTTCCAATTCCTAGATACTTGACATATATGTCAGAGGTGGAAATACAAAAGTAGAAATTAGCCAGACTTCTTAGTATTAATCTTGGAATAGGTCATGAAATGTCAACTGTAAAAAGTTCCAGATCTCAGTAAGCAAACTGACCAAACCACATCATTTTAACTTAAATCAGAGCTCTGCAATTATAAAAAAAAAATACTGTTTCAAACATAATGATTTTCTCAGTATTATATTTTATGGATTGCTTGTTGATTGTTTAACAACACATTTTAAGCAAGTGAACATGATTGTATAAGCCAGATCCTATGTTAATTCTCCTGAATACTCCAATAGGTGTGCTAACTTTTGTTTTTGTTATGTAGAGTTTTATTATTAGTGCAAAAGAGAAATTTTTTTAAAATTAGCAGAAAATATCCCAATTTTTGTTGAGCCTATTACTTTAGTCGAAAAAGCGAGACATAGCGATCCTACATTCCGTTGTCAGCGTCTGTGTCTTACACAAAAATTCACTCTGTGGTTAAAATTTTTGAAATTTTAATAACTTTCTTAAATTATCCTGGATTTCTACCAAACTTGGACAGAAGCTTGTTAATGATCATAAGATAGTATCCAGAAATAAATTTTGTAAAAATAAAAAACCTGTCTATCCATATTTTACTTATAGATGAAATTAGTTTTTCTGTCAGTTTACATAACATTCACTCTGTGTTTAAAGTTTTTGAAATTTTAATAACTTTCTTAAACCTTCCTGGATTTCTACTAAACATGAACAGAAGCTTATTTATGATCATAAGATAGTATCCAGAAATAAATTTAGTAAAAAATTAAAGAAAACTCCTGTTTATCCATATTTTTCTTATAAATGGACTTAGTTTTTCGATCAGTTAACATTACATTCACTGTGTGGTTATTTTTTTTTTTAATTTAATTACTTTCTTAAACTATCCTGGAATTGTACCAAACTTAGACAGAAGCTTGTTTATGATCAAAAGCTAGTAGCTAGAAGAAAATTTTGTAAAAATATATTTCCTGTTTTTCTGTATATTACTTCATTATGTACATAGTTTTCTTCCAGTTAACATTAACTACAAGCTGCAGTTAAAGTTCCTAAAACATTTATTACACTGTAGCTTCATATAGTAGGCGAGACACTGGGTTCCATGGAACCCTTACAATTTTTTTTCTTGTTGATTGAACATTCATGTAAGCACCAATTGCTTTCTTCAATCAATTTTTTCTTCTTCAATATTTGGAGTAAATTATTCATGTCTCATTTCAGTTGCATGAAAACAGAGCCAATTACTTATTCATAAAAATATTTGTTACTATAAAGTTCATAAGGTACATGTATATGATTTGAAGGTAAAATACTTGTCTGTTGGTGGGCTGTTCATTTGTTTGCATTAATCAGATATATTGATGACACTTTACTTTTCCAGCATTTACACTGAAGGGTGGAGAGGACAGAAGAATACCATTATTACGGGAAGTTTTTGAGGAGTTTCCTCACATGCCTATAAATATAGATATCAAAATAGATGATGATGAACTTATAGAGAAGGTAAAAACTAAACCATATTTTTAAAGAGCCGGTTCAATACATAGTTGATGGAGAGGAGGGGATATTTTGATGTTTATATGATGATTGCATATGTTTTGTGTGTTTATTGTAATATGAAGAATAAATCTTGATGATATATTTCAGAATTTCCATCAAGACTCAATTAACCACAGATATTTGCATCTTAAAAAAAAAAAAAAAATGTGAAATATTCAGAGTCAAGTGCCTGTTCCATTAACATTGAATTTCAATTTTCCTTGTCAAGTTAAAAATAATCTATTACATTGTAATTTCTAACAACCTAATTGAATTGTTTGACACTTACAACATGTGGTACACTTTGTCAGTTCAACTATGACTATGTTGACAGTTTTGATACAAAGTCAAATCAATGTTTCTTTTTTTTTTTAAATAATACAAATATTACAATGTTATTTTTTGTTCATACAAGATTAGTGCAAGAGTTTCAGTCCTTTAGAATTTTCTCTATAAATAAATATAAGAAATCAAATTAACCAATTAATATATTTCAGGTTAATAATTTGATAAAAGAATATAAGAGAGAACATATAATAGCCTGGGGAAACAGGAGCAGTAAAGTCACACACAAATTATACACAATTGTAAGTACAAATAGTGACACACAAATTATACACAATTGTAAGTACAAATAGTGCAAAGTTAATGACAAATTATACACGATTGTAAGTACAAATAGTGACAGACAAATTATACACAATTGTAAGTACAAATAGTGCAAATTTAATGATTCTTAATATTGTGGAAACGGGAACCTGATGTGATGTAATTGGTATCTATACAATGATTGATTGATTGTTGGTTGATTAATGTCCAGTGTCAATTATTTAATTTGTCACTGAATGGCATATTCTTTTCCAATATATCTGAAACAAAAATATTCTGTGATAAAACTGTAAAAGAATATGACATTAAGGTGGATGTAGTGTACGCAATAAACAGTACAAAATGTGAAAAAATAACATATAGATATGTAGGACTGGAGGCGGATTTAGAGGTTGGGGCATGTGGTTGATTTTATATGGAATCACTGAAGCATGACTGGAGCAGGCCTCTTCTTAGGCAGTCAGTGGACCCCTATTTATGAAAAATTCTTGATCCGCCTCTGAGGACAAACAGTTGTCAAAAATAAGAACTAACAAAACCAGCAAACCACTTCATTCAACACAATGATGAAAATTTCAAAATTCACTGCAATAGATAGAGTATTTGGCATAGTAAATCAAAGTCACTACAATCAGTGGCGGATCCAGAGGGGGGGTTCCGGGGGTCCGCACCCCCCCTTTATTTTGGCCGATCAATGCATTTGAATCGGGACAATTTTGCACCCCCCCTGCACCCCCCCTTTGCCCTGGGCTAGCACCCCCCCTTTCGAAAATTCCTGCATCCGCCACTGACAATAGATAGAGTATTTGGCATAGTAAATCAAAATTCACTGCAATAGATAGAGTATTTGGCATAGTAAATCATCAAACCAATGAAGGCTTTTGGGTTAAAAAACAAAAAATATTAAGAGCCTGAGGTACTGAACACTATGTACGAATGATAGTAAAAAGCAATAATTAAAAATAAAAGCAATGTCAATTGAATGTCATAGAAGATATTGAAATGTAATGTATCAAAGCAATGTAATTGTTGTTTTAATATTGTAATTTATACCAATGAAGATGGTCGCAATGGTGAAAACATATTGATACTTGTGTTACAGTTTTTATCGTATTTTATATGTATAGTAACACAGTATCTAATAATTTCTTTTTTTCAGAATCCAGATATTCCATTAATTTTCTCCATGCAGAGAGTAATAATGCTGCTTGTATTATTTTACACTGGGTTATTGCCCTTTGTACCAATCAAAGAATCATTACTAGAGGTTGTCATGCCCAGTATAGTGTTTGAGTGAGTATGGACTGACAAACAGTATAAAATTGAGAATTGAAATGGGGAATATGTCAAAGAGACAACAACTCAACCAAAGAGCAGAAAACAGCTGAAAGACCACCAATTGATATTCAACACACTGAGAAAATCCTCACCTTGAGGTGTCCTCAGCTGGCCCCCAATTGAAAATGTGTACTAGTTCAGTGAAAATGAACATCATACTAAATGCCAAAACATATAAATGATCAATTTTTTTTTAAATACCAGAAAAAGCCTCTGGCTGTAAGAGCCAGAGGCTCCTGACTTGGGACATGTGCAAAAAAAGCAAAGAAGTATAAAGTCTTTATACCAAAAGTCTCAAGAATAAAAATTAATATTTATTATTTCTCTACTGAACTCTTTTATAGATTTTCTTCTTGCACTCTATTGATAGTTTCTTGTGTGCAAATTCTTATTTATACCCAAAAAGAAGTTGTGTATTTTATTAAATCATATACATATATATATATATATTGGTATTTACCAATTTTTGTTGATTGCTGAAAAGTTGTAATTTGAAGATTTTGAGAAATTCTTCATACAAAATTGATACTATTAAAACAAAAGTTATTTAAGGAATGACTGTAATATTTTTTCTGTCTATGAAGCAATCAAGAAATTACATCAAAAATGTGGTGCACACTGAATAACCCGTGTAGCACGTTAATTTAAAGTGTGCACATCTTTGTTTTTATGTTGTTTTGAATAGACAGAAGATATAAAAAAAACTACTGTCATTCCTTATAATTTAATTCTAAATTTGATTTAAAGCCTGGCAGGGTAAATCATGGAAAAAACGTTGATTACGTCATGGTCACATGATAAAATTATGTCTATAAGCTGAAAGACAAAACACCTGTCAGCCAATCAAAAGATGCATAACATCCAAAATTTAATTATGTTTTGTTAAACACATAAATTTGTGGTTCACCTAAACTGAAGAAATATATCATATATGACAAGTAGTAACAAAAGATTACCGGTAATATAAAATTCACCGTTTCTAGTTTAATATCATGTTCTTATTTCAGTGACAGGAAGATTCCTGTGAAATTCAGTAGAGCCATGACATGTTTATTACGTACAGCTGATGTGTAAGTTGCATTACTTAAGTATAGTCTATAGGAAATAGTATGTGTCTGAAAAGATAATTAATTATTTACCCCTTACTCTAGGAATGGAGAATTTATAACAATCCCCCTGTCTGTCTGTCTGTTCAAACATTTGTCCTTTTTTTCATCAAGTTTTTGGTCACACTTTTCTCATAAACTGCTTTTTTAAAACGAAAAAAAAATCATATTTGGTAATTGGGGAAAATAAATCAATTATAATCTAGAAACGTTTTAAGGTCAACAAAAGATATTAGAATGACAAATAATATCTAATACAAAAGAGGTACGAAAGACACTAGACAGACATTCAAACTCGTAGATCAAGAGAAAACTGACAACGCCATTGCTTATAAAGAAAAAGACAAACAGGCAAATAATAGTACAGAAGATAAAACATAGAAAACTAAATAATAAGCAACACGAACCCCGCCAAAAACTGGGGTGAATTAATACAAATTGTTCAAGTTGGTTAATGGATTAGACATCTTGATTTACAGAAGAGTGGAATAAAAGTAATCAAAGTCAAATAGTTTTACTATTCTGTTATTCTTCACTCCTCAAATTTATTTAATGATTTCATGGGGAAAAGCCGGGCTGTTTTGTTTTCTTGCCTTCCCAAGAGGATATTTCAAGCAGATAGATAACTTATATTAATTGATTACAGATTACTAATGAGTCCAGTATTATTTAATCATTTAAGAAGAAGAGGCATGCAGGTTAGTGTTATAATTTAAGATTTTGAAACAATTTTGTTCTTTCATGTTATTGCCTTTATCAGAAAAGTACAGATATCATATCTTAAAGTATAGTCCAAGTAAAGATATTTTAGAGGAACATATACTTGTAAGAAAACATTTAATACACCTGAAGAGAAAAAAAACCTCATTAAATTATTTTTCTTATCTTGAATTTAACATTATTCAGTAAAAATCAATGATTAGAGAAAATCAAAGCATTGTACCTTAAAGAAGTGCCGATCTAAAATGTCACCTGTATATTATTGATCCTACTCAAGACCATATGCAGAGATGAAAAAACACTTCAAACATATAAATCAAGATAAAAATAATTAGAGAATCACTGAAACTCCAAATGGTACAATGCCTAAGTAAAATGTGCTAGCTGTTAGCCATATTTTTTGTAATTGTGTCACTATTAACTAGGTATCCCATGCTACTAAATATACAGCAGTTATTTCTACTTCAAAATTTTTCATTTGACATGTTTAATAAAAAAAAAATGACTTTAAACCATGTATACATATTGTTGCTAAACTCTAATTATGCAAGTGGACCTGTATGCATAAAACTACATAAGTTAAGATTTGTTCCAAACGAACAGATTTTACTACTTGTCTAATGGTAAATTTGTACTACGATTGCATTAATTAACATTAGTGTTTTAATGCATATGGGCCCTGATTACTAGCAAGTAATGCTTACAATTTTAGACATGCTATATTATTTATTTTACAGACCTATTTGTGGGTTTTAAATGATGAGGAGGAATACACTAGGGCCTTCAGACTGGGAGCTGATGGTGTGATGACAGACTTTCCAACAAAACTTAAAGAATATTTAGACAGTCACCCTGAATATAAAACTCAGAAGTCAGATGTATAACATAGGGCTATATAAGAATCAAATACTTTGTTTATATCAAATGATATTTGCTTGAACCTAAAACACTTTAAATTTGGTGTAGTAAACAATATTTTGCTTGAACCAATAGGAGTTTGTGGAACCAAACTGTTTTTTGCTTGAGACGAAATGTCTTTGATATACTGAACAATATTTTGCTTGAACCAAATTTTCTTTGTTGTAGTAAACAATATTTGGCTTGACCTTAAAAACCTTTGTTGTTCCAAACAGTATTTTGCTCCAACTAAGGGACGACATCAAAAGATCGATGTAGGATAAAAAACTTAAATCAAATAGTTTGGGGGTGGGGGGGTCAACATTGCTGCAAGTTTTGTTAATCTAAAATCGATTTTACATATATCCCTATTGGTCAATCAATTTTTCCCAAATTAAGTTAAGAAGGGGGGTGTGGGGGTCAGTGAAAAAACTATGTGAATTAAGTTTTTTATCCTTCATTGAACTTTTGATGTCGTCCCTAAAACTTCTTTGATGTACCAAACAACTTTTTCTTGTACCTAAATTTCTTTATTGTACCAACCAATATTTTGCTTGAACCTAAATTTCTCTATTGCGCCAAACAATGTTTTTCTTATATTAACTTTGTTGTAGCATATAATATAAATCTTCTCTGTTGCACAAAGTATTATTTTGCTTGGACCTAATTTCTCTGTATTACCAAACAATATTTTGCTTGAAGCAAAACTTCTTTGTTGCAGAAAACCATAGTAAGTTTGACCATAAATTTCTTTAATGTACTGACTAATATTTATATTGAACCAAAATTTTTATCTTTTATATGTTATTTTTGTATCTGGCCAAATTTAAAAACATCCTTTTATGCTCTTCGTGAACAAAGTGATAGCTCTACATTGTATTGCCATTGGATACTTCTGCAAGGTGTTTTTTCCATTATTACCGTGCAACGATTTTTCAATAATTTCCATAAAAGCATTTAGCCAATCAAAACCAAGTCTGACCACAATTATGATATCAAAATTTAGCAGTGATCAAAATTTTCATTGCATGTATGGGACCAAATTACAAAATATTTATTTTATGATTTCCTCTATCAAAAGGCTATTATCAAATTTCAAGCCCCTGCAGTGTGTTTTTCCATGATTGCCCTGAAAGATTTTCAGATATTACCCTTAGACCATTCAGCCAATCAAATCCAAGTTATCAAAATTAAAATGTTGCATGATAACAAATGAGAATTTTGTTGTTTTTTTTTCCATCGATTTCATTTTTTAGTTTAAAAAGCAAAGTATTTCCATGCATTGATTCAATCTTTTAAGAAGATTAAATTGAGGGGGGGGGGGGGGGGGGAATAAAACCTTTAAAAAGGATTTGAACCAATAAATCATGAAATTTGATCTCTGAAAATATAAACAACTTTTACATTAAGGAGTTTTACTTAATAATAAGAGAATTAATCTAGATATATTCTTATTTTTATCATGTACTATGTGATGCTATGTCACAGTTACAACTGTATGTCAATTATGATGTCTGCATTTGATAAAAGAATAAATTTTTTTTATAATTTGTCACCATTACCACATTAGTATTAAACAGTTTTCTTCTATATCAGTAGAAATCCAAAAAGGGTAGATCAGGGTTCTTGCTAATGATTTTTGAAGGCGAATCCAGGGACTCGTCATTTTTGGCCATCATGAGTCCAACAGCAAGATGAAAATCTCTTATTGCAATATAATGTAATATTTCAATCTCCATTTCTCAATAGAGCAATGAAATGACTTAAAATAAATTCAAATCACTTTTAAACTTTTCCTATAAAATGATGAAAAATGTATTTAAAGTCATATGAAACCTCAAATTAAAAAAAAATATGCATGTGTTTTTTTAAACTAAATGGATAGTTTTCATTATACAACTTATGTCCATATACTTTTTTCTGAGGAAAATTCTTTAATTTGTCCACATTTAGAAGAAGTTTACTGTTTTTTAATTGCTTGCTGCCATTAAGCAATTTGCAGACATATTTTCCGTATGCATAGTGACCTAAGCGTCACCCTCCTCATAAAAATCCGGTGATAGCAATACGCATGAATCTGTCATTAAAATAAACAATTACCTGATTGTATATGTTAAACACGTGCTAAATACCCATGCTTTTTGTTGATTATTTACTATAAGGTAACAATCGGTTAACTTCGGCTTCAAAACACGGCATTTAATGAGTAGCCATATTTGTTAAATCATAACAGACAGAGAGAAAACAATTGACGATTATACGATATATTTGCGTAAAAAATGATAAAATCGTGTACAGAGGACTAAGTTTATGATATATACATGCATTGGTTCAAGAATTGGATAAACATTATTTTTCACCAGTCACTCGTTTCTTATGACTTTAACTGTGTTCAGTTTATACAAAATATTTCAATCTTGATGCTTTGTGGACTCACCAGTTTTGAAAATGGTGAGTCCAGACTGATTTTGATGAGTCCAGGACTCATGGACTCGCCTTAGTGAGAACCCTTTACATTACACACATTATAGTATTTTAGTGAATGAACCATTCACAGTATTGACAGTATTGAAATTTATCTATATCAATAATTTTATTACCATTTATTATTACCACATTGTCATAAAACAAACTTCAACCACCTTAATATTAGTTGAACATTGTATATATTATGGTACATCCTCCTGACATGAGCCTGTTATACACATTATCTACAATACCCCACCTAAACCAATATTGACCAATCAAAACTTTTGTCATTGTTGTTTTTATAGTATATTGTTATTTATTTATTTATTGATATTGTACAAAAATAAAATTAAAATGAAGAATGTGTTTATTACTTAATTTACTAACAATTCATTATAATTTGTAGAGCACTTATTTTCTTGGATTTCGTTAATACATGTATTTCAAATACCAAGAAGAACTGTTTAACAAAAAACATTGCTACTTTATTGTCCACGTCTCTGGTAATTCTTATCTGTCGACAAATGAAGAAAATGAACTGCTTTTTTAACACCAAAATGTTTAAATACATTCTTTTCCTCCCATTTGTGTGCCAGAAAAGTTCTGGTCTTTTTCAGATTTTCATTTTGCAGTATTGCTGTGTCGTCTGCCTCAGTTACTGTTACTAAACACATGATCAAACATCCTATGATATTGCCTGTTGAGTTGGACACCATCAAGATAGACAGATTGTCTTTTAAACGGTATGCAGTCCTTCTAGTTGTATCTTCACAAATATGTAGTCCTAAAGATTTGCGTAAAGGTTCATCTATCCAAAAAGTTTCTTTCAAAAACAAGATAAGACTATCCATGCGATCTTCTGAGGATAATTCTAAATGCATATCAGAGAGATGTAATGAATGGCCAATTCCTTTCAAAACCTATGAAAAAAGAAAGTAATTAGAAATTCCTATGCTTTATATTTGGAAATGTTCGCAGTTTATTCTAAGGTATATATCAAAAAGTTGTTAAGGGTTTTTTTTTTTTTTAAACCATATGGTATAATAGTTATTCGTCTGCTTTAAAGATCAGTTATTTAAAATATAAAACTAGCATTCAAATAGATGTTTTAAAGGAAAGCCAGGATTGTACAGTTACAAGTCCTCGAGAAAGATTATATTTTCCCTTTTTAAAATGTATTTACAAAGTGGTGTGCACATCTTCAGTGTATATGAAGCATTGTAGAAAATTTGAAAGTTCGTAGAAAACTGATAACACAGAATTGCGACCCCCATCGAGTATTTATCTTGCTGAAATTGATATAGTTTCGCAGTCTCGAAATCTGCAAAAAATGTTCAAATGAGCACACAAAAATTGTAAGTTGTGCCATTAGTTTAGTACTTTCCATTGACGTCATTGTTCTGTGTTGATGTCATAATTTGTAGGCACTGGCTACGGTTACATGGAAATGTAACAATAATAAAAATATTATTGTTACATTGGAGACTAAATGCCGGAATGCATGGTTGGGTAAGGACCTGTTTAATTACGAATGTAACAATAATTATTGAGGCTACGGTTACATTGCGTTATTGTTACATGAAAAAAAGCAATGTACGATGGGACTAGTAATATGTACTAAATAATAAAATATGGAACGCCATCACTGCCTTTTAAGAAGAAACTACTATGACATGATGCAAATGTTGCTTACATGATGTGAATTCTCCCTTACATGATGTGAATTCTTCATTACATGATGTGAATTGTTCTTTACATGATGTAAAATCTTCTTTACATGATGTGAATTCTTCATTACATGATGTGGTTTCCTCTTTACATGATGTGAAAACTTCATTACGTGATGTGGTTGTTTCATTACCTAATCTGAAAGTTTTATTACATGATGCGAAAATTTCTTTACGTTATGTTAAAAAAATCTGTATGTCTTATTTCTATTACATTATGCCAAAATATATACATCGTAATGTCAAATTGGTATTACGAGGTAAGAAACTCATATGACGTTATGTGAACACTTCATTATGTCAAAACATCTTTATAAGAACACGGGACCTCTCGGACGTTATTATTATTATTCAGACTCCTTGGATTTTTTCCAAAGCTATAGGGTAAAATATTTTGCCCCATAACACCAATTTTTATTTCATAAAAATCTTCAATAGCTAATTTTGAGATCCAAGTAATACCAATGCAAATGCAAGGTAAAAGTCCCAAGTCAGCCTTTTCCCGCCATTTTTTTAAAACTGAAATATCTCAAAAAGGAGCTCCATGACCTATCAATATTTTTTAGCTTATTTTGTTCCTTAGCTGATGCTCTTTCGACTTATAGTATCAATTTTAATTTCTGTGGTTTTTTTTTAATTTCAACTAAGTACATCCTTAAATGCATTTAAAGGGAGCTGAATATAAAACTTATGTAAGTTATGAGTGATGCTATACATTTAGAGCTTATATAAGCATGGCCGTGTCATATTTAAAATTTTCTTTTTAAGTATAAGTCTTTTTTTTTTATATATATATATAAATTTAGGAACCTAATTCAAATGAATTTTATATGAAAATATTACTTTTTAGAGGCAATGTTGGCAAACCCCTTCCTAAAATTATTCGAAAATACTTCTCCTATATCGTGTATATCCAGAAACTATACGGTACATGTACAATTGTCTCACTTACGTTACTTTGTTACATATCTCACTTATAAATTAACAAATCTATTAATTTATCTAAACTTAAAATAATAAATCCATAAAAAATGGCTAAGAAGTGATACACAAACTTAAAAAGTGTTGACAAGCATTCTGCAAGTATTGCATGGCAATACGTAGTCCCCTACCAGTAAAAATTCATTATTCTCAAACAGAAAATTTGAAATTGATGTGTAAATTGTAATGTTAAAAGTAGATACCAAATACCAAATCAATATAACGGTAGTTAGACAAGCATGATTAAAACATGTGCAGAACATTGTGTGAGTTTTCTAGGTCTAAGGATCACATGAATTTGCAAAATACCATCAAACCAAAACTAAATTTAAACTTAATCTGTAACTTGTAATGGTAAAAACTATAAACCAAATTTCAAATCTAAATCTGTAAGTTAATGACAAAACAAATAGTGGAAAATTTATTTCTTGCATTATTTTTCTAAGTTCGAGGACCATAACTTTGCAAACACAATTCGCACTTGATCTGTAACTTGTCGTGGTTTCACTACTAATTTTTATGCCAAATTTTAAGTCAATATGTTTAAAAAAAATAAAAAAATATGGAAACCAATTATCTGAGAGAATTTTCTAAGTCCAAGGGCCATAACTCTGCCAAAAATCCTCAAACCGTAACAAAATTAGAACTTGATCTGTACTTGTCAAAGTTATATTATATACTAAATATCAAATCAATATCTTCAAGCATGGCCAACAACAGTGCCATATCTCTTGCACGTAAAAGACATCCTTGTAGATTTCGAAAACGAGTAGGCTAATGCCAAACTCCGGACAGTGATCGTTTCCGTTCCGGAACTGTTTTCCCTTACTCCATCAATCACTGCCACCGGCTTTCGAAATTCGTTCCAAATTTTGGAACGATTATCTACGCAATAAATTTCCTCAGAACCATTAGTTACCGGCTTGAAAAACTTCAATTTGATAATTTCTTCCCAAAATTTAAACAACTTTTCCTAGATTTAAAAAATGAGCATTAAATTTACGTCCCACACAGGACCTTTATTATGTGTGCATTCTTATCTAAGTTATCTCCCCGAACCCTTTGGAAAGTAAACATGGAGGGAAACGTGAATCAGATATATAATTGAAATGTGTGTTAGGCGCATAGTCCCTCCTAAGTCCAAAGGGAAAACAAGCCCAAATGCTGCAACATAAACTTGGACAGGTACAAATGATGATTTGAATGAATATGCGGTTGTCAACGGAGGAAGTTTGGTCTACCAAATTATGCAAGCCTTTCCATGTTTCCTTTTCTCATTATGAACTTAAAGGGACATCTTTTATCCATTTATAGTCGGATCCAGGGTGGCCAAGCCCCCCCTTTTTTCCCTGGAAAATGTTGGTTTATTATATAGGGAATCACTGAAGCATGACTGGAAACAACAACCCCCCCCCTTTTAAAGTCAGTCAGTGCCCCTTCCCATGTAATATAAGACTAGGTTCATATCATTTCTGTTCAAGGTTTAACATTGTTAGTAAAAAATACCAGATAGAAGTAAGGTTCTCTGGGAAAAGTTTTTGCAAATAACATAAACATAAAAATGTACGTGCCATTTTCATTCTTTTCACTTTTGTACTTTCACTATGACAAGACATTCTCAGTATGAAGTAAAGAGGTTGTCAGTTAGACTACAACCCTACATATATAAACTTTAAAGTTTGCATCATTGACATATAGTGAACACATTTGTGACTAATTAACAAATGACCATGTTAACTTGCCCTTCAATATGTTCACTAACTTGAGTAGCACATAATATATTGGCCATTTGATATTTATACAATGATTGGAACAGAAACTCTTAACACATTATGTGCTGTAATATACATGATGATTAAAATATGGAGTTCAGGTATGATTGCTAATGTGACTATCCACCAAAGTTCAAATGATATTGATTTAAGCAACTATATAGTCATAAGGTATAACCTGCATGTGCCACAGTCTGCAATGACTAAAACTTATTTAGTAATCTCAGTCATTTTGTCATGTCAAACCTTACAAAATGTGACATATTTTAACATGTGTTCCAGATTTTCTTACCTACAATAGCAATTATAATGTTTATTCAGTTTTATTTTATTTGTGAACAACCACACATCCAAGAGTTATTGCAGGCTTGATACCGCTTGAACTTTTTTATGACGTCATCAAGTCAAGTATGAATATGGTCAGTCTTTCTTTTCATCAATCATGACAGAGGTGTAATGAAACAAGAAAATTCATGAAATCAGCATTTATGTACGTTGTATCTATAATAATTGTTTTCAAAAGTGAATTGTTAAAATAAGTTTGTTCCTTCCAAAATATAATGCTCTGTTGGCATGGTTGGGTGCCGCTAGATACTACCCAGAGGTGGAACCCTGAACAATAATGGACACAACATTCAAGCTTGATACAGCTCTCAATTTGGATTGTGATTATATATATATAAAATTGAGAATGGAATATATATATATATTTGACATAGCTTGATTTCTGGCACAGATTGAATGTGGACTAAGAACTTTAAATTTTAAAACTGGATATTTCCCTTATAATATGTACATGTCATTGCATGTAATATGGTATAATATTCAAAATATAATTACATGTTGAGATTCAGCATATCAAAGAATCAGAAGAATTGAACTTTTAATGAAAACTAATTAAGTTTAGTTTTGGACCCTTAGGACTTCAATGTGAGACTAATTTAATAATGGGGCTCAAAATCTAAATTCATGGTTAGCTTCAGCATAACAAAAAAACCTTAATATTTATTTTTTATAAAAATCAAACAAAAATTTTCATTTTGGACCGGTTGGACCATCTTGTACAGATCCCTTCTCTTATACTTTAGTTATTGTCTAAAAACTAAATGTCTCCTAATGATGACATCACCATACCATTACACAGTCACAAATTTCTAGCAGTTGTATAAAACAAATTGATCAATGCAGTTTAAATTTATGTTATTTCCGAGAGAGAAAACAAACCTGCCCCCCTTTTAATAGATGAATGGTATATGTAGGTGTAATGGTCCTAATAATTATGAATCCTATTCTTGTTCAAACATTTTACCTAGACACCTATGAAATAATTCTTTGAAATACTGAACCTTGCTGCATTAATTTTTATTGTATTTTTATTACTGCTCATCAAAACATTATCTTGACCCCTTCTCTTTTACATTATTGTACATATACTCTTTACTTTTACTGCACATTAACCAATTTCAATTATTTAATATACATGATTGGGGACTGGGTTTTAAGCTAACAGATACCTTGGTAGCTGTTACACCCAAATTATGTCCTGATACTCTTGGCATTAACAATAATTGTTATTGTAGTTGTGTGCATTAAACCAGTGATGAATATATGTACTGTAAATCAATTGCTTATATTTCAAAAACTTTGAAAAGGAATCTGGTCCAATTGCCTATTTGTCACTGCTAAATTATTGTCTCACTAGCAATTGAAATCTCATAATTTTTATTCAGTAAGGAAACACAAGAGTACACACGCTGAAATGTCTCGCCTTCTTTACTAATCATTGATATTATGTTGATAGTCCTAAATATAAAGCTTTATTTCAACGGTCACATAAACATAACATTAACCAAGAAAACTTAACATTGACCAATGAACCATGAAAATGAGCTCAAGGTCAGATGAACCATGCCAGGCAGACATGTACAGCTAACAATTCTTCCATACAACAAATATAGTTGACCTATTGCTTATAGTTTAAAAAAACCAGACCAAAACACAAAACTTTAACACTGAGCAATGAACTGTGAAAATGAGTTCAAGGTCAAATAAAATCTGCACAACTGATATATAGATCATAAAATATTTCCATACACCAAATATAGTTGACCTATTGCATATAGTATTAGAAAAAAAAGACCAAAACTCAAAAACTTAACTTTGACCACTGAACCATGAAAATGAGGTCAAGGTCAGATGACAACTGCCAGTTGGACATGTACACCTTACAGTGCTTCCATTCACCAAATATACTAGACCTATTGCTTATAGTATCTGAGATATGGACTTGACCACCAAAACTTAACCTTGTTCACTGATCCATGAAATGAGGTCAAGGCCAAGTGAAAACTGTCTGACGGGCATGAGGACCTTGCAAGCTACGCACATACCAAATATAGTTATCCTTTTACTTATGATAAGAGAGAATTTCACATTACAAAAAATCTTAACTTTTTTTCAAGTAGTCACTGAACCATGAAAATGAGGTCAAGGACATTGGACATGTGACTGACGGAAACTTTGTAACATGAAGCATCTATATACAAAGTATGAAGCATCCAGGTCTTCCACCTTCTAAAATACAAAGCTTTGAAGAAGTTAGCATACACAGCCGCCGCCAGATCACTCTCCCTATGTTGAGCTTTCTGCGACAAAAGTCGCACGCTCGACAAAAACTGAAAGCTACATGGAGCTTGAATATCTCATATGGTAATATATGCCATAATTATTTTAACATCAAATTCATGACAAAAATGAATGTCATTGTAGTAAAAGCAGTTGTAATACTGCATTTTTTTATGCATAAAATCTACTATTTAATCAAAAGTGTTTATAATATATCCATTTTGAGATCGGGTTAACCCTGTTTGCACAATAATAATTCATTTGCGAGATAATTTTATTATTGTTTTCTTTTTGTTGATAGCAGATCTTTATTTGTTGGGCTATAAATATATTCACACTTTTTGATGAATGACCAATTGAAACTATTCTGTTTTGGAAAATTGTAATCAACTTTAGTCTTGTGGTTTTTTGTTGTTGTTGGGATGCTGTCCAATGAACCTATACCCCAAATCTCCTTGTATTCATATGTTTATATATTTGGAAAGAAGTTAAATCAGATTTAACTGTATCATTTGGCTAAAACTGAGATAAAAATATTCTTTATATCTATCTTAATTATTAACAACAATACATGTATGTTCATGATTAATTTATGAAGACATACAAATTTTTGAAAACAACAATCAATAAAACGAAAAATAAATATTTAAAAAATGCACACAAATTTTCATGAGCAGCTAGTATGCACTTCAATTCACTCATTGAAACATGAATAATCCTTGTTTGAGAGTGCATTAGTCTTGTGTAAAAGTTATTTTTAAGTGTGAGTCTATTCCATTTATTTATACATGTAGAATCTCTGCAGGCTTTCAATGCTTCTCATGTAACTTGATAAACTTCCAATGATTAGGTTGACATAATTGTGATCTGAAAATATATAAACATTTTTTTTATAACTTTGTAACTTCTGGTAGGTAAGGGATGTATATGTTATGCCATTGTTTGTCCATCCATCCTTTAAAATCACTATGGCAACACTTTGTTCAATATCTCAAAGTAGTAGGGGCTAACTAAAAAAGGTTTTTATTTGGCCCAGATATTACTGCTAATTTAACAGTTATCCTAAATATTTCAAAATTTGTCCAAACTAGACTAAGGTACACCATATTCAGAAAATAATGGGGTTTTTTTTTACAACTAAAGAGTTACCATGGCAATAAACTTAGACCAAATTTGTAAAATTTCTTAATTTTCATTGTTTTTTGTCAAATAAAATTATATTTTAGACTGTAATGTGCCCATCCAAGAAAAAAATTATATTTAGTGAGATTATGTCAATAGTTATAATAAAAGTTTTTTTAAATTATTTTGTTGTTTTGGAAACTGCATAAATTCTATATTTGTCCTCGTCTTCATGATGTAATTGTGACCTTATCAGACAACCAGATGCTCCGCAGGGTGCAGCTTTATACGACCGCAGAGGTTGAACTCTGAACGGTTGGGGCAAGTATGGACACAACATTCAAGCTGGATTCAGCTCTAAATTTGGACTGTGATTAGATAGTTGACACAGCATAGGTTTCTGACACAGAATGAATGTGGTCTAATGAACTTAAAATATTTTTTTTGCCTTTGAGCAATTCACTATGCTGTTGAATATTAATCCTCTCAAAAAAATGTTTGAAGAAATTTTCTTTTTATTTATGAAATCTGAAATGAGAAAAATTTAACCCCCCCCCATTTTTTTTTTTCCACATCCCCCTTTCCCTTTTTCCAAAACTGATCTCAATTCAAATTTCTAATAATGGAGTTTGCAACAATAACTACTCATTTAAATACATCATAAAATATTAAAATGTAAAATAAAGTGCTTGTTATCACTGAATGGTAAAGATTGTTTTAATTTATCAGTTGGTAGTAAAAGTGAATATACATTGTATATTGTATAAAACAATGATTTAAGTTGATTCAACTACTATTCTGGACAAAGAAAGATAACTCCAATTGAAATATCAATTATATATATTGTATAAAACAATGATTTAAGTTGATTCAACTACTATTCTGGACAAAGAAAGATAACTCCAATTGAAATTGCAATTAGATATTTCTTGCTATTGCGCAATACTGTGCAACTGGAAATATTTGCTATTGCACAATACTGTGCAATTGAAGATTTCTTGCTATTGCGCAATACTGTGCAATTGAAAATTTCTTGCTATTGCACAATACTGTGCAATTGAAGATTTCTTGCTATTGCTGAATACTGTACATTTTTCGATTCAGCATATCAAAGAACCCCAAGGATTCAATTTTTGTTAAATCAAACTAAGTTTAATTTTGGACCCTTTGGACCTTAATGTAGACCAATTTGAAAACGGGACCAAAAATTAAGAATCTACATACACAGTTAGATTCGGCATATCAAAGAACCGCAATTATTCAATTTTTGATGAAATCAAACAAAGTTTAATTTTCAACCCTTTGGGCCCCTTATTCATAAACTGTTGGGACCAAAACTCCCAAAATCAAACCCAACCTTCCTTTTATGGTCATAAACCTTGTGTTTAAATTTCATAGATTTCTATTTACTTATACTAAAGTTATTGTGCGAAAACCAAGAATAATGCTTATTTGGGCTCTTTTTTGGCCCCTAATTCCTCAACTGTTGGAACCAAAACTCCCAAAGTCAATCCCAACCTTCCTTTTGTAGTCATAAACCTTGTGTCAAAATTTCATAGATTTCTATTTACTTAAACTAAAGTTATAGTGCGAAAACCAAGAAAATGCTTATTTGGGCCCTTTTTGGCCCCTTATTCCTAAAATGTTGGGACCAAAACTCCCAAAATCAATTCCAACCTTCCTTTTGTGATCATAAACCTTGTGTTAGATTTCTATTCACTTTTACTAAAGTTAGACTGCGAAAACTAAAAGTATTCGGACGACGACGACGACGCCAACGTGATACCAATATACGACCAAAATTTTTTTAACTTTTGCGGTCGTATAAAAAATATTATGTTTTTAATTCATGTTTCTTAAATTTATGCAATTCCAAACATAATGGGTTTTTTTGGAATAGTTTATATTCTTGGACAAAAAATAGTCCTTTAATGCCCTTCTCCTTTGCTTTGAACAATTTCTCATGAAATTTTAACACAAAATTAAGATTGAGTTCCCTTTATAAGTAATTTTTTGGAGTCAAAAGTTGCCGGACCTATCAGATTTAGGGTATTTTTCACATCTATTAAGCTTGAGTGTGCTTAGAGTAAATAATCTAGATCTAAACTAAGTGTCTTTCAGTTGTTTGTATGTAATAGTACCTGACCATGCCCCCTTTTTCTTGGTTTTATTTATTTCTACTTGTATCCATCTCATGATGAGTTAAGATTTAAGTCTTTTTCAACTGAATTTTATAGTTTGTTTTTATTTTGTACTCTTACACCACTGTCCCAGGTAAGGGGAGGGTTGGGTCCCAGCGAACATGTTTAACCCGATACATTATGTATGTCTGTGTCCGTCCCAAATCAGGAGCCTTTAATTCAGTGGTTGTTGTTTGATGTGTCACATATTTGTTTTTCGTTCATTATTTTATACATACATGTATGATAAATTAGGCCAAATTTCTAGTTTTAATTGTTTCACATTTGTCATTTCAGTGTATTTTATAGCTCTCTGAGTGGTATGGGCTTTACTCATTGTTTTAAAGACTGTACTATGACCTACTATAGGCTACAGTTGTTAACTTCTGTCATTTGGTCTCTTGTTGGAAGAGTTTTCTCATTGGCAATCATACAACATACTCTTTTTTTATATTCACAGTTTATAGCATAAACCATGTAGTTGTATCCACAATTTGATCATATAATTTATATCACCATATAGGAAATATTAGTAATTTAAAAAAAAAAAACGTTTGTGAGTATTTGCTTTAATATATAATTTGGTCCGGTATTTACTCAAATATATGTAGTAAAAAATAAATTTTGTAAACAAACCAATTTATAACTTTCATATATAGAAGACATACTTACGGTGTATCAGTTGATTTATATTGAAGCTACATGTACATGTACACTGTATATGTAAATTTTCTCAAATTTTCATTCTGTTAGATTTCAAGTTTTAACAATAACTGTTAAAATCTCCAAGGAAACATAGAAATCAATAACTGTGTTCATAGTTCTTCTGGTTGAGAGAGCTGAAAGTAATAATGAAATAATAAAATGAGTATAACTAAAAATAAATTGTTGAAATACAAGGACCTGCATTATTTAACATATAAAAAGTTTGAAAAATAGGGGGAGGGAAGTATTATTGACAATAAAAAACTGAATGCAACCTTTTTTATAATTATTTCACAGGCATCAATCTGTATCATTCTCCTATACTAATTAAAGAAAGATATTGAGTGTTTAAGTGTCACCTACATTTGTAACTATAAAAAAGATTTGTCTACATTAATCAATTTCATAAAATATGGCTTCAAATCAAAATCAGTTTTCATGTTAACATTTTAAACATTGTTATTGAGCATTAATTTTACTCATTATTTACAAACATTTTTTTTAGAACAATGTAAGTTGTCATTTTATTCCATGCAAGGCAGGATAATTAATTATTCCATGCAAGGCAGGATAATTAAATAGTATTTTTTTTATAAATTGATAAAGTAATCAATCCATGCAAATAAAAATATTTAAAAAAAAACCCAATACCTATTATAATTTTTTTGTTTTATTCATTCTGATTCAATCTTAACACTGTTGTTATCTTTTTTGTCACCATCTGTAAGATAAAAATAAAAAACATTAGAATTGATTACTGGCGTCTTAGAATTATAGTCAAAAGTGTTTTTTATTGCAGGAATAAAAGGTTTATTAAGAGTACATGTACATTGTATATATAAGGGCTAAGGCCAAATAAAATACTGTGTGTGTTTCCTATTACATCTTTGAAAATAAATGGTAGGTAGGTAGGGAATTTATGTAATTCAACATTTTTTTTACATTGAGTCTAAGGGAGAGATATTCTGACTTAAACAGTGCTTATTGAAAAATTACAAAAAAATTAGGCAGCTATTTCCAAGCTTAAAACATATAGGGTTTAGTACAGAGGGAAATAGGAAACACACATATTTATTTATTATTTGGCCTAAATGTGGTTCTTAAAGGGTAAATAGAATACAGAATAATTGGACCAAAATTATAAAGATTTTACTTTTTTGGGGGGGGGGGGGGGGGGGGGTAATTATTATTATATTGTATAGACTATAAATTGACTGGATAATAATTCAATAAAATATAGTAACATCGAAATGGAAATGCTCCCATCCAGAATATTGTAAATTAATACATACATGACCATGGTGACATATATATTTATAATAAAAGCAAATTGCATAACAAATTTAGTAATGTGTGTGTTACCCTATATTATTTTTCAATTATAATAATTTATGATTGTTTTATTTTTTTTTATCCATGAAATCTAAATTGAGTTTTGAGAAATTCGGAGATTGGTAAGTAAACAGAGTCTTAATATAATATACATGTAATACAGCCCTTACTGAACTTCGTTTAAATAATGTATTTGAAGCCATGTGTCAATTTGGCATTATTTGCACCCCTTTCCCAGGAAATCCTAAATTTATCCCTATAGAGTCCAAATTTGTCTTTTGTAAAATATCTTTAATTCCACATGGAGCAGCTTCTCGGGTAAAATTTAGCCACTCTCCCAACATTGTATTCTGTTCTTCAACCGAGTTTATTAGCTGATGATTGGGTGCCAGTTTATTAAAAGTATGTCCAATTTAATATCAAAAGCTATAGCGTTAAGTGTTCTTTCAACTTCACAGACGAGAAGATCATATTTTATGTTTATTCATTGACGAAGACTTTTTCAACAAAGTCGATCGAGTTTTCATGCCAGAATTGAATTCTTCGACCTAACGATACAGAAATTTGCAAATTTTTATTTTGTAAAATTATTTGGATTGAGTGCATTTTACTTACGGTTAGTGTTTTTATTCATATATACTGGTAAAGTTAATAACAATTATCCTCATTCATCAATGTTCAGCCATATTTGCTTCAGTAGCAACAAAAGGTCAATCCGGGTCAAACCGCTTGAAGAGCGCGTAACGAAAAAAGCCGAAGGCAGTGATTAGTGTAGAGTAGTATTCGGGCCCGTATGCGGATCGGAACTGGAAAGTGGAAAGGGATTTAAATAAGTTGCAAAACGTGTTACCGAATACACTACAAATAAATATGTTTAAAACTAAAAAATGCGGAAAGCTAGTTTTCCGGACGGACATTCTGACAGACGGATAAAGTGCAAACCTAAAGTCCGCTTCAACTTCGTTGGTAAGGGACTCATAAACGTTTAGTTAATAATACTGAGGTTCCCGTAAATATGAACCTTATAATAGTTTATCATATACTTAGCATTAATATGATAGCTTTTGCATATGTGTAACGAACGGAAGTACACAAGCCATAATTTCCCACCCAGGCTGATAACCCATATCAGCCCGGTCTGATAACCCATATCAGGGGCGTCTCGTGCAAAAACCCATAACAGTGCTTCTCGTGCAAGTTACTTCCGGTGTTTCCGGTATCGGTTGTTTATTTTTTCCATTGTGACGTCAGATATTGATGACGACGTCAAAATTTATGGGAACAGTTTTGTGGGGATAGTTTAGTACTTACTAACAAATACCATTGGCAATTATGAATCATTTTATAGTACAACAAACATGGAGTAATAATGATCATGAAACTCTTCCAACTACTCAATGTTTCAAAATGCCTCTATAGGAAATGTTACCATAAAATGTACATATATGTATATGGAGGTAGTGATGCTGTTGGTTGCATTGACAGTTGTAGTATATTGGATTTATAACTTAACTTCTTTATAAAGTTTTTGACTGTTTTAGTTGTTGCATTTGTGTTTTTTTTTTGCCTTACATAAAACTATTGTCGGAAGTATATGATAAAGCGATTATGGGGGTCTCTGGATGATACCCAGGCTGATATGGAAAAGGCCATGTATTAATCTCTATGTAATGAATGTGCCTAGTTAATTCCCCTTACTTTTGGATAGATTAATTATTTGTTGATTACAGCTAATTTCCTAATGCATGTAAAGCAAAACTTTGGTTGGATTGCTTGCTTTGTTCCTATGATTGTTTATACAAGCTTGGTAAATAAGATTGAAATCTTTAAACAATATATATAGGCGTAGTCGAAACTGTATATGTAATATTTGAATTTGATTGGGTGTTATCCTAATGATTGTACAAAATTTAAAAAAAAGCAAGGAAGCTAACTAAAGTCTTGCTCTACATGTTTTCGGAAATTAGCTGTAAATGTTTATTTTAAGTTTAATTTGATTTAAACTCCATCATGTCCATAGTGAGATAAAAGTAAGGATTGTTAATTTAACTGATTTAGTATTTAACTTTTGATGTTTCTGTAATGTTTAATGCATATTAGTTTATTCAATTTGTTTTCAGTACCTTTAATGTAAAAAGTATCCGGTTTAATGACAATATAAGGATTTTAATTGTTTTTCAATCGGAGTCGGCCTTGTACAGGTCTAAAAAAACTCGCCGGACTGTAGTATAAAAAAGAAGATGTGGTATCATTGCCAATGAGACAACTATCCACAAAAGACCAAAATGACACAAACATTAACAATTATAGGTCACTGTACGGCCTTCAACAATGAACAAAGCCCAGTAGTCCACTTGAGTTTAGAGTTAGTCACCACTTCGGTGCAGTTCGCTAGACTGAGTTAGTCATCTCTTCTTGGTGCTATTTTACTACTTAAAATACAACGCGAAGCCAATTTACTTTACTAAGGACTAACTCTGGGAACACTTTATTTTTCATTTTACATTTGAAATTACTCTATTTTTGAACTTCATTTAAAAAAGTTTTTTAACTCTCTTTTGTCCGCAATTATTGTACATTTGTGACTAAACAGAGTCTCATTTATTTAATTGTCTGTTGTTCAGCTATAATCTGACATCAGGTGTCCAAATGGTCGAATAGGGACACAATACTGGCAACTACACGTCCCGGGAGGATGGTCTCATTTAACAATTTACATGACGTACAATTATAAGGTGACGATCACATCAGGTAATGCAGTTCTATCATCACGTACTGCAATATTCACATCATACACTAAAGTATTCGCATCATGTACAAGGGTTTTTATTTTAACAGCACATAAGGAAAGTTTCGCATCATGTAATGAAAAAACCACATCACGTAAAGACGTTTTTACATCATGTAATGCAGTTTTCACATAATGTAATGAAGTTTTCACATCATGTAATGTAATGAAGTTTTCACATCATGTAATGAAGAGTTTACATCATGTAATGAAGAATTCACATCATATAATGAAGAGTTCACATCACGTAAAGAAGAATTCACATCATGTAATGAAGAATTCACATCTTGTAATGAAGAATTCACATCATGTAATGAAGAATTCACATCATGTAATGAAGAGTTCACATCATGTAAAGAAGAATTCACATCATGTAATGAAGAGTTCACATCATGTAAAGAAGAGTTCACATCATGTAAAGAAGAATTCACATCATGTAATGAAGAATTCACATCATATAAAGGAGAATTCACATCATGTAAGCAACATTTGCATCATGTCATAGTAGTGTCTTCTTATAAGGCAGTGATGGCGTTCCATAATAAAAGTTGAGGACATTTATAACATACAATTTATTTACTGTAATTTTTTATTTACAATGACAATTTCTACAAATCCAGTAAGTTGTTTTTAAAGTCCGACACATTTTTGATGAACGAAATTACGTCCTCCACGGATACGTGTTCATACATAATTTCTTAGTATTTAAGTTACAGTTAGCAAACTTTGCTTTTGATTACCAATTTGCGTCAAGTTATAAAGCTGTATGAAAAGGATGTCTTGATATTGTTTCAGTTTCGTTTAAAACGCATCCCAAGTTTTTTTGGTTTTTTTTCACCATAAACAAAATTGGTCCAAAGTATAATGACAGTAATAAGAGTAGGTGTGCAGTTAAATACTTTAAAAGAGTGAAACCGTTGAACTATATTTTTCGCCTTTGACAGTCACACTCCTAATTTTGAGTAGTATCTTTAAGAACATCAAAACCATTAATACGTAGTAAAACTATTCAAGTTGTACACCATTTGTTGAATAATAATATTTTATTATTTATCAGTATTAAATTACAAGTATTGTTTAGTACATATGAAAGAATGAAGCAATACAACTATAGAAGATTTAAGTTTAATCAATCTAGCGTACATTGCTGTTTTTCATGTAACAATAACGTAATGTAACCGTAGCCTCAGTAATTATTGTTACATTTGTAATTAATAGGTTCCTCACCCAACTTTGCATTCCGGCAATTAGTCTCCAATGTAACAATAATATTTTTATTATTGTTACATTTCCATGTAACCGTAGCCAGTGCCTAATTTGTACTATCTTTAAGTGTCAACGTGCAAGGCTGTCATAGTTGTAATGTTTGTTACACAGTGGTATTATTTAATTATAATGTCCGTGAGTGTCAGTGGTTATGCCCATGAGCGCCATGATTTATAATGACCATGAGTGCTATAAAATGAAATGTCTGTGAGTGTCAGTAGTTATGTCAGTGAGGGTCGTTAGTTATATTGTCCGTGAGTGACGTTTGTTATAATGGCCGCGAGTTTTGTTAGTAAGAATGGGTATGAGTGCCGTGTATAATACTTATAATGGCCGCGAGTTTTGTTAGTAAGAATGGGTATGAGTGCTGTTACTTAAATTAGCCGTGAGTGCCGTTACTTAAATGGCCGTTAGTTATACTGGCCGTGGATACTGTCAGTTATAATGGCCATGAGTGCTGTTAGTGGTAAAGCCGTTGAGTCGTTAGTTATAATGGCCGTGAGTGTCGTTTGTTATAAGGCCATTTGTGCCGTAAGTTATAATGTCCGTGAGTGTCGTTTGTTATAATTGCCGTGGGTATCATTTATTATAATTGCCCCGAGTGCCGTTAGTTATAATGATATGAGTGTCGCTAGTTATAATGGACGTGAGTGCCGTGAGTGTCGTTAAATAATGACCGTGGGTGCCTTTAGTTATAATGTCCATGAGTGTCGTTAGTTATAATGTCCATAAGTGCCATTAGTTATAATGACGCGAGTACTGTTAGTTATAGTGACGTGAGTGTCGTTAGTTATATTGATGTGAGTGTCATAAGTTATAATGACGCGAGAGTCGTTAGTTATAATGACGCGAGTGTCGTTAGTGATAATGACGCGAGTGCCATTAGATAAAATGACGTCACAGTGAGTGCTGTGAGTTTTAATGACGTGAGTGCCGTTAGTTATAATGACGCGAGGGTCGTGAGTTATAATGACGTGAGTGCCGAGAGTTATAATGTAATGTGTGCCGTTAGTTATTATGACGTGAGTGCTGCTAGTTAGAATGACGTGAGTGCCGTGAGTTATAATGGTCGCGAGTGCCGTTAGTTATAATGGGTGTGGGTGTCGTCAGTGGTTATTCCACAAGTGCCATGAATTATAATTCTCGTGAGTGCTATAAAATGAAATGTCGTTGAGTGTCAGTAGTTATGTCCGTGAGTGTCGTTAGTCATAATGGCCGTGAGTGCCGTTAGTTGTAATGACCTTGATTGTCGTTAGTTATAGTGGCTGTGAGTGTCGTTAGTTATAATGGCGTGAGTGCCGTTAGTTATATTGACCGTGAGTGCCGTTAGTTTTAAATGGTCTTGAGTGCTGTTGGGTGTAATGGCCGTGGGTGTCGTTAGTTATAATGGCCGTGTGTACCGTTTGTTGTAATGGCTATGAGAGCCGTTAGTTATAAGGTCGTTGGGTAGTAGTTTTAATGCCTGTGAGTGTCGTTGTTTATAGTGGCGTGCGTGTCGTTAGTTGTTTTGGCCGTGAGTGCCGTTAGTTATACATGGTCTTGAGTGCCGTTAGTTATAATGTCGTGAGTGCCTTAATTTATAATGGCCGTGAGTGCCGTTAGTTGTAATGGCCGTGAGTGTCATTAGTTGAAATGTTCATTCGTGTATTTAGTTATTATTTTCGTTAGTGTTTATAGTTGTAATCGCCGTCGGTTTCATTGATATTGGTTGTAGTGTATGTCGATGTCATAAGTTAGAATGCCCGTCGGTGTAATTGGTTGTAGTGTATGTCGATGTCATAAGGTATACTGTCCTTCGTTGTGATTGGTTGTAGTGTATGTCGGTGTAATCGGATGTAGTGTATGTCGATGTAATTAGTTATACTGTCCGTCGTTGTCATTGGTTGTAGTGTATGTTGATGTCATAAGTTATAATGTATGTCGGTGTAATCGGATGTAGTGTATGTCGATGTCATTAGTTATACTGTCCGTCGTTGTCATTGGTTGTGGTGTTTGTCGATGTAATAAGTTATAATGTATGTCGGTGTCATTGGTTGTATTGTATGTCGATGTCATAAGCTATACTGTCCATCGGTGTAATTGGTTGCAGTGTATGTCGATGTCAACTGATAGTTTTAAATTGCTCACCGAGATATAATTTTATAATGACACATGATATCTCGTATGTGTATTTTAATTAAGTCTTCATGGTTTTGGTAAATTGACATAACCTCGGTTTTGAATGTATCTGTTTTATTCTATTGTTCATTTTTTTTATCGAAATATATCATGGCCATGTATATACGGTATATCAAATTCATAAACAAAAATCGTCATTTTAATACATTTTTCTGTATCAAATCTCGATAAGACTTTCAATAACAATTACAACTTTTTATTTCTAAATAATGAAAGTTGACAAAGCAGAAACTTTTATAAAGTCAATCTTTCTATTATGTCGATCCATTTGTATACTGTACATACGTCAACTGTCGAACTGAGGTTTGGAGTATGCATTTCAAAATGCAGTTGACAACAGAAAACAATTGATTAAATAAAGAAATTTCTTGATAATTCGATTGTTTCATTATTTTTCAATCTTATCTGCTATGGAAAAATTAACTGGCACGAATTTTTATGATTTTTTTTTAAAGTAAAACTGAAGGTACCATAACCACAATAAAAACATAGGGAAAAAAATATGAATGCTATTTTCAAATGGCCATTGACAGCAGTAAACGCTGACTTAAAACTATTTTTTTTGAAGAATCATATTTGGAAATCCTTCTTAAATGTCACTTGCTATGGATTTTGTATATTACATTTAAGGTAAAAAAGATATACTACAAATTATAACAGGGTATAAGTGTTTCCCGTTTAAACCAATGATAACTATTTATACGATTTGTCAATGACATATCACGTGTTCTGATTAATGTAAAAATTTAAATGTCCCTCATTCTTGTGTATGACTGTCCGTCGGTGTAATTGGTTGAAGTGTATGTCGATGTCATAAGTTATACTGTCCGTCGATGTAATTGGTTGTAGTGTTTGTCGATGTCATTAGTTATACTGTCCGTCGATGTAATTGGTTGTAGTGTATATCGATGTCATAAGTTATACTGTCCGTCGGTGTAATTGGTTGTAGTGTATATCGATGTCGTAAGTTATACTGTCCGTCGATGTAATTGGTTGTAGTGTATATCGATGTCATAAGTTATACTGTCCGTCGGTGTAATTGGTTGTAGCGTATGTCGATGTCATAAGTTATACTGTCCGTCGGTGTAATTGGTTGTAGCGTATGTCGATGTCGTAAGTTATACTGTCCGTCAGTGTAATTGGTTGAAGTGTATGTCGATGTCATAAGTTAAACTGTCCGTCGTTGTAATTGGTTGTAGTGTTTGTCGATGTCATTAGTTATACTGTCCGTCGATGTAATTGGTTGTAGTGAATATCGATGTCATAAGTTATACTGTCTGTCGGTGTAATTGGTTGTAGTGTATGTCGATGTCATAAGTTATACTGTCCGTCAGTGTAATTGGTTGTGGTGTTTGTCGATGTCATAAGTTATACTGTACGTCGATGTAATTGGTTGTAGTGTTTGTCCATGTCATTAATTATACTGTCCGTCGATGTAATTGGTTGTAGTGTTTGTCGATGTCATAAGTTATACTGTCCGTCGATGTAATTGGTTGAAGTGTTTGTCGATGTCATAAGTTATACTGTCCGTCGGTGTAATAGTTGTAGTGTTTGTCGATGTCATAAGTTATACTGTCCGTCGATGTAATTGGTTGTAGTATTTGTCAATGTCATAAGTTATACTGTCCGTCGGTGTAATTGGTTGTAGTGTTTGTCGATGTCGTAAGTTATACTGTCCGTCGATGTAATTGGTTGTAGTGTTTGTCGATGTTATAAGTTATACTGTTCGTCGGTGTCATTGGTTGTAGCGTATGTCGATGTCATTAGTTATACTGTCCATCGTTGTAATTGGTTGCAGTGTATATCGATGTCATAAGTTATACTGTCTGTCGGTGTAATTGGTTGTGGTGTTTGTCGATGTCATAAGTTATACTGTCCGTTGGTGTAATTGGTTGTGGTGTTTGTCGATGTCATAAGTTATACTGTCCGTCGGTGTAATTGGTTGTGGTGTTTGTCGATGTCATAAGTTATACTGTCCGTCGATGTAATTGGTTGTAGTGTTTGTCGATGTCATAAGTTATACTGTCCGTCGGTGTAATTCGTTGTAGTGTTTGTCGATGTCATAAGTTATACTGTCCGTCGGTGTAATAGTTGTAGTGTTTGTCGATGTCATAAGTTATACTGTCCGTCGTTGTAATAGTTGTAGTGTTTGTCGATGTCATAAGTTATACTGTCCGTCGATGTAATTGGTTGTATTGTTTGTCGATGTCATAAGTTATACTGTCCGTCGGTGTAATAGTTGTAGTGTTTGTCGATGTCATGTTATACTGTCCGTCGATGTAATTGGTTGTAGTGTTTGTCGATGTCATAAGTTATACTGTCCGTCGGTGTTATTAGTTGTAATGTTTGTCGATGTCATAAATTATACTGTCCTTCGGTGTTATTAGTTGTAGTGTTGTCGATGTCACAAGTTATACTGTCCGTCGGAGTAATTGGTTGTAGTGTTTGTCGGTGTCGTAAGTTATACTGTTCGTCGGTGTCATTGGTTGTAGTGTATGTCGATGTCATAAGTTAGAATGTCCGTCGATGTAATTGGTTGTAGTGTTTGTCGATGTCGTAAGTTATACTGGTCGTCGGTGTAATTGGTTGTAGTGTTTGTCGATGTCGTAAGTTATACTGTCCGTCGGTGTTATTAGTTGTATTGAATGTCGGTGTAATAAGTCGTAATATATACCGATGTCAAAAGTTATACTGATCGTTAGTGTCATTAGTCGTAATTTATATCGATGGCAAAAGTTATACTTGCCGTTAGTGTCATTAGTCGTAATCTATATCGGTGTAAAAAGTTATGCTGACCGTCAGTGTCATTAGTCGTAATCTATATCGATGTCAAAAGTTATACTGACCGTTAGTGTCATTAGTCGTAATCTATATCGATGTCAAAAGTTATACTGACCGTCAGTTTCATTAGTCGTAATCTTCATCGATGTCAAAAGTTATACTGACCGTTAGTTTCATTAGTCCTAGTTATGCTGACCGTCAGTATCATAAGTCGTAAGCTATATCGATGTCATAAGATATACTGGTCGTTGGTGTCATTAGTCGTATCTATATCGATGTCATAAGTTATACTGGTCGTTGGTGTCATTGGTTGACGTGTATGTCGATGGCTTTTACAAGTCAACATTTAAAAAAAATGCATGATAGCTTAATTCTCGAACATGTGGTAAGCAAGTGAAACAAGTGAACCGTACTGTAACATTGTAGTCAGTAAGCCGAAAAAAATACAACATGTTGATAACTAGTATAAAATGAATGTAGGACAGAAAGTCACAGGACAAAAAGTCACAGACAAAAAGTCACAATTCATTTTTAAATTATTATTCTTTGAATAATAAAACACTAATTTTGAAAACATTTTTTTATTTTTTTCTTGAACTATTATATATGAAGCAACTTTGTTATCAATAAATATCAATAATGATCAAATAATTGTTATGAAAACTAAATGTCAAAGTGGCTTGGTACATGAATGGCTTCATTGTGCCAAGAAATATATCATTTGCATGATTAAAATTTAATAAATTTTCATTTATCAATGCGTATGAACAATTTCCTAAACTT
The DNA here is from genome assembly GCA_019925275.1 of Mytilus edulis. NCBI lineage: Eukaryota > Metazoa > Mollusca > Bivalvia > Mytilida > Mytilidae > Mytilus > Mytilus edulis. Next base: position 18,159,484 of record CM034360.1, read on the forward strand.
AAAAATAAATATATGTAATAAAAAGAAAATATTTCAAGGTTTTTCTCTTTTATATTCAAACCATGGTCAACAAATTATTTGTGACTTTTTGTCCTTTCAAATTTGTAACATCGTGGCATTTGTCGACTTTAATATTGGTAGGAAGATGATAATCCTCGCCTCGTTGATTATAAACATTTCTCATACAGAAGTATGCAATTACTCATCTATAGTATTGTATAAGTTAAATTTAGTTAACCTCAATATGTGCTTTGGCTCTTTGTCGTCGTATTGCTGTGTATATATACTATATCCCACATCTTCTTACGATGACATTCATGATTAGTGGGAAAACGTTCACTAAAGCGTTTTGATGTTAGATTATTTAATTTTAGTGTTTTATTGGACTTCCTAAAAATGTTCATGACTAATATTATGTTAAGTCATCATTTTGTTTGAAATTCATGACAAAGACATCATATAACTGGAACTGGATGGTAAATATTAATTTTAATTTCACAGCACTCACTTCATACTAACAACCTTTCACTTGAGCAATCTGCTAAAACATTTTATATGTGATCAGTTTAATAGTTGGAGTCTTGGAGAAGAAATCTAACTGCAATTTGGAAAACTGTTTAGCCATTGCTAATATGATACCACAAAGGTTGCTGGGTAAGCACTGTAATATAGTTGACCTATTGCTTATAGATTCTAAGAAACAGACTTAACAAAGAAACTAAAAATTGACCAATGAACCATGAAAATGAGGTCAATGTCAGATGAACCATGCCAGACAGAAATGTGCAGCTTACAATTCTTCATTACAACAAATAAAGTTTACCTATTGCTTATAGTTTTAAAGAAAGTTAGACCAAAACACAAAATCTTAACACTGAGCAATGAACAATGAGGTCAAGGTCAATCAAAACCTGGGAGACTGACATGTACATCATAAAATATTTCCATACACCAAATATAGTTGACGTATTAATAAACAAGAGGCTGTCACAACGACAGCAAACCGGATTTATTTACATTTATTTGTGTCCTGGCAATATCACAAGAACCATTACTGATGAATGGTGAAAGTGAAAATCAGCAATATCAAATTTGACCCCCATTTTGTCATTAGTATCAACATTTTGAAATAATAATATTTGAAAAGCTTAGATTGAATGGTTCATGAGTAAATGCAACAACGTGAATGGAAACGCCATTTTACGATCTTTCAAGAACCATAACTCCTGAACAGTAAAAGTCAAAATCGACATTATGGAACTTGACCTCTATTTTGTCATCAGTAACAACATATTAAAATTTCAAAAGCTTTGGTTGGATGGTTCATGAGAAAATGCACGGACACGACGGGAAACACCATTTTTCAATCTTTCAAGAACCATAACTCCTGAACGGTAAAAGTCAAAATCGTCATTATTGTACTTGACCTCCATTTTGTCATCAGTAACAGCATATTAAAATTTCGGAAGCTTTGGTAGAACAGTTCATGCATAAATGCACGGACACGACTGGAAACTCCATTTTTCAATCTTTCAAGAACCATAACTCCTGAACGGTAAAAGTAAAAATCGTCATTATTGAACTTGACCTCCATTCTGTCATCAGTAACAACATATTAAAGTTTGGGAAGCTTTGGTAGAACAGTTCATGAGTAAATGCACGGACACGACTGAAAACTCCATTTTTCAATCTTTCAAGAACCATATAACTCCTGAACGGTAAAAGTCAAAATCGCCATTATTGAACTTGACCTCCGTATAGTTGTCAGTAATAACATATTAAAATTTTAAAAGCTTTGGTTGAACGGTTCATGAGTTAATGCACGGACAACATTTGATTGCCGCCTTTCAAGAACCATAACTCCTGAACGGTAAAAGTTAATATCGCCATAATTGAACTTGACCTTCGTATAGTTGTCAGTAATAACATATTAAAATTTTAAAAGCTTTGGTTGAACGGTTCATGAGTTAATGCACGGACAACATTTGATTGCCGCCCGCCCGCCCGCCGTACATCCCCAAATCAATAACCGACATTTTTGTCACAAAAATCCGGTTAAAAATTACCAACACTCATTACCATGAAAATGAGGTCAAGGTCAGATGACACCGCCAGCTAGACATGTTCATCTTACAATCATTTCATACACCAATTATAGCAGACCTATTGCATACAGTATAAGAAAAACAGACCAAAACACAAAAACTTAACTATAACCACTGAACCATGAAAATGAGGTCAAGGTCAGATGACACCTTCCAGTTCCATACACCAAATATATACTAGACCTATTGCTTATAGTATCTGAGATATTGACTTGACCACCAAAACTTAACCTTGTTCACTGATCCATGAAATGAGGTCGAGGTCAAGTGAAAACTGTCTGACAGGCATGAGGACCTTGCAAGGTATGCACATACCAAATACAGTTATCCTATTACTCATAATAAGAAAGAATTTTTGACAGTACAAAAAATCTTAATTCAAGTAGTCACTGTACCATGAAGATGAGATCAAGGACATATGTCATGTGACCGACGGAAACTTCTTAACATGAGGCATCTAAAAACAAAGTATGAAGCATCCAGGTATTCATCCTTCTAAATTATAAAGCTTTCAAGAAGTTAGCTAATGCTCCTACAACCGTCGCCACCGGTTCACTATCCCTATGTCAAGCTTTTTGCGATAAAAGTCACAGGCTCAACAAAAATGGTCAACTTCTCAAAAATGAAATTAACTGCAAGTTGTATTACAGCATTCATAGACAATTAAACCAAACACCTTTTGTTTCTGACTGAGGTCAGACTAATAAATCCTTTAAGTTTTGTTGAAACTACTGTAGTCTTTTTGTCAATTTTGACAAATGAAAGAAATGTTTTCAAATGCATCTTTGCCAAATTTCTTCGTCTTGATTCAGGCAAGTATATTTAACTAATATATTCACATAAAACCTCTTCTTGATATTCAAAAATATTCATTTTTGTTGAAAATGTACTGTAACTCCTTTCAAAACTTGATAAAACTAGAATGTGTCCGTAGTACAAGGATGCCCCATCCGCACTCTCATTTTTACTGTTTATCTAGTGGACTGTGAAATTGGGGACAAAACTCTTAATTTGGCATTAAATTAGAAAGATCATATTATAGGGAACATGTGTACTATGTGGAATGGACTTCAACTTCTTCAAAACTACCTTGACCTAAAACTTTAACCTGAAGCGGGACAGACGAATGAACGAACGAACGAATGCACAGACCAGAAAACATAATGCCCTAAAACTAGGTGGGGCATAAAAATAAGATCAGTAAGAACACCAAGTGTTTATTTGTTAAAAAGCAGTAGTAACAGTTATATTGTATACAAATTGACAACTTATCTAAAACTGCAACTATAGACACACAATACTGTAGATAATGTCAACAATAAAGTATGAAACCCTTACGCTAGGAGTTACAATATAAATCATACTTATGTTAAACTATTTCCTTTTTTGTTGGCATGATGACAAGTCAGTATATTAAGAGCTACTGTAAACCAACTAACTACTCCTTTCTAGTCAACATTGCGGCTATTTAATTTCGCGATTTTCTAATTTACGCCATGAAGTTAAATACGGAAAGATCCAAGTTTACATATTTGTGACGATTTATATTTGCGTTATTTTTTCACTCATGAAGGTCATGGAAATAAGTTGGTTTACAGTATATTATATGGTCAACACTGCTTTGTTATCAAGGTACCTCTATAAAGCTGTTGATCCTGATATATTTGTTCATGTAACTAAAATTATCATATCTTTATCAATTTTCTTGAATGTGTTTTTTTCTAATTTTTTTCAATATCTGAGAGCCAAAAATGTCAGGTATGCAATTTGCTTTTATTAAACAAATGTTGTTCTAACATAGAGTCTTAGCTATATTGATTTTATGATTTATAAAATACATCTTGATAAATAAAGTTTATCAAATTAACCAATTGCAATAAATGCTGTATAATTCACATGAACAAGTTATTTCCAGGAAACTTTCAACCATTGAAATCAACCATCACTGTACATTCATTTATTCTTGAATACAAATCTGTCTCTTACATAATTACATTTTTAAAATGGATTCTTCTTTCTTTCAATACTGTAAACCACTTGTTTTCAAGGATACTCTATTTCACCCTTTTAATCCCATTTGACAGCGATTTAATTTCACGATTCCCAAATTAACCTGATGCAGATAATTAAGGAAAAATCAAAGTTTTACCTTTTCTCAACGATTTATATTTGCGTAATTTTTTCTACTCGCAAAATCGTGAAAATAAATCGTTCACGAAAATTAGTTGGTTTACAATATAACAAATGTTATAAAATGACATGATATTATTTGGCGATATTTGAAATATTTCTGCTGTAACAAACTACAACACACAAAAGTCAACAAAATAAACTTAAAATAAAGTTCCTCTCATCATACATGTTTTTACCACTTCCATTCATACAAATGATGTTGATAATGAGAGTCAAACAAAATTAAAGATCAAGGTCAAATACTCTAACACCAGCCTATGATTAACAAAAAGTGCTCTTGAAACTTTTACTTTCACTTTCAATTTGAAATACAAACCCTTTTAAAAAGACATAACAGAGAACATTGTTCTCATAAAAAATATTATGATCAAGTGGGACAACAAAACTCTTTTTATTTTGCATGGCTTCATGAAGAATGAAATGATCAAACATGCGATACACAAAAAAAAGTTGTTATTAATGTATATGTTTTATGACAAAACTATATTGATAGGTCACATGTGAAAATATAAAATGGACACCTTCATCATTTTTCTGTTGATTTCCTCTTTTTAAAGGTATATTTTCAAATGTAAATATTGAAAATCACTTTTATTGAGACTTTACAATAGTTGACTTATATCTCCATTCAATATGAACAAAAGGAGAATAGGAAAAAATATCTACACAAAAGCAACCTCATATTACAACTATTCCATTATAATGGATGTGGCTAGCATATAGGGGATTTCCAAAATACCAAAATCTTACTATAGACAAGCTTGAGGACTATTCCATTAAAATGGATGTGGCTAGCTAAGAGGGGACTTACAAAATCCCAAAAGATCCAGCATTATCTCCCTTTGTAATTTTACATGTGGACTCAATATTATTAGTAGGATACCAATTTGAATGAATTTCTTGGATACAGGTAAAATTAACTCAAATGTTCCAACAAAGTATGTTATTAAACGGACCTTTGTAAAAGCTCAAATTAATAATTCGCAAAAAGGATATTTTTTTTCTTTATCCTTAAAAAAATTTCACCTCTAAAAATAAAAGTACTTTTTTGTGTAATTTTTCATACAAAGTTTATGTTCCACGAACCAAATAAATCAATTTGCATGAAGAAGTACTAAATCAGTAATGTTGAATGACCTTTAATGATTTTAATAATTCAATGCATCATTGCTGAAAATCACTATCACTTACTGTACAAATGTTTAAAAATTGCAAACAAATTTTACTTTTAAATGTAAAATTAACATTAGTGTCTAAATGTACTAATAATGACATCTATATAAAATAAAGTTAAACAAAACAGTTTTATTTGACTGCAGGATATTTGTTGACATAATTCAGTCATGGCGTTCTACAGAACTAAGTTCAACCTCTACCTTATATAAACCAAAATATATGTGATGATGATAATAACAAACATTATGATTTCATTAACAGATTGTTCCTGGTTTTAGCTCATCCCAAAGAATTTGACAGATCTATCCATACTGACTGAAGAAACGAATGTTGAGTTGTGACCAAATCTGACACCGGTTGCCATGGCAGTGTGATCGTTGAATACTCCCAATTCCTGCCACTGTTTACATAAATACACTCTGTAAATAGACAAAAATAAAATATATAACAGTGATGATGATTCTGAACATTTATGTTTTTACATTTTTGTAGATTTTACTGTATTTCATATTAAAGCAGGCTTAATTATCAGTATTTTCTTTTTTGTCAATTTGTCCATGGTCTTACCAACACAATATTAAATAGCAAGAAATATCGTTAATTAGTGCCTTTTCTAAAATCTAATATTTGATAAGGATGAATTAAGGAATAATAAAACAAAGTCATGGAATGTGTTATGTTTATTTAAGAGGTATACAGATGGTGATTATAATGACTTTAAAACTGTAAACAAGAAACGTTATCTTCACCATATATATAGTATCAAGAAATTATGGACCTGTAATAAGCTGCATAAATGCACCAAAGCTTACAAAAGGGTTGATGCTTTTATATGGTATTGAATGATAAATTGCTATGTAAGAACTACTAATAAAGCAGTGTTTCTTGACCCTAATTTCCTATCACTAAATGTTTACCTTATGTCTGATCCTGCTACAGCCAGGTAAGTTCCACTTTGATCAAAACATAACGACCTCACCTGAAAAACAAAGTAAACATTAGTATCTAACATGACAATTTCGCTTCAACTTATACATAAACTCGTAAATAACTTATATCAGCAATGACTTAGCATGGTCTAAACCATAATTCATATAGTTTGATATACATTTTAAAAAATAAACATTATAATGAACATGTTAATTAAGGTTTGAATAGGTGTGATTGTAATTATAACTTCATGGTAAACCATATTCTTACAACTAAACTTCAATGTATGGGGTGGACAGACCCAAATTCAACACACCCTTCCTATTGTAGGCAAGGAATGAAAATATGTTACAAGGTTTCTCTCGTATTTCATATTTCTGTCATTTAGGGCTGATCATTAAATACATACATGGAAACAAGGGAATTTACTTTGAAATCTCAACTATGTTTAAGCGTTACCATTTTTTCATGGATTGTAAGGGTATAAATAAAACCACAAATTCAAATGTTCCACTAAGAACAATTTTCTACAGCCTTGTATGCAAAATATGGCAAAAACCAGGAAATCAAATATCCACAAATACAAGAGGCTGTCACAACGACAGCAAACTGGATTTATTAACATTTATTTGTGTCCTGGCAATATCACAAGAACCATAACTGATGAATGCTGAAAGTGAAAATCGTCAATATCAAATTTGACCTCCATTTTGAAAATTTTAAAAGCTTAGATTGAATGGTTTATTAGTAAATGCAACAACGTGAATGGAAACGCCATTTTACGATCTTTCAAGAAACCATAACTCCTGAACGGTAAAAGTCAAAATCGTCATTATTGAACTTGACCTCTATTTTGTCATCAGTAACAACATATAAAAATTTCAAAAGCTTTGGTTGAATGGTTTATGAGAAAATGCACGGACATGACTGGAAACACCATTTTTCAATCTTTCAAGAACCCTAACTCCTGAACGGTAAAAGTCAAAATCGTCATTATTGAACTTGACCTCCATTTTGTCATCGGTAACAACATATTAAAATTTGGGAAGCTTTGGTAGAACAGTTCATGCGTAAATGAACGGACACAACTGGAAACTCCATTTTTCAATCTTTCAAGAACCATAACTCCTGAACGGTAAAAGTCAAAATCGCCATTATTGAACTTGACCTTCATTTAGTTGTCAGTAACAACATATTAAAAGGAGTATGTTCAGTAAGGTCCTAAAATGGCCCCCTTTTTTAGCGTAAATTTCAAATTCGGATTTATTGACCAATATCACAATAAATTAAAGCTAATGTAATGACTAGATAGGAAATACACTATTTTGTTGAAAACTTTACGTTTCTACGTTACATTATGACGTCACAAGTTTCACTCATATTGATTTTTCACGAAAACATCAATGAAAATAGGTAAATTTCAATAGATTATTGGACAGGAAACATAGAGCGCATACGTCAACAACAAAAATCTTTCAAAACAATGTTTGTGAAGACATTTCACATGTCTTATTTGAATATTAAGTTTGTCGACGCCTGCGCTCTATGTTTCCTTGTCCTTAATTTGATTGAAATCCAGCTCATTTTGTCAAATTTCACCAAAATCCTTTATCTTGACCTTTTTGGGATGTAAAAATCAACGTCTTAGACTTAAACTTTGACAAAAACAGTTCTGTTTAACTTTCTCGCATGTATTTAATCCAACTTAAAACCTTTATTGGCTTGTAACTATGAACTTTATAATTGAGGCCAAATATGGCCCTTACCGAAATTACTCATTTTAAAAGCTTTGGTTGAACGGTTCAGGAGTTAATGCACGGACAACATTTAATTGCCGCCCGCCGTACATCCCCAAATCAATAACCGACATTTTTGTCACAAAAATCCGGTTAACACAAAAAACAAGAGGCTCTCAAGAGCCTGAATCGCTCACCTTAATTCTTTTGGTTAAATCTCTCATCAATGATTATTTTGGCTTTTCAATTTATTTAAATGTTTTTTGGATCGTCCTATTTTCTTCAAAAGCCCAAAAAAATAATCATTTTCTCCTATGTTCTATTTTAGCCATAGGAGCTATGTTTCTTGACATACAAGGAAATAAAATATAAAATTTATACTAGATACTCTGAAACTCATTTAGCCTAAGTTTGGCTGAAATTGATACAGCAGTTTCAAAGGAGAAGATTTTTTAAAGTAAGTCAACATGATGAACAAATTGTGAAAAAAGTCTTTAAAAGGCAATAACTCCTTAAGGGGTCAATTGACAATTTTGGTCAAATTGACTTAATTGAAGATCTTACTTTGCTGAACATTATTGCTGTTTACAGTTTATTTCTATCTATAATTATATTCAAGATAATAAACAAAAACAGCAAAATTTCCTTAAAATTATCAATTCAGGGGCAGCAACCCAACAACAGGTTGTCTGATTCATCTGAAAATTTCAGGGCAGATAGATCTTGACCTGATAAACAATATTACCCAACGTCAGATTTGCTCTAAATGCTTTGGTTTTTGAGTTATAAGCCAAAAACTGCATTTGACCCCTATGTTCTATTTTTAGCAATGGCGACCATGTTTGTTGATAGATCATAACTTCGGATACAATTTACAAACTAGATACCCTAAGGAACATTCGATTAAAGTTTGGAAGTATTTGGCCCAGTAGTTTCAGAGGAGAAGATTTTTGTAAAAGATTACTAAGATTTACGAAAAATGGTTAAAAATTGACTATAAAGGGCAATAACTCCTAAAGGGGTCAACTGACCATTTCCGTCATGTTGACTTATTTGTAAATCTTACTTTGCTGAACATTATTCCTGTTTACAGTTTATCTCTATCTATAATAATATTCAAGATAATAACCAAAAACAGCAAAATTTCCTTAAAATTACCAATTCAGGGGCAGCAACCCAACAACGGGTTGTCTGATTCATCTGAAAATTTCAGGGCAGATAGATCTTGACCTGATAAACAATATTACCCCTGTCAGATTTGCTCTAAATGCTTTGGTTTTTGAGTTATAAGCCAAAAACTGCATTTGACCCCTATGTTCTATTTTTAGCAATGGCGACCATGTTTGTTGATAGATCAAAACTTCGGATACAATTTATAAATTAGATACCCTAAGGAACATTCAGTTAAAGTTTGAAAGTATTTGGCCCAGTAGTTTCAGAGGAGAAGATTCTTGAAATAGTTTACGACGACGACAGACGACGACGGACGCCAAGTGATGGCATAAGCTCACTTGTCCCTTCGGGACAGGTGAGCTAAAAATGGAATATATTTTTAATTAACCTACTTCATATTTGTCATCCAATGTTAATGTTTTGAAGTTCTTCAGTTTTCTTAAATCCCACAGTTTGACAACAGAATCTTCAGCAGACGTAGCCAGATAGTAACCTGTGGATAGAATAATAACTTGTTAGGAACTCACAATTCTATAAACAATTTTGTTTATTATTGAATTTGTTAAGAATTATCACTTTCATATTTATATCGCATTTCAAGATGTAAATATGTCTGAATATATATATATATCTAGATTTTTTTTATTTACTGGTTTTGTATTCAGTGTTCTCTCCAGGTCCTTTGAGCATCATGGAAATATGCTGCTATATTTCTTGAATGTGATGCTGTCTCAATTGATTTTCTTCTAGGTTGTGTTATGAATGTGATGCTATAATTTTAAGAAACAAGAAGGTATTTCCAATTTCCTGGTCTTCCAGGATCCTATATCAAAATGAATACTGTGTATTGTTAATTCTAATGCAACAACGTTTGTAACGTTCATTTTGATTGGATAACGTCACTTTCTTAATGGCATCAATTGACAATTGATGCTATGGGACATACCCGCAAGCGCAGACAGATTTTAAATACATGTTTTAATGTTGTTTTCTGTCAGTTTCCTTAGAATGGAGATAACAATATTGTATTTTAAGCTCCGACGGCATCAATTTGGTATTTGATGGTTGCAAATACCCGTTTACTGTCTCCACTAACGCGTCACCATTAAACTTGATTTGCGATTATCAAATCCCCAATTGATGCCGTCAGAGCTTAAAATACAATACAGTTATCTCCTAAATATCACGTCTAAATATATGAAAGAAATATCATAGCAACTCTATTATAAAGCAATTTCTACTTTATTGTTTGGTTACTAAATAGATTCAATAGTTGGTCCTTCTAATAAAGATGTTACTTGCTCATATAAAATGCCATCTGAGAAATTGCTGCAAACATAACACATACATCTTTTGTAAATATTAAATATCAATTGGAGTAAAATTTCAGTGTTTATGCATAGTAATAGAATATTAAAGTTTTCCTTAAAATATTTCTGTGAAAGATAAATATCTGGTTATAGGATAACTTACCATTTTCAGAGAATGCTATACTTGTAATTGGACCTTGATGACCGGGGAAGTTAGCCACATTAGCTCGTTCTTTCAAATCCCAAATTTTGATCATTGAGTCTTCTGTTCCAGTTCCAAAAATCAAACCATCAGGATGAAACTGTGCACATGTCAAAGCTATGGAAGTAAATAAAAATAAAAACGTTCATTATAATGCAGAAATAATGCTGTAACTGAGCACATGGTAACCTTCAGAGGTAGGTAAATATAAGTGGATTCATTCATATTATGCAGAACAATGAAACAAGAAATGAGCTGTTGAATTGACCAAACAAGGTTTTCTGTATTTGTAGGGAAACCATTGATGAACTTGAGAGGACAACCAGTATGAAATGAATGTTTTGTTAACTTATGGTACTCTAGGCTTGTGTGATCTGCCATGTCCTGTGCCTGTTTTCCAATCTATCAAGGATCATATGTTATCAACTGTAAAAGGGAAATAAGTCAATATCAAATCTGACCTCCATTTTGTCATCAGTGACAAATTTTACAGGTTTGGTTGAAAGTTACAAAATTTATAACAGGAAAACTGTTGTCAGTTGACTACTTCCCAATTGTGTTCTTCAGCATTTAAATAACCAGATGACTCCTTTAGAAAAGCATGTTAAAAATCTAATCTAGGAAGACACCATACAACAGGACAAAGCCAACTAAAAGGGGTTTTATTGCTGTGTTGAAGACCCATTGGTGGCCTTGAACTGTTTTCTGCTCTTTGGTCTGGTTGTTGTCTCTTTGACACATTCCTGTTTCTATTCTCCATTTTAAAATTAAACTTCATTCGGTATCAAGTCAAAACTGTGCATGTAATCAGGGTTTAAGCTAGGATTTTGAGGGCTTTAATCACTTTTGCACGCTTTTAAAATCAACCTTATTTTGTGTAAAAGCAAGGAACCAATGATGTTTATTACTAGCTTCAGATTTTGACTTTGTCAGATTTTAAGGGATTGAGGCACCAGCATGATTGGCAGTTATTGTATGATTTGACTGTATTGGCCATTATTATGAAAGATTCTGACATGGAATCCAGAAATTTAGTTCACAATTTCTCTTCAGTTTGTTCCAGGGGTCATTCCTCATCAACAAAAGTTGGATTTTATTTTTTTTAAAACAAGGAATCACAGCAGAAACTAACTTGCAATGATTATTTCACAATTTTCACTCCCTAATCATTATCCTTATATAAGGTCTAAATCGATATTTGGAAATCATTTCTATCAAGTTGGAAATGTGTAAAATCCTTTTGGAACTATTATAATGACTGAAAGGAGGCTGTAAACAAATCAACAATAGATCACGTTTACTACTTTCGGTTTTAAAATGAAACGAAAACGGGAAGTGACACGTGGATAATAAATTCAAAATGAGTCCGGATTCATCAGAAAATAATCATTTTTCGATTTAAATATATATTTGTCTCTCTCGTTAAATTGATTCTAAATGATTTCGTATTTTACGTTTTTAATGTCTATAAATAGTCAAAGGAATACTTTCACGCATGCGTAGAACACAATACAGGAAGCACCTGTTTAACTTGTGAAGGTTTTGAATAAACACATTAAAGTTCTTTATTTTAAATGGAAATTGCTGAAAGTTTTTGATGAAAATTTAAATCAAATATGACGAAAATGCCTTCGAATGACGAATCTACGACAAACTAACTTCAGATTGTGATCGTTTGAGAAATATTGAAATTCAATGCGAACTGTCCGGGTTGTTACATTTTTTATTAAATGACAAAACTATACTCCTGGTTGTTGAAATGCTGACTGACTGATCTTCCTGGGGAAATAATTATGATGGTCATTCAATTATTGGGGTTTATTGATAATTAACGGATTGGTGACCCATCCGATGGCAATAAGCGGATTAGTTGTAATCATAACTTGTAACACCTGTTGAAATGTTAATTACCTGAAGGTCATAAACTTGTCAAAAACATGAAGACAGGTAGATTTATAGTTTTTATTGCGAAATTTTTTTTACACTTTCAAAATTAAAGTGACGAAATTGATTTGAAATACTTTCGTCAATGAGAAAACCCTTTCGTAAAATACGAAAATGACGAGCGCTAGCAAAATCACTGCATGTAATTTCAGAAATGGTCATCATTTTGAGATTTTATCAGTCTTTCAAATCAACTTTTTCTTATCAAAAATTAAGTTTACAAAATAAAACTTTAGCTGTCACCTCCATACAATGTATTTTATTTTCTAAATGATAAAATCTTACCATGCTGAGATTGTGGATCGTTCACCTTTGTCAACACTCTACCAGTCCTCAAATCAGAAAAGGCCCAATGCTGTAATTATTAGTGAAATATTACAAAATTTGTATACAAAAAGATACCCCTACCCTGCAAAGCAATTAGTTTATTGAAACAAAATTTGCATTTTTATACTATTTTTTTTTTATATTTTGTCATTTCTTGAGTAAATTATCTCCCCTTTAATACAATGGAAAGAAATTATTTTCTGTTTAGCACATCCATAAATAAACAGTTATGTCTGTAGGAGTAAATTTTTGAGAGGTCTTTTTTGTTCTTTCTCAAATATTTACACTAATAATTGAAGATATTGCTAAGACAGTCAATATAGAAGGTAGGATGTTTAAAAGTAAATCCTTAATATTTCTTCAAGGTAAAATGACTGTGATTTTCTTTGTGTGTTGTTTTTAATACTGTAAAAGCAGAAAGGATTTAATTTGTTTATTTCATGGAAAGAATATATCCACGAAATTAAAACTCCCACCAAAATTTAAGCTATATATATTATCACTTCCATTTACTGGAAACAACGAAATTAAATCCCCATGATATCTTATATAGAGATAAAACCTCTTAATTTTAACACCACGAAAAAGTTAATGTTTCTACAGTATTGTTTTCATGTATTGTGTAACAAATCTGCTGATTATTATTTGGGATAATAATCAAATGTCAAAACTTACCGTATCTGTAGATGAACTAAGGAGATAGTCCCCTGTAGCATGTAAACTGATTCCTGTTACTGGTGCGTCGTGGGCTCTGATTATCTGAGCACATTGAGCTGTCTGTACGCCCCATACTCTGATTGTACAATCTGGTGAGGCTGTAAACACTAACTCCTACAAAACAATAACAAACGTTCTAATGGTTAATCTCAACATGCTTCATTTTCTCGTTATTGCAGACTTAAGAAGCATATAATTTCATAAAACCGTTTTTCATATCCTGTCTTTAAACATTTAGTTCTGGAGTTTTGGTAATAAAACTCTACTCAGTACACAAAGTTATCTTGAAACACCAAATCCAGTATTTTGAATGGTTGATTTATGAACCTGATTATGGTTATCATTCTCGAAAGTTTTATGACTAAAAGCCTTTAACTCATTATATAATGCTAAAAAATCCTTTAGACATTTCTATTTACATGAAAGCCTATAAGAAGACATTTAGACTTAGTGGCAAATTCACAAAGGGTAACAAGGAAGGAGCTATTTTATAACCCTTTTCCTGAAACTGTAATACTAAATATTTCTGAATCCCTTTTCTGTACTTACCTCATTCGGGTGATATATAACACTGGTGACCTTTTTGGAATGACCTTTGAGAATGGCCATCACTTGTTCTGTATCTTTGTTAAACACTACTGCATTCTTGTCATTACCACCTAAAAACAAATACTTTAAATTACAGTGCAAAAAACACAAAAGACTGCAAAATAACATTCAATAAAACACTCACTATACATTATTATTTGTGGGATACAAATTTCTGTGGTGGGTTGAACCATGGAAGCACATTTTCTATAGGCTTGTCGGCAGACTATGACAAAACCATGAAATCCACTTTCCACCAAAAAAACAATATTTCTTCCATCCTCAAAAATTATAAACCAATTCACAGTATCCAAAATAATATTTGATCATATTAGAGTATATATCTATATATATTTATTAATCTGGATTATTTTGTATTGATTCATTTTTAGGTCAGTGTAAATAATATGTATTTAGATAAAAACAGGAATGTTAAGTGTGTACATGAAAACTTTTATTATCTATATCAGCATGAATTTGACAACCATTTAAAACCAGACGTGTGTCATTGGTTTTAAAAAATCATGGTAAATAATCAGTTATAAATTATATGACAATCCTTACCAGTAACAATTTTCGCTGTATCTTTCAGACAGATGTCTAATGATAATATTCCTGGAACACTGGCACTGTGTAAACCCTATAAATAAAATTATTTCATATTAACTTTTTCTACAGTTTGAGTACATTTTTAACTTACTTTGTTTCTTTAAAAATTGAACTTTTACTTATGAATGATCAATATGATATATTGATGTTTTAAGTTCTTGTAAGACATTTACTGTATGTGATGCTAGTTGTCTGTATTGTTTTATATCTTCTACTGTGGCTAGTCCTTCTGGTACGGTTTTACCTCTCTGAAAAAGAAAAAAACATTTTACAATTAAATATTTTTAGTGGGTTTTTTTAGTTCTAATTTCTTTTCAAATTGTAATGAAGTAAACATGTGCTTTTAAGGATGATTGCTTGTCATGTTTTGGAATTTCTGTCAGATTTTCAAAATCCTCTGGTTTTATCCATTTTAAATGCCTAAAAAAGATTTGCCCATGAACCACATTTTTCTTTTTATAAATCTTTAACATGTATAATTATAAGCCATTTGTAAAAGTTTTATAAAATCTTATTTATTTTTTAATAGCTTTTGAGAACTTTAACTGGTCAATGATAAAGTATAAAAAAATCAAGACATTTTCCTGCCAAAATTCCAATGGCTAATATCTCGAAAACAAGCATATTGACCCCTATATTTCTTTTTCTTTTTTGATTCCTCAATTAATCCCCTATTAATATATACTAGTGTTATGGAAATTTATTTATTTTGAAACAGAGCAGCAAACTTTCTTAATTTATATCTACCATGTCTACACACATTTTTCTTTTACTTTCTTAATAGCATTGGTTTTATTTTTCAATCACCGAAGTAACATTTAGAATATGTAAAAATACTGTTTTATTTAGAAAATGATTTAGAGTGAAAAAATTAAAAGGGTTTAGGTTTCATGGTTCTACTTGAGGCCCATTCCCAGCTGAGTTACTTCGGTTGACAAAGAATAAATTGTTTTCAATTTACTAGAAATCTCTAACATCAACATGTCTAACAACAAATCTTTCTCCAGTTTTAATGCTGTCTAATTCTTTAGCAGACTAACTGATAATAAAGTGTTCTCATAATTTACCTTCTTTCTTTCAGCTGTCAGTAATGTGGCTTTGTCTTGTAACTGAAAACAAAAATTAACAATGTCTAATAACAATTTTATTACAATTGGTACATAAATATCCAACATTTAGCACATAAACCTCACAAAGAAAATTCTTTTTATCAAAGATTTCCTGACAAAAGTTAAGTATTTACCATACAGGTCTGGAAATATAGATTCACATAAGATGATTGTCTAGCAGTTTGAATCACAGTGAAAAAAGGTATTTAACTCCTGTCATTCTATTAAAATAGATATGGGATGGTACATCATTTTATTTTTTAACCTCAATCAATTATTTTTGTATATATGTATGTATTTTTTTGGCAAAAGAGGTGGTAAAAAAACCATGGGAACCCTGCAATCTTAATGTGGATGGGTGGAAATGAATAAATTCCTATTACAGTGATTTAGAATTTTATGACAGAGAAACAAAGTTTTAAGACAAAGGATTCATGTTTGAGTTACTTTTTTTTGTAGCCCACTATTTTTGGGCAAAATAGGACACTGTCTGAGCTGCAGTATGTTAAACTCATGAATTTCCAATATAATGTGTGTGGTAAAAATTAATTTCTTCTGCTCAACAAAGTAAGACTTTCTACATACAGAATAATGGACTTTTTGTTTTTGATACTGACTTTATCACAGTAAAATATTAGGTGAGCATGAAGGGCGAGCCTGATATTTTACTGTGATAAAGTCAGTATAAAAAACAAAAGTCCTTTATTCTGTTTATCGGTAATTTAATAAAAACCAGATGCTCCGCAGGGCGTAGCTTTATACGACCGCAGAGGTTGAACCCTGAACAGTTGGGGCAAGTATGGACACAACATTCAAGCTGGATTCAGCTCTAAATTTGGATTGTGATTAAATAGTTGACACAGCATAGGTTTCTGACACAGAATGATTGTGTTCTAATGAACTTAAAATTTTTGTTTTCTCTTAGAGCAATTCACTATGCTGTTGAATATTAATCCTCTCAAAAAAATGTTTGAAGAAATTTTCTTTTTTATTTATGAAATTTCAAATGAGAAAAATTGAACCCAATTTTTTTAATCACATCCCCCTTTCCCTTATTCCAAAACTAATCTCAATTAAAATTTCTAATGGAGTTTGCAACAATAACTACTCATTTAAATACATCATAAAATATTAAGATGTAAAAAAAACTGCTTGTTATCACTGAATGGTAAAGATTATTTTAATTTATCAGTTGGTAGTAAAAAGTGAATATACATTGTATATTGTATATAACAAAGATTTAAGTTGATTCTGGACAAAGAAAGATAACTCCAATTAAAAAAAAATCTTGCTATTGCACAATATTTTGCAATTAGATATTTCTTGCTTACTATTCTAAACAAAGAAAGATAACTCTAATTAAAAAAAAAATTGCTATTTCACAATATTGTGCAATTAGATATTTCTTGCCATTGCGCAATACTGTGCAATTGAAAAGACTTGCTATTGCACAATACTTAATATAATAATTTTAGATCCTGATTTGGACCAACTTGAAAACTGGGCCCATAATAAAAAATCTAAGTACATTTTTGGATTCAGCATATCAAAGAACCCCAAGATTTCAATTTTGTTTAAAATCAGACTAAGTTTAATTTTGGACCCTTTGGACTTTAGTGTAGAGAAATTTGAAAACAGGACCAAAAATGAAGAATCTACATACACAGTTAGATTTGGTATATCAAAGAACCCCATTTATTCAATTTTTGATGAAATCAAACAAAGTTTAATTTTGGACCCCGATTTGGACCAACTTGAAAACTTGGCCAATAATCAAGAATCTAAGTACATTTTTAGATTCAGCATATCAAAAAACCTAACTGATTCATTTTTTGTCAAAATCAAACTAAGTTTAATTTTGGACCCTTTGGACCTTAATGTAGACCAATTTGAAAACGGGACCAAAAGTTAAGAATCTACATACACAGTCATGGCAGTTAGATTCGGCATATCAAAGAACCCCAATTATTCAATTTTGATGAAATCAAACAAAGTTTAATTTTGGACCCTTTGGGCCCCTTATTCTGTTGGGACCAAAACTCCCAAAATCAATACCAACCTTCCTTTTATGGTCATAAACCTTGTGTTTAAATTTCATAGATTTCTATTTACTTATACTAACGTCATGGTGCGAAAACCAAGAAAAATGCTTATTTGGGTCCCTTTTTGGCCCTTAATTCCTAAACTGTTGGGACCTAAACTCCCAAAATCAATACCAACCTTCCTTATGTAGTCATTAACATTGTGTTTAAATTTCATTGATTTCTATTTACTTAAACTAAAGTTACTGTGCGAAAACCAAGAATAATGCTTATTTGGGCCCTTTTTTGGCCCCTAATTCCTAAACTGTTGAAACAAAAACTCCCAAAATCAATCCCAACCGTTCTTTTGTGGTCATAAACCTTGTGGCAAAATTTCATAGATTTCTATTAACTTAAACTAAAGTTATAGTGCGAAAACCAAGAAAATGCTTATTTGGGCCCTTTTTGGCCCCTAATTACTAAAACGTTGGGACCAAAACTCCCAAAATCAATACCAACCTTCCTTTTGTGGTCATAAACCTTGTGTTAAAATTTCATAGATTTCCATTCACTTTTACTAAAGTTAGAGTGCGAAAACTAAAAGTATTCGGACGACGACGACTGATTTCAATTTTTGTTAAAATCAGACTAAGTTTAATTATGGACCCTTTGGACTTTAGTGTAGACCAATTTGAAAACAGGACCAAAAATGAAGAATCTACATACACAGTTAGATTTGGTATATCAAAGAACCCCATTTATTCAATTTTTGATGAAATCAAACAAAGTTTAATTTTGGACCCCGATTTGAACCAACTTGAAAACTTGGCCAATAATCAAGAATCTAAGTACATTTTTAGATTCAGCATATCAAAAAACCTAACTGATTCATTTTTTGTCAAAATCAAACTAAGTTTAATTTTGGACCCTTTGGACCTTAATGTAGACCAATTTGAAAACGGGACCAAAAGTTAAGAATCTACATACACAGTCATGACAGTTAGATTCGGCATATCAAAGAACCCCAATTATTCAATTTTGATGAAATCAAACAAAGTTTAATTTTGGACCCTTTGGGCCCCTTATTCTGTTGGGACCAAAACTCCCAAAATCAATACCAACCTTCCTTTTATGGTCATAAACCTTGTGTTTAAATTTCATAGATTTCTATTTACTTATACTAACGTCATGGTGCGAAAACCAAGAAAAATGCTTATTTGGGTCCCTTTTTGGCCCTTAATTCCTAAACTGTTGGGACCTAAACTCCCAAAATCAATACCAACCTTCCTTATGTAGTCATTAACATTGTGTTTAAATTTCATTGATTTCTATTTACTTAAACTAAAGTTACTGTGCGAAAACCAAGAATAATGCTTATTTGGGCCCTTTTTTGGCCCCTAATTCCTAAACTGTTGAAACAAAAACTCCCAAAATCAATCCCAACCGTTCTTTTGTGGTCATAAACCTTGTGGCAAAATTTCATAGATTTCTATTAACTTAAACTAAAGTTATAGTGCGAAAACCAAGAAAATGCTTATTTGGGCCCTTTTTGGCCCCTAATTCCTAAAACGTTGGGACCAAAACTCCCAAAATCAATACCAACCTTCCTTTTGTGGTCATAAACCTTGTGTTAAAATTTCATAGATTTCCATTCACTTTTACTAAAGTTAGAGTGCGAAAACTAAAAGTATTCGGACGACGACGACGACGCAGGCGACGACGCCAACGTGATAGCAATATACGACGAATATAAAAATCACTACTATAATAGAGAAAATAACAAACGAACTACTTTTTTTGCGTCGAATCACGGCGAATCACACTTGATGTAACAGGCTACATTACGTCATTTAAAATTTAATCACAGTGCAGTAAACATGGCGTTCTCTTGCACAAAGTATTGAAAAGGAATTATTGCATGCGTTTCATTAATATTCTGCTTTGGACAAGACTCTAACAATGCCAAATATAATGTTAGCATACCGGAAATCAAATTTCTTTTTTTTCCACAAAGAATCAGCATAGTTTCACTCAAAACATTGTCTAGTTTGGTGCCCCCTTTTTAAAATTTATCCTAGATTTGCATTTAAGGTCAAGTGACAGTAAATGGGCTATGTCACAGATTTCAGTAAAATTTGGCATACAACTCTGGCTCGATGAACTTCAACTGAAAATCGAAAAAATAATGTATTTATCTCAATTATTATTTGAAATATTACTGTTTGAATTCTTACAAAATGGGTGAACATTTGTATAGAAAGCACATAAAATCGGCGAAAACCCTTCTAAAATTTGTCTTAAAATCGCCAAATCTCTAATTCTACTCCATAGATTTTTCTTAAAAAACTATATGTTGTTGATAGATAAATTCCCGTTATAATGATGCAAAATAAAGATAGGGTCACCGACTTCGTTTTTTACGGTATACATCATTCAAAGTTGCGTTCTTTGTGAAAAAATCCAACAAAACGTCGAAATAATCGTAACGTTATCGCGTTGCAGGCCGTAAAACGTTGATTTTTGACGTTTTTCACTACAAACAGCGTATCAAATTGATTATTAGACAAAAAAACGAATTCGGTGACCCTATGATTATTTAATATCATTAAAACAGAAATTTATGTGTCAACAATATATAGTTTTTTAAGAAAAATCTATGGAGTAGAATTAGAGATTTGGCGATTATAAGACAAATTTTAGAAGGTTTTTCGCCGATTTTATGTGCTTTCTATACAAATATTCACCCATATTAAAAGAAATCAATCAGCAATTTTTCAGATAATAAAAGAGATAGATGTATTATTTTTTCGATTTTCAGTTGTAGTTCAACGAGCCAAGGTTGTATGCAAATTTTTAGCAAAATCTGCGACATAGCCCATTTACTGTTCCTTGACCTTAAATATGTTCTCTTTTATTCTCTACGTTCTATGAATATCTGTCTTTATATTGACAATGAAACCACATCTTTTAAAATTGTATATGACAGTCCCACAAAAATGTCGAAAATGCGTACATTTCATTTTCTTCCCTAGATTCTCTCGTGCGATAGCGGTACCTTTTTGGCCACTTTATATGTGTTGCGTCTAAATATGAATTGTAACACTTTATAGTGACTGAACAGGTAAAACAAATACTTCTCAAGTAGCAGAAAAAGATACTTGAAACAGCACCAGGCTATGTATAAATGTCTTGGTATTTTATGAATATAAACTCAGATTGAAACAGCATGGACGAAATGTTACCATTAGTTGTACGTCCTTGTGAATAGCAAGGAAAGCTTGAATTTCATTTATCAATAATAGTGTAGAAAACGTTTTTTTTTATAAAGTTTATCAGGGTTTTCATACCTTTTCTGTTCATGGCATATTTTCACAACAATCGTTCAAAAAGGCTAAACTAACTTTGTGGGAGCTTCAAACAATGACAAGTGTTTCATTCGCCAACAAGAATGTGTCCCCAGATCATGGATGCCCCACTCGCAGTATCATTTTCTATGTTCAGTGGACCGTGAAATTGGGGTCAAAACCCTTATTGAAATTAGAAAGATCATATTATAAGGAACATGTGTACTAAGTATCAAGTTGATTGGACTTCAACTTCATCAAAAACTACCTTGACCAAAATGTTTAACCTGAAGCGGGACTAATAGACAGACAGATGGACGAACGAATGTACAGACCAAACAAGAATGTGTCCAAAGTACACGGATGCCCCACTTGCACTATTATTTTACATGTTCAATAGACCGTGAAATTGGGTAAAAAATCTAATTTGGCATTAAATTAGAAAGATCACACCATAGGGAACATGTGTACTAAGTTTCAAGTTGATTGGACTACAACTTCATCAAAAACTACCTTGACCAAAAACTTTAACCTGAAACTCACACTTTAATTTTCTATGTTCAGTGGTCCGTGAAATTGGGGTCAAAAATTTAACTTGGCTTTAAAATTAAAAAGATCATATCATAAGGAACATGTGTACTAAGTTTCAAGTTGATTGGACTTCAGCTTCATCAAAAACTACCTTGACCAAAAACTTTAACCTGAAACTCACAATTTAATTTTCTATGTTCAGTGGACCGTGAAATTGGGGTAAAAAATTTAACTTGGCTGTAAAATTAGAAAGATCATATCATAAGGAACATGTGTACTAAGTTTCAAGTTGATTGGACTTCAGCTTCATCAAAAACTACCTTGACCAAAAACTTTAACCTGAAACTCACACTTTCATTTTCTATGTTCAGTGGACCGTGAAATTGGGGTCAAAAGTTTAATTTGGTTGTAAAATTAGAAAGATCATATCATAAGGAACATGTGTACTAAGTTTCAAGTTGATTGGACTTCAGCTTCATCAAAAACTACCTTGACCAAAAACTTTAACCTGAAGCGGGACAGACGGAGAACGAACAGACGAACGAATGGACAGACAGACGGACGGACGAAAGGATGCAGACCAGAAAACATAATGCCCCCCTACTATCGTAGGTGGGGCATAAAAACATAATGCTCCTCTTCTATCGTAGGTGGGGCATAAAAAACTTGTGCGTTTCTGCGAAAAAAATCACGTGCAATTTTGCGAATGAAAGGGGAAAGTAGATTCTTGCCCGTTGCATTCACGCATGTCATTTGCGTACTGACTCAATAATTTTTATATCATGGCCAGTCCACTGATACTGACATTATCAGTGAGTACACATCAAAGGAAAAATGTACAAATTACCGATAAAACATATTATTGTCTGATTCTTTGTTCCTATTTATATTGACAAAATAAATAGATAATAGAACATATATATACCTTCTGTAAAACTTCATCACTCATGCCTGCTTCCTCCATAGGTTCTGCTGCCTCTGGTCCAGCTTCTGCACCAATAGACTGAAAAATAGCAACTAATGTCTAAATTTGAATTTAACTGTTTAAATTATCAATAACTTTGAAAGAAGTTCTATTGTCTCTATCTTATACAAAAGTCATCAGTGTAATTTATTCTTTTTCATCATAGCTGTTAAAGGAAATTGCACAAATGAAACAGCTCGACTCATATATTTTTACCTGAGGTTTATTATTACTCTAAAAAAAGAAGAAGATAAAATTCAAACAATTTACAAGAAAACAGGAATATTTTAACTAGTGTAAAAATATAGGTTTTTAATTATTACCTACAATTTTAAATAAAGATATCTATTAATGTTCATTTAAGTACCAGTACTATATTTTGCTATCTATATATTAATTTCAGGTGAAAACTTATATTGTTTTAGATGTCTTTGATGAAATTGTAGCTATATGTAGAAATTGTAGTTTAACATACACTTAGAAAAAGAATGAAAAGGAAGCAATTAAAATATCAAGAACACAGATACTGATCTGATGAATTAATATTATACTTACAGGTTGGGGTGCAGGGGCTGCATAATTTCCAGGGGTAATGCCTGCCTGGGGTTTCAGTGTGGCCAAAGCTGAAAATATAATCATATTGTTAGATTTTTCTCACAGGTACATGTATCTTAATTAGATTGCGTTAAAAAATTACTAATTAATTATCTATGTTTTATCAGACTTTGTTTTAGTAGTTAATTTAACTCTACATGCGTGATAAAAGTTATCTTTGTCATAAAAAAATAAACCATCTCAATTTGAAATAAAAACATCTACAGATATACATTTTTTGTCAATACGTTTACACATTTCAACCAAAAAACTTTTTGGTATAAACAGGCACCAATTTACCTTCTCTAGCTGCTGTTACTTCCTTGGTTAGACGAGCAATCACACGACATGCAGCATCGTGCTGATATAAAGCATGGGATAATTCTGAAATCAAAAATATTCAAAGAAATTAAATTACTTTAATCTTGTTTTTACTTTCAGTTATCTAATCAAAGAGATGTGTTTATAAGATGAGACAACTTTCAAACAGGGTGAGGATGTCATTAAACAACTACATATCTACAGCCATTTACTCTTCAGTAAAACCATACTGCATAGTAAGTAACAAAAGTTCCCAACATGGCATAATGTGAAACAATTCAAAGCCACTTAAACATGTAAAACATATTCATATACATTTATAACAAATATGATTTACACTTTCTATTTTGATGCTTCAAAATTGTATTGTTCATGCAGATCTGTGAATTCAGAAATTTCAGAAACACCATTAGTTTTCTGGGTATATTTTCACTCCCTGATGTGTAAATGGCATATAAAATTTACAGTGGAAAAAGATTAAACTCAACTTTTTGCATGTTGCAGAGCATTTTTTTTCCATGAAGATTCTGTAATTGGAATTGTGGTTTTAAATTTGAAAGTAGATAAATTATGGTTTTAAGTCCATGTTTTGAAATAACCCTTCAATTTGGTAAAAAGCAAGATATATACCTTGTCTTGCGGTCTGTAGCTGCTGTCGAAGGGTAAAACTATGTAACATTTGAGCATCCTGTAATAAATTTACACATATAAATCATACATTTGAATAATGATATATTGTATATGTTCCTTTTTCACATTGAAATATCTCCATTCATTTCCTATGAAAAATAAAGCGACATTACTTTTCATTCAAAAATAAATATTCTACATGTTCTATATCTCAAAAACATTCAAATAGACCTATAATTATTTTTTCCTTTAAACTTATGGATTGTAAATAGGCTAATGATATTTTTTGAATCTTCATTTTTAATTTGAATATATATCTGCAGCAAATCTCATTAAAGTCACTTCAAAGCATCTGAAAGTTATGAAAGTGTACAAACAGACTTAATTAAAACAGATAAACTTCTTACCCATTCATCTTGTAAAACCTTCAAAATGGCTGGAATACTAGTGGCAGAAGCAGGTCTTGGTTTTACTAGAGGGTTAGCTAAAAATAACAAAATACGCTTGTAATATATATATATTATCCAATCCAAAAACATGACGAACTAATCATTTACATGATGAATTTGTTCAATCCATTTAATGATCTTTATTGTTTCTTTCTAAAGAGAACACAGGACTTCAAAAGAGATGTTCACATTTACAATGATTTAAGAAAGACTAATATTATCAGAAAGCATATCCTATGAGATAATATAAAATAATCAGTAAATTTGGAATATGCTTTCTCAGTGATATTGTTTGCCTTAAATTACCGGAGTATAAAGGCTTTATCCCCAGGAGAAAAATCCCAATTTGAAAAAAAATGGCTTAAAATTATTCCCAAAAATACACCTTTTTCCCAAACAGTAGTAATTGAGCATGAATATAAACTGAAAAACACTCATTTAAAAAATTTTCATGTCTAAAATGACTATATGTGCAGATTTTAGGGTCTATTTATGTATCATCACTGACAATAAGGGGTCTTTATATTTCAAATGAGGGTTTACCTCTTGAAAAGGGGTCTGCAAATTGAACTTCCAGTCAAATTCATGGTTTATTAAACAATTGTAAATTTCCCAATTTGATAAAAATGACACATATTTTCCCAATAAAAAAGGGTAGAGGTAGTTTTGAAAAAAGCCAACAACATCACTGTTTCTCTTTTTTTCTTGGTCTGATTTAAAAAGGATTGGTCAAATCAAAAATTTGAAATATAAACAGGAGCTTTGCATCTAATGTCAGACTGAGAGTTCAAAAATAAACAAAACTGTGAAACAAGAATTGATTTACTTTGTAAACACTTTTGTAAATTTTGATGAGGTTAACTAAATATCACTCTACCTATACAAGTGCTACAGGGCAAAATTGTATGTTGACCTCTAGATGTCTTTCAATTATTTTTGTGATTGGATTATTGTTGCACTGGGGAATACCCAGAATCTTCTTTATTTATAGTTGTTCACCGCTCAGGACGTTGATTCCTTTGGTCAATAAGAATGACTGCAATGACTTTTTCTAAATATTACATGCAAACTTTTACTGCTGCATAATGTTTGAAAGCATTTTTTTTTTCAGTATTAATTATATTTTCTATTAAGAGTGCATATCTTTAAAACCTTCTGAATTCTGTACCATTTTTAGAAAGGGTCCATGTACCTTAATCTTATATTTCAATATACTGTATTATGTAATTAGATCATTAAATAACCTTTTTTCTCCATTTCATACATGGTTTATGGTTCATGTTCTCCTTTTTGATGCATATACAGGAATCTTGTAAATGTATTTTCCTTTCTTCCCTATTTCATGTCCCCTTTTGAAAGCATACACTTGAATTTTGTAAGTTTATTTTCATTACAAGTCAAGCTACATTTGTACTTACCTTTTATTTCTATGAGTGTTTCTACAGCTACTGATTCTCCATTCATTGGATCAACTCCATTCTCCTTTATATATTTCTCTATCAGTCTTTTCTCATAGACATGTCCTGACACAGGGGATATAACTGGCTGTTCTGGAACTTCATTACTGACTAAAAGAATATGTGTCATTTGTATCAACATTAAGCAATCATTTCTTGATTCTCAATACGTACTAAGCTTTCTTAGAACTTGATGATATAAAGCCTATTCTACATGTACTTGTGTGTTTTTATAACCAACTATACAGTATTTGTTTTTCTCATAGTTAAAAGCCATATACATGAAGTTGCCTGTAATTTCTTACTTCCTACATGTATATTATTTGATCTTTGGTGGATAGTTGTCATACACCTTATTGTTATTTGTCCGCCAAAGATCAAATAAATTGGAAGTACTGTATAGTTGGTTATAAAAGGCCCCAACATGAAAATATGAAACAATTGGACATTGGTTATTGCAAAGGTTCCGGAAAATGTTGACGTCACATCAGAAAATATCCGACACCACAATGGAAAAGTGATTGTTGTATGAGTCATAAGTTAAACCCATACTAAAACTTGCATCAAGCAGAATGTAAAGATTTTTAGAAATCGTCTAGAGAAACATTGGAAAGAACACCCAATAATAGGCTCCTTCACGGTTAGTTCAGCCATATTGGATAGGGGCAGATTGTCACTAAAGAGATAAAAATAGTGTGAAAAATAAGGGAATACATCGTTAAAATAGAGCAGTTGCTAAGAAACATGCATAGGATTTCCCATACTTTCATACTATTTCCAACTCTTTAATAAAAATCTGCCCCCTACCCAATATGGGAGAACTAACTGTGGAGAGCCCTATTTATAACTTTGACACTGAATACACCTTTAACACCTGAAGTAGCACAAGTGTAGTTAGTGACGATGAACCAGAGCCAAATATAGAGGAGCAAACTGATCTCCTGTGTATGGAAACACTTCGGTAGGCAGGTAGATTTCCGAATTGCAATAATGTGTTTTGGCAATCATACCATAAATTCCATAATCTCCTTATTTTCAAAAGGCAATTCAAACATTTGTGTCAAATCATTTTAGGTATTCAATTTCATGTGACATTTCATTGGTGTCAACATGATTTCTTTGAGATTGAATGTTTGATGTTACCAACTCAACAAAATGCTCAAACTGCTCATTTATAAATTTGTATCAATAAGCATCATTTTAATCTACGATTCTCATGCCTGTTTAAGCCGGCATGGCAAGCATGTTGTTGTATTGTGTGTATTTTGAAAAGTACTGAAATTAAAAGTGAATGTAGACATTCATTGATATTGTGTTAACTTGTAGCGATTGCTAAAATACAGTAGATGTAATTGGGATTCGGAATATATGAGAAAATATTAGATTTTTCTTTTTCTTTCTTACTTGCACAGCAAAGCGCCATTTTGAATATGTCACGTGATGAAATAATAAATTCAGATCTATAGTCGGAAATTTATCCGTATAATAGTGTGGACACTTAAAAAAGTCCACATCGATATTTATATATAACAAAATTTAGATATGACCTTGTATGTAGGAAAGCACTAATATCAAAATTTGATGGGTGGTTGGTTATTTAAGGAAGCATGTTTTAATATTTAAAGGAAATATCCAATTAAAAATTTATGCATGGTGGGGTCGACTTGATAAAAAATTCCCTCAGACCCCTCCCGTCTAGATTTATTTTTGTGAAAAAGCGAAGATGTTATTCATCATCGCTTCATTTTAATTTTCTGATGAGGTGAACACAAAGAAAAATATTTCTGAAAAAGTTTGCCTAACATTCTAAGAGAGGGGTTCTAACCAAATAAAAATCGAAAAATTTGCATTAGTGTTTAAGCCATCAGAAAATTTAAATTACCCTCCCAAAATTATGACCAGATAAAATAATAAAAACTCAGACATTTTTACATGATCTTCTGGTATTTATTTTTAAAAAATTGCTCATAAAGTGACTGGGGATATTTTTTTGATAAATATCGATTTTACTGGAAATGGTGGGACATTTTTTGAGTGGGAACTCTTTCAATATGTCCACTGACTGTATATCATTTAGTGACATATATGTCTCGGATATTGGTCAGTCCTAGAAGAATCAATAACCGAAAAGATAGGGGGATTTTTTTTATTGTGAAAGACATAAATATGACTTGTGTTAAAAAATACCAGTAAATAAATTCATTTAAATTCTTTACTTATAGAATCTTTATTATTCCAATTTCTGATATTAATCTAGTGATTCATTTTTAACCATCGATAAAGTCTCAATGCAATTCTGGACTATTCACTGTACTTAGACGTCGCGCAAGATACTGGTGACAATTTGAAGGTGATTCGAGAAAAATCGGCGAAAAGGCTAACTGTCCGTTTAGGACGCAACAATTTGCAGAATCGCTAAATAATTTTCGTTACCCAATCTAATGGCAACAAAATATCTGTTTTTCATGATATTTTTTTCACGAATAGGTTTCGATTTGAAGCGCTAAATTTTATGAAATAGGCAATTTTGCCGTGTAATGCGTAACATTGAACATTGAGATCTCCAAACATTTTTGAGAATGAAATATGGATTGAGTAGCCAAAGGTAGTTCTCATTTGGAAGGAATTAAGAACCATATGTAAAGTTTTGAATTACATAATTTTACTTACATATATGACGTCATACATGTAGAAAAATGACGTCATAGCAACTTTTTGATCTTGTAATGGTGACAAATAATCTAGACTCCAACTGCAAACTTTGAAGATCAAATTCATATACTGAAGGTAATTTTAAAAGGATATCGTTTATATTTATAATTTATAAATTACAAACATTTCTGTTTAAATTGGTACCAAACTTTTTGAGTTTACTTGTTTTAAAAAAAAACTATTGAAAAAATTTAAAATCAGAAAAAATGTCCCGTATCATCTGAAATCCAAACAAATATTCCATTTTGACGATTTCGGGATCTACGATGTATCGCGATTAAATCAGAAGAAAAATACTGATACAGATTTCAAAAATTACAACAAATACAGAACATGATAATATAAATACTGGCTGTTTTTATATTTTATCCTTTTCGCAAATAAAGAAAAGAAAAATCAGAAAAAATGTCCAATGAGACAAAAAACGTCGAAAAATAATGAAACGTCATATTTCACACAGAGTCAATACGCAAAAGAAATTATAAGAAGAACTTGTAAAGAATCGATCTCCAAACATGAAACGATATGGGCATGTTTTTGCCTTAGGGAGCTTCCATTTGATTTTTAAGGGGGGGGGGGGGGGGGGGGGGGGCTAGAATGAAATTTGAAAAAGAGGGAGGACAGGGGTTTTGAGTGTAAAAAAAAGGCAGACAGGAGTTTCGAGTAAAAAAATAATGAATAAGAATGGAAACGGGGAATATGTCAAAGAGATAACAACCCGACCAAAACGTAGAAAACAGCTCAAGGCCACCAATGGGTCTTCAACATGCGAGAAATCCCGCACCCAGAGGAGGTCTTGAGTAGGCCCCGAAATCCTAATGTATACTAGATCAAGAAAATGGACGCCACTCTTCACTTCGAAACACAGAGATGAACTAAAAGTAAAAAAATATAAAAGACTAACAAAAGCTATAGGTACCTGACTTAGGACAGGCGCGAACTGCGGTGGGGTTAAAAGGGCAGGATGAGCAGTTGGCAAACAAACCCAGGATAAACTTGTAAAAAAAGGCAGGACCAAATATAGTGAAAATAAAAAGGCAGGACCGAGATAACAACTAAAAAAAATGCCGGACAAAATTTTTCATCCTAGCACCCCCCCCCCCCCCCCCCCCATTAAAATCAAATGGTTGCTCCCTTAATGAAATAAAAATATTATTCTATATTAAAATTCGTAAAAAATGATTTGACTTTAGGAAGTTCTGGAACAATCTAAAAGAAGAGTTACCATATTAGATAATTTTCGTAGACAAAACAAGAGGCACCAATCCCTTCAAACAACCGAAATGATCTCTGGTGTTTCAGGAGAATGATTAGTTCCAAAAAAATAAAACACGAGACAAAAAAGACTCATATTTAATTATTGAATGTATTTATAAACCAACAATCAATTAAAATAATCGGACTTAAAAAAATCAGACCAAAATTTTGTGTACATTCAAATATAAATATGCTTTCAGAAATATGAATAACAGAAAAAAAAGTAAACTTTCGGCTAAGGAAATACTTATTAGGAACAGAGAACGAAAAAGGCTTCAGAAAAATGAAACGAGTAGAAAATCTTATGGAAAGTTGTACAAGAATAAAGAGAGCGAGACAAAAACATATAGTCAAACGATTAATGCAAGAAAAAAGAGAGAACAAAGGGAGAAATCTAAGAAAATAAATGAAAGAAAACTGAAAAATAAAATGAATGTCCGTAAACACAGAGGTAAAAAAAATGTAGAACTTTCATCAATGTCACTTGTTGTACCAGAAGGTTCAAATGTTTTCAAAAACAGAATGGAAAAGGCCAGAGCTCTAAGAAAATTTAAAGAAGGTTTACCAAAATCTCCATCTAAACGATGCGCAGTTATATCGACTTATTTGGCCCGCAGATCCCTCGATCGCCAACAATAGCTAATCTGAAACATTCAGTTTCGCCAGTTGAAATGGCCGTCGTTGCAGATATTCAAGAAATAATAAAATCTACAAAATTAAAGCGATCTAAGAATGCACGTTCGGTAATGAATTCTGTTACTGCATCAATCAGCGGGGAAAATTTAGCAAACTCGAGAGGTAAAATTAAACTGTGTAAAAATTTAGGTTTGCCAGCAAGAAGGGTTGCTGGAGGCCAGCGTATTAGGTCTAGAATTCTTAAAAGTGAATCGTCTGCATGGGCTCTTACGCAACAGAAAACAAGAAAAGATTCCATTTCAGAAGAAACAAAGAAAACAGTTTATAACTTTTGGCTCTCTGATGGCATATCACACCCGACCGGCAACAAATCCGATATCAAAAGAGAACGATTGGGACCAAACTTATATACTTCGCATATGACACACGTGCTGGAAAAAACACAAACTGATGCGTATTTAGATTTTGTCGCCAAATATCCGGAAATTAAAATTGGACAAAGAGCATTTGAGAAACTTCGACCGTTTTTCGTAAGACCTGCACCTGAAAAAGATAGAAATACATGCTGTTGTAGATATCACGTGGAAGCAAACCTTGTTTTTCAAAGCATGTATGAAGTTCAGAAAATCGTGTGACAGGGAAACCGATTCGCAAGAAAGTGACTATCCCGTATTTGAGAAAATGTCAGACCTTATACATATTACGCTATGTCCAAAAGTAAATGGATTTTATAGAAAAAATTGTCTTGACCGAAAATGTAGCCTTTGCGGAGTTGGTAATTTCAAACTTTCACCCAACGAATCACAGTCGTCTTCAACTGTTGAATGGCAAAAATATGAATATATAACTGAAAAATCGAAGGGTAAAAATGTAAGGCGCCGACTGACCCTGATAAAAAAGAAAACTAGCGTAAACGAAATGTTTCTCAATTTAAAAAAGCTTCTCGAAACTTTCCCCGCTCACCAGCACCGATCAAACTGGCAAAGCAATCAACTTAAAAGTCTTGTTCAGAACTTGCCAGTCAATCATTGCATATGCATCCACGATTATTCGGAAAATTATCGCTGTGTCGAGAAAGAAGAAATCCAATCCAATTACTTCCAAAGAACTGAATGCAGCATTCATGTAACCGTCATGCACCGACACGCCATTTTAGAATACGATGGTGTAGACAGTACAGAAGAATTTCCGGAAATAATTACGGAACATTTTTTCGTAATTTCCCCGGACCTGCAACATGATAATGATTTTACAAAATATGTCCAAAAGAAAGTTAAGGAATATTTAGATTCAATATCATACACAGTTGATCATATGCATGAATTCACAGACGGTTGTTCTAGCCAATATAAATCGCGGCACTGTTTAGGAAGTTTATCTACTGCCATCCCTGATTTCGGATATAAAACATTCCATAGAAATTTCTTTGAAACAAGCCATGCAAAAGGGCCTCAAGATGCCGCGGGGGGATTTATAAAAAGACAGGCGGACATATCTGTTCTACGTGGCAATACAGTGATTCAGAATGCGAAGGATTTATTTACGTTCTGCGAAAGTAGCCTTAAAAAGCCAAGAAGTGCATTATTTAAAAGAAGGGTATTTCGATATGTGGACTCAATTGATAGACACAATTCCAAAATATTTAAGCCGATCCAGCAAAATAGACAAATACATCATGTTTTTACTAGTACATGTAATGAAATCATTGTTTCCGATCTCTCTTGTTACACGTGCGATCAATGCATTTTGGGGAATTATCTTAACTGTTTAAATGTAGAAAATACCGGGGTAAAGAAAACTATTAAGCCATGCGAAATAACACAAACTTTTAACGAAGAAGAAGTAGCACAAGACACTGACATTCTTTCAGAAGACATATCAGATTTGGTATCCATAAACTCTGTTGTGGCTGTCAAAACCGACGATGATAACTTTGACTATTATTTAATGAAAATTTCCAAAGGTTCACACGTATTGAATTCAGCAGAGAGTGACAGCTGGGGTGCTACATATCCCCTGGATTCGAGGTTTTCCGGGGTCATTATTATGACAAAATCAGTGACAATGATCCGTTAAAATATAAACTTTTAAAGACAAAGACTGCTTTGGTACCGACGAAATCTCTGCTATACATACTTGCTGATGTAGATGCCTCTTATCGTATAACTATTTCAGAGGACACCCATCTAGACATTCTTTCTGTATTGGACAATTTGGATTGAAATAAGAATTAAATTATAAAACATCATGCACTGTTGTTTAGCCACTCATAAAATATTTTAGTAGACCTTTCCGATTCAAATGAAATGATTCAACGTGGCTCTGCTTATAATTAAAAAATATAAAATATATATATATATATATATATATATATATATAAGTACGTCTGAGTCAGTGACAACCCTACAACAGATGTATCCATCGGATCGCCATCAATGATGGTGATACATGGCTGTGTACATAATGTATATACAACTCGTCTAAACATAATGTTTAGACGAGTTGTATATATATATATATATATATATATATACATTTTTCGTTAAATAAAATATACATGAATATCTTTACTGAAAAAAAATATTCCCATGAAAAAAAACCTGAATGAATCAATGCTTACACATTAGAAATCACATTAGAAAAACGTTACGTAAAAAACAAGAAAATAAGACGGCTTTTTGCTATATTTCCGACGTTACGTTATTATCACCAGTATTTTGCGCGACGTCTTAACAGTTTAATAATCCTATCAGTATAGAAGTATATGTAAGTATGATCTAGAAAAAATATAAACGAAGCATTCTAGTCCCCAAAATACAATGCAATGATTGAACTACAAAGCTTCACTACTGGTACAACCGTTACTAACAAAAGACAGCGCCTATTAGGGCCAAAAAGAAAGATTTACTTGAAAGACAAATTGTATTACATGTATGTACCTAAGTAAAAATATTAACGTAAAAAGCTCAGTGCTAAATGACCGATTGTTTTTATGAATTCTTGTCAGGTGGGGTCTTACTTCCGCAATAAATCTCCATATTTGTGATACAATTAAGAGAAGCGTTTATGAGAAAGTGTTGTAAACAAAGTATAGAAATCATAACTGTCAACGGATACAAACAAACAAACTGTCTAATACTAGTACTGTCGGAAAAGTTTTATATCTTACAATATTTGGAACCTAGATTTAAAAAAAAAGATTTCTTGTGTTATTTAGGAAAACATGTCCCAAGTCAGAAAGCTCTGGCCTTTGATAGTCTTGTGTGTATTTCTAATTTTTAGTTCATTTATATGTTTCGGAGTTTGGTGTGACGTCCATTTTCACTGATCGAGAACTTGTATACATAATTTCAATAAGGGACCAGATGAGGACCACCTCTGGGTGCGGGATTTTCTCGCAATGTTGTTGTCTTGCTCTTTGGTCGGGTTGTTGTCTCTTTGACATATTCCCAATTTCCATTCTCAATTTAATTATAGTTGAGGTCTATGATGTTCAGTAGCATCTTTAAGTTCAGTCGTTGTTAAAACACGTTCTTCCGCGATTTTTCTGGAAGAGGAAGTAGGTACGCACTTAATATAATTTACTCAATGTTGCTATCTCAAAATTGATTTATATCAGTAAAGTACTTAGAAAACACAATGCCTCACTCGGCATGGTCGTATGGTACCGTGGACTGGATTAAACCAAAGACTTGAAACTTGAGTATTGCTGCTACTCCGCTAGACGCGTGACACCCTAGCTAGGAGTAAGAGCGAACATGTCAGCCTGGATTATGATTAACGTGTCTGGTTAGGGTGACTTGTCTTCCTGAGGACTGTTTAAGATCGTGCCTCGTGAATTAGCAGCTTAAAGTTCGGCTCAGCATGTAGGTCTTGCACAAAGAAGGGTTCATATTCATATCGCATTGTCATATTCTCGCCCTGAATATGTATTTGATTTGCATGCAATGGAAGTTAAACAGCCATCCATATATCCATATTATATAAAAACAGTGACAAGAGATACATTTTCCCCAATACGTTTTTAATCACTGCATTCATTGGATTAATTGATAAGATCAAGTCTCTTTCTTATTAAGATTTTTTAAGTGAAAGAACAATTTACTTTTATGATCTACCTCTATATATATAAGAAAAACTTTTATGATAACAAAAAAACCACTATTCTGATTTTTTTTTTATAATATTGTCAAATGATATATGTTCCGCCTATATAGAACTGTTACAAACAACCTCATAATATCTATTCATATTGGAACAAAATATTCTACACTATAATTACTGTTGTTACATTTATGAACAAATACTGTTATATTTAATCTAGTGGAAATAATATTCTCTAAAGTAGTATAGACTATTTATTCCATTTAGAATATATGTTACGAAAGAACATCTATTTCAAGCTAGGACAAAACTACAATTTGATGAGATGATTTTTAACGCGAACAATGAATGGAACTGAATTTACGAAGTGAATTTCTCTAAAGAAATTTGTAAGATTTTTAATGCTGAAAGGAAAACGACAAACTTCCATTAATGATGATTTAACCACGCTCTTCAAAAAAGATGTTGTTTTTTTTAAGATAAGGTCCATAATTTTCATAAATTTACAAGTCCAGGCATTCAATGTGATTTTTTTACTATTCGCTCGGGATATACTTTTACCCATTTTCTAATAAACATGATAAACAAAAGTCTGCGTAATTTTCTAAACATTTCAACTTTTCTTTAAGTTTGTTCATTTTCCTTTTGATAATTTTCTAAGTGAACTTGATTACTTTCATTATAAGTTTTCTATAATTCAAGTCTGTAGAAACTGACAACAATAATTTCCCGAAATAGCTGCTCCAGCAAAATTACATTCAATTTCTCTTCACCAGAAATTATCCATCTCTTGTTTCCCAGAACGGTGAATTGTGATGAATGATTGACAGGGTTATTATTCCCTGTTAAGTTACAAACAATCATTTTATATTTTCTTTGACATTTTTTCTTCGATTTCCCCGTTTTTAATAGTTGTATGATGTCACTGGGATTTTCTTATTTGTATTTCTATGTATAGAGTGTTGTTGTTCTTCTCTAAAAATGACTCTCCTTAAAAATCGACATCATCTGTCTGTCTTTATTTCTGTACTTTATACATTTTAATAATGTTTTTTTCTATATACTTTCTTGTTTGTTTGTTATATTATTCCCTATTCCCTATATTTTAGCACCCCATTATTGTGTATTTTCAGTTTTCCCATAGGCTATGCTCTGTAAACCGTCATCCACACCTTTATCCCAGAAGCTTTTAATAACCAATATTGGGCGATCATTTCTTTTATTTTTAAATGGTTTCCTGAATGATTCTCTGGCGTGATTGGGATTGTTTAAAACTATTTACTCTTCAAATTCTTAATGTTATCCTAAATAGAAAAAAAATCTTCGTTTCTTCTATCCTTCTTTACTCTTCGAATGATGTTTGTTATTTACATTTTTTAATTAGTCATTACAATATCTTTCTGTGCTATAATATTGTTGGTTTCTTGAATTGTTCTCCATTTGTGTCTTTAACATACAATTAAGCATACTCTCAGTCAAGTTTTCCATATTTAATGGTCAAATCATAAAATATTATATAATCATTATTAGTGCATAAATTGTTACTTGGATTATTTGGTTAGCTTGCTTGCTAGCTGAACCGTGAAGTCGTTATTTTGGTTAGGTAAATTACCCTCCTTTAAGAGTATCCGACAGATAACCAATCTACCTGTCTGTAGGGATAGGCTACTTCGAAAGGATAGTAGTATATCTTACCTAATAACGACTTCACGGTTAAACTAGCAAGCAAGCTAACCAAAGATATTACCTTTGCCTACACACTCAATGAAATAGGCTTTAAAATATTCTCGGATTTGCATTCATCAGTTATTTATCGAACGTTATAGCGTTCGTTCAAAAAATAAAACTTCTTAAAATATTTAGAAATGTTTATCTCTAATATAGTCAAATATTATCTCTAATATAGTCAAATATTATCTCTTATATAGTCGAATATGTTTTATGCGCTTTGGTCGGATGGTTATTTCTTTGACACATTCCCTATTTTAATTCTCAATTTGATCAAAAACTGTTTTATCTACAAAATTATTTCAGTCACTTTTTATGTAATGACATTGGGATTTCCCTTTTGCAGTAAATCAAGTCTATAGGAAAGACAAGTTAACAAAAGATACGGGTTCTATTACAAAAGTAATAGATAAAAGCTAGGGGGGGGGGGGGGAAATCAATCAGATAAGTACAACGTATTAGGATGATTTTTTAGCTTATATAACTTCTATACAAGTCATGTAATTAAAATGAACGTATAGACAAAAGATGTACACTCATCATCAGTCTGGTCTCATCTGGATAATTCAGTCTATAGAGATCGACGCATAAAAAATTGGAATAGAACACGAATACCAAAATTACGACAAACGGATATCCAATTAAAATCATTGTTTCTCTATACTTTTCACATCAATAAGCACATTAAAACTCAGTTCAAAATAAAGTCCGAGTCCGACGTCAGAAAAGGCAACAAAAGAAACTAAGCAAAATGTTAATGACAATTATATTCAATGCTGCCATTTAAGTAAAACAAAGAGGCGTTGTGTCTCCTGTTCAAAGATATCTCGAAAGCTGTCGAAATATTGCGTGGAGGTTTTCGTAACTATCCACTGAAAACATCAAAAGTTTAACATTAAATTTATGCTTCCTTTTTCGGAAACAACAAGGAAAGGAAACTCAATATAAACTCTTGTCATGATCTCAGAGTTAATTTAAGAGTAAAGGAATGTTATATTCAGTGAAGGCATACTAAAATGAGGATAAATATTCTAGGAAACAATTGTGCATCAATTCGAAGTGCGCGATACTGGATTCTTGTTTGCATCTAAGATTCCCCTATGACGGCGGTTCTATCCTGCTACATCGGCCTCCTACACTGATAAAAACTGGTCGCCAAGATATAGCCAATAGGGCTTAAGGTGTCGTCAAACACCAACAATCAACCCACCTCAAGGGCATTTCGACAATGTACTTTCATCATTAATGATCGAAAAAAAATTGAAATCCAAAACATAATACAATCGCTGAAGAAATAATAAAACTGAAAAAAAGGACTAGCTGTTTTTTCCCTTTCCTCTTGTTTACCGATATTTGGTCGAAAAGAATACGCATTATATTCGAGTGTGTATTTTACCTGCACTACGCATGAAGTACAACAACTTATTTTTGAATAAGTGTACATAAGTTCCACATAAGAAAATTTTGTTTTTGAGCATACATTTAGTATAAACAGAGTTCTTTGATAAGTGACTTATTCAATTTCATTTCAAATGCGTCTCCATGTTCATCGATAGTTTGCATGGCAAGAAATAGCCTTCTGTTGAAATTCTGCAACTATCCCATAGAGCAAATTACATGGATGATTTATATTGACAATTTGGTATATGGCCGTGTTCTAATCGACACGTACATGAAGGTCATAAATTCATTTGTTGAATGAAATCAAACCTTTAACTACTAATAGGTGCCATACGAGGTCTACCGACATTTTTAGCGAGGATTTCTTGGCATGATTTGATAAAAGTGATTGCTATTGCAAGTCTTTATTCCACGGATAGAAGATTATTAAGAAATGTCTTTTAGCAATCACATGTTAATAGGCCCGCATCAAGTCGGAAATCTGATCACAAGTCTAGTATATAGTTGTATTATTTGCATGTAAACAAAACAATAAGTGATATATATCAGAAGACCTGTGTTATAAAAATGCACTCTTTTAAACCAATACATGACGTAACTTTGCTGAAAAAAAGTATATCATCATACATTACTATTGGCTACGAAAGACCAATCGTGAAGCCAAATGAATTCAATATTTTGTTAAACGTTATATGCATGTGAGTTTGATGTCTTTGTCGTCTTTTTCTTTTGCATTCCTAAATCAAATTGATGATTGCAACGTTTATAGATATATTCAATTTAGTAACAATTAGGTTCGTCCCGAATAGAAGTACAGAATTAAGTTCTCAAGAATTGACAAAAGTTGATATATAATTTGCAATGGCATATAAAACAAGATCGGTAAAAATTGTTTATCGTCATCTATTTTTTGCTTTTTTTACTATCCCAGTATATAGAAATGTTCTGAACAATTAAACTTCTTACAATTAATCACCAGAAGCAAGTTTTGGTTTGAACTCATTTCATTTTAGTGAAATTACATAAGATACACCAAATAGATTACCTCGTTAGATTATAAAAGGCTAACATTCAACTTTCAAAACCCATTTTCTGAGAATGAACACATCAATTCGTTTACATGCTCTTCGGTGATTGAACTAAAAGCCATTAATAATTGAAAACTAAAAAGAATTTAATTAGAATCTAGATAACAAACAAAGATATTAATCAGCTAGGATACTAGTATAGTTGAGAAATAGACTAATAAAGCATCCTTCATCTATATTAGCAGTATACACTTCTATCATTAAGAAAGTTTGCGTGTTGGTAAAACCAAATTTTCTGTCTTTTATAACAGAACATAATTAATTGACGAAATGGAACTGTTCAAATGGAAGTCTTCACGAGCTAGGAAATAAAACACAGTTCATAATAAGTCCGAGTCCGAGTCCGACGTCAAAAAAAGGCAACAAAAGAAACTAAGCAAAATGTTTATAAACATATATAATTATATGCAATGCTTCCACTTCAGTAAAACAAAGAGGCGTTGTGTCTCCTGTTCCAAGATATATCGAAAGCTTTCGAAATATTGCGTGGAGGTTTTCGTAACTATGTACTAAAACATAATCTACAACAAAAGTTTACATCAAATTTATACTTCCGTTTTCTTAAGCAACAAGGAAAAGAAACTCAATATAAACTCTTGTCATGTTGATCTCAGAGTTAATTTAAGAGAGGAAAGGAATTTTATCATTCGGTGAAGGCATACCACAATGAGGATAAATATACTAGGAAACAATTGTGCTTAAATTCGAGATGCGCGCGACTCGATTCTTGTTTGCATCTATTAAAGATTCCTCCTATGTCGGCGGTTCTTTCCGGGTACACCGGCCGGCTTCCTACATATAGCCAATAGTGCTGTTAAAGGTGTCGTCAAACACGAACAATCAACCCACCTCAAGGGCATTTCGACAATGTACTTTCATCATTAATGATCGAAAAAAAATTGAAATCCAAAACATAATACAATCGCTGAAGAAATAATAAAACTGAAAAAAAGACTAGCTGTTTTCCCTTTCCTCTTGTTTATCGATATTTGGTCGAAAAGTATACGCATAATATTCGAGTGTGCATTTTACCTGCATTACGCATGAAGTACAACAACTTATTTTTGAATAAGTCTGCATGAGTTCCACATAAGCACATTTTGTTTTTGAGCACACTTTTAGTAACAGAGTTCTTTGATAAGTGACTTTTCAATTTCATTTGAAATGCGTGTCCATGTTCATCGATAGTTTGCATGGCAAGAAATTGCCTTCTGTTGAAATTCTGCAAATATCCCATAGAGCAAATTACATGGATGATTAATATTGACAATTTGGTATATGGCCGTGTTCTAATCGAGACGTACACGAAGGTCATAAATTCATTTGTTGAATGAAATCAAACCTTTAACTACTAATAGGTGCCATAGGAGGTCTTGGCATGATTTGATAGAAGTGATTGTTGCAAGTCTTTATTCCACGGATAGAAGATTATTAAGAAATATCTTTTAGCAATCATATGTTAATAGGCCCGCATCAAGTCGGAAATCTGATCACTAGTCTAATGTATAGTTGTATTATTTGCATGTAAACAAAACAATGAGTGATATCAGAAGACATGAGTTATAAAAATGCATTCTTTTAAACCAATACATGACGTAACTTTGCTGAATAAAAAGTATATCATCATACATTACTATTGGCTACGAAAGACCAATCGTGAAGCCAAATGAATTCAATATTTTGTTAAACGTTATATGCATGTGCGTTTGATGTCTTTGTCGTCTATTTCTTTCTATAGAAGTACAGTATTAAGTTCTCAAGAATTGACAAAAGTTGATATATAATTTGCAATGGCATATAAAACAAGATCGGTAAAAATTGTTTATCGTCATCTATTTTTTGCTGTATTTACTATCCCAGTCTATAAAAATGTTCTGAACAAGTATAACTTCTTACAATTAATCATCTTAAGCAAGGTTATGGTTTGAACTCATTTCATTTTAGTGAAATTACATACGATACACCAAATAGATTATCTCGTTAGATTATAAAAGGCTAACATTGAACTTTCAAAACCAATTTTCTGAGATAAAACACATCAATTCGTTTACATGCTCTTCGGTGATTGAACTAAAAGCCATTGATAATTGAATACTAAAAAGAATTTAATTAGAATCTAGATAACAAACAAAAATAATAATCAGCTAGGATACTAGTATAGTTGAGAAATAGACTAATACATCATCCGTCATCTATACAAGCAGTATATAGTTATCAAAGGTACCAGGACTATAATTTAGTACGCCAGATTGAATACTAAAAAGAATTTAATTAGAATCTAGTTAACAAATAATCAGCTAGGATACTAGTATAGTTGAGAAATAGACTAATACATCATCCGTCCTCATACAAGCAGTATACACTTCTATCATTAAGAAAATTTGCGTGTTGGTAAAACAAAATTTTCTGTCTTTTATAACAGAACATAATTTTTTATAACGGAGCACAATACAAAGATTTTTCATCCCCAATCATACATCTTTAAACTGATGTAATTCGACTCATCTTTCTTCAAATTTTATAAACGAGGTACCAAAAGAAAGAAGAAGGACCAATCTTTCAAATTGTGATAATTTCATTATGACATAATTATTACATCATTAATTGTTATGTAATTAGTTGCCATATTGTGATGTCTATACTTGAATGAGTTTAGCTTCTTTGTTATTCATAGCATCCCAAAATATTTTATAGATTCGTGCACAACACAGTTTGACCTCCAAAACTGTGTCTCTGATTTTTCCTATTGTATTTCATTCTCTCATAAATCTTCAATGAAGTTTGCAACATCAATTCATAAGAGACCACTAAATTCAATTGGGTATAACATTTGTTCTATTGATGTTTTTGGAAATCTGAGACACAGTTTTGAAGGTCAAGCTGTGTTGTACAAGAATATATAAAATATTTTGGGATGCTATGAAGAACAAAGAAGCTAAATTCATTCAAGTGTGGACATCACAATATAGCAACTAATTACATAATAATTAATTATGTAATAATTATGTCATAATGAAATTATCACAATTTGAAAGATTAATCTTTCTTCTTTCTTTTGGTACCTCATTTATAAAATATAAAGAAGGATGAAATGAATTACATCAGTTTAAAGTTGTCTGATTGGGAGTAACAAAATCTTTGTATTGTGCTAC
Source organism: Mytilus edulis (assembly GCA_019925275.1). Taxonomy (NCBI): domain Eukaryota; kingdom Metazoa; phylum Mollusca; class Bivalvia; order Mytilida; family Mytilidae; genus Mytilus; species Mytilus edulis. Next base: position 18,201,992 of record CM034360.1, read on the forward strand.
CTTAATTGACGAAATGGAATTGTTCAAATGGAAGTCTTCACGAACTAGGAAATTATGTGTTGAAAGTCGTGGTTTTAATAGACTGGTTCCCGACTATATTATTTCACAATATCGAAGGCATTTAGAATATTTTGAGGAGGGAACCAAACCAGTGCTCTAACCGACTGAACTAAAGAAGCTATTTCCTGCAACACTTTCACCACCCAACTCATCGTATTATGACAACTCACTATTATAGACTGAGCTAACGAATGTGTGTTTTTGTCATTTAAAGATATTTTCTAAAACATATAACAAAAATTACCAGCCAGACTCAGGTCATTAAGAGAGTTCTTCTTTAAGTAGACCGATTGAGTTTCTATCAAAGAAAGGAAAACGGAGGTGCAAATGTAAATAATGTAATCTGATCATGTAAGAGGAGATATCGCAGTACCCGGAGAGAACCACATATATGTGGCAGGAGAATTTGCAATTTCCAGTTAATTACGATTGGATATGATTTAAAAGAGGCTTTAACTCTGAGATATACCAAAAAAAATAATGTAAGATTTTATTTTGTTCAGTCCTTAGGCCACACCAATTTGATTCCTTGTTCGACGGACCCGCCCGCACCTATTTTTTTCAAAACAGAATTTTTTTTTTTTTTTTATTCCCGCTTCCCGCATCCGGAAATGTAATCATGTCCATTTCCCGCACCGTTTTTTGTTGTTGTAAATATTATATAAAGATATCAACATTTGTTTTTTAAAATCACAGTCTAACCTGTATATAACGATTTTAAACATAAAAGCACCCCACCACACTTTGTAAATATCTGTGAGAATATTTGTTTCAGCATGAAACCTATTTATCCAAAGCGGGAGTGCTCCGATATAAATTTATAACAGCGGAAATACCTATAAAGAACAAACAGTTGGTTACTTTCCCCCTTACTTATATTCCCTATCAAAAAATGTTCGTTGTTAGAATAAAGTACAAAGAACTTCTGAAGGATTTGCCTTCAACTGCAATTATATTGTATGCTGGCGAAACAAAACTATCCATAGCCGCTGCATGTTTATGCACATGTCCTGATTGATTGAGGGGCCTGTCGTTCAGCAGTTATCGTTTGTTGATGTTGTTCATTGGTATTTTCCCGTTTGGATATACATGATATATAAATTAGATCGTTGGTTTTCCTGTTCGAATTGTGTACGCTAATAATTTTGGGGTCCTTTATAGCCTGCTGTTTGGTCTGTATCAAAGCCCTGTGTAAAAGGCCGTACTTTGACTTGTGTTTGTTATTAACAATCCTCCCTCAGACAAGGGGTCATTTTACTGATGTAGAAACGAAAATAGAAATACCAAGGATTTGTATAGGTCTTCTATACAAAACCTTTGAAAACTTAAAATTTTGTACTCAAAAAGAGGATAGTCACATCATATTTTAAACAACTTTTTTCTAAAAGAGGGGTCCACTTATTTTGAATAATATTAAACTGTTAAAGTAAATGTGTTAACATGGTTAAAGTCTAGGAATATTACAAAATTCTTGGACATGTTTTGACCATTTAATACCAGATAAATATATAGTTCTTTGAGAAAATATGAGCTCTTTTGTACAAACAAATTTATTATAACTTATATTGATCCCTCATAAAACATGTAAAAGGGATATTTATAACTTTAATGGGTTGTCCCCAAACTGATTATGACTTGGATGGAGAATTGTCTCATTGTCAGTCACACATACATAGACCAGATTTAATTATTTCTTGGTGAACAGGGAAACAAACTTCAGAAATTAAAGAAATGTCAAAGTACAAGTGATAAATCAAGCTTTAATATTGTCAAAACCTACTATTTTATGTTTTCACAAAAAATTATAATCGCTCGCCTTTACTTTTCAAGCTTCGCCTCAAAAATTTGCAAAATTAAATATTTTTTTTATCAAAATTTTCAAATCGCTCGCCCCAAATATTGGAGTCCAAAAATCCGTAGAACAAGAAATTAAATTGGTGTAGCCTTAATGATAGTAAAACAATAATTCGCCGTTAGCAACCGGTATAGTTAAATTTTGTCAAAATCAGCTAATAAACATCGATGATGAATTATTCACTTCCAAGTGAATAATTTGATCTCATTGAATCCGTATTCATGAGACCTTCAATGTAACCCCTTAGCTAGATTGGATTACGCATGACTGATGTGTTCGGTTATTACAGAAAAAAAGAATATCAACAATGAACATGAAACAAAGTTGAATCAATTTTAACATATAACATGAAATTACACAGACATAGAAAAAGTCAAGTTTCACGAGTTCGCTATCTATTTTGTATCTAGATTTATGCTTATATTTGAAACTGTCGTCATTCTTCGGAGGTCAACTCGATAGTTAATAAGGTGGCGCATAGACTATAATACACTCAAAACGTTAATGATGATATACATATTATCGAGTCCATGTCTTGAAAATTGCTATAAATCAATAATGAGAATTTGAGTCAAATCGGTGAACATGAATTTTACAGCAAATGCCCATTTTATAAATGTATATTATAATAATAGACGGAAATTTCCGTTTGTGTGTAAAAAAGATAATTATAATATGTATACATTATTAGATATGTATTATTATCATTATTATGTCATGTTAAAAAGAAGAAAAGGGATGAGGACTAGGATGAACTCAACAACACTATAATGTGTGCCAAACTTGTGTTATACCGTTCTAAGTATGATAGTGCCAAGCAGTCATTGTTTGACTTACACTGGCTCCGATCAAAGCCAGAATTACATTCAAAATCTTAACATATATGTACAACTGTCATGTAGGTAATGCACCGTCATATTTGATCAATTTGTTAAATCCTCAAGTGTCGAAACGTTCATTAAGATCGTCAGAGTCATCTATTGGTCGTTATGCAGTCCCATATAACAAAAAGAAAACTTTTTCAGATAGAAGCTTTAATACTATTGGGTCAAAGTTGTGGAATGAACTAGGTACAAATGTAAGAAACTCTGAATCTTTGGATACTTTTAAATGTCGGTTGAAAACATTGTATTTCGAAAATTATTTTGAACTTTTCTGACTTTTTTCTTGTGTATCACAGTATATATTTTCAATTTTTGGTATAGTACATACATATTGTATTTTTGTATAGTATTTTTGTATTTCATATGTCATTTATGTACAACGCCATGGAATACATATTGTATATGTAGAAATAGGCGTTTAATTAAGTTTTCATGTTTCATGTTTCAAGTGCATATAACGTTATTATTTAATAAGATAATATTTCATTCAAATCAATTCTGATTAATTAAATAATAACGACACAAGAATCATCTTTTATTGTTAAAACGTTTCAACCAACAAAGTGTTTCAAAATCAGTACTTCACTGCAACAGTAATATATAATTCCTCCTTTTTTATCTGATTATTCGTGTCCCCCTTTTTATCTTATTATTATTTTCACCCTTTGTATCTTATTATTATTTCCCCCCTTTAATCTGATTATTCTTTTAACAAAATTTACAAGTTTCTTTCTCAACAATTGACCCATAACAAGGTATACGAAAAAATTCAAAGCAAATCCTAATATCCAGCTGATGTCTACAACTTGAAATAGAACTTCTCTATTGTTGTAAAAATTGCTCAATTTTGTTATATATGCTATCGTCTCGAGTATTGAAATGAACTCCGACAATATAAAAATAACACAAACAATCACAACGATGACAGCAGACCGGTGTTGTTTCTTCTGAGATAATTGGCTTTCAGTGCACGATATATTTTTGCTGTGGTATATTAACTTCCATGATAAATAAACAGTACTTGTTATAATCAAAATGACTGCCACTAAATATGTAATGCCTATAACTGAATTAACAGTTTTGGCAATTTGTTCATGGCTTTTATATATGTCACTCTGCAAATCTAAGCAAGGAACACCGTTTATATTATAAGTTATATAAAAATTGCTTGCAATCAACGGCGCATTGAGCAAGAGAGAGTAAATAGAAAATGCCACTGACAAAGCAAAACACAACTTGTTATTAACGTGCGTTCTCGTCCACAGCGGGAATTGTAGTGAAACAGACTTTAGTAAGCACAACAAAGTTGTAATTAAAACAGACACAATGTGGAACGTGAATGCCAAACTTTCAACTGTATGCACCGCCAGAAACTTGCGATAATCAAAAATGTACCAGTGCCAATATATTTCACCAAAATAAACTATTTGGTTGAAATCAAACATACGAGCAATGAAATCTGGTGACGTAATCATCAAAGCTGTAAAAGTGTCGGAAATAGCCAGAGCGGACAATAGAACTGTTAATGGTGACCTGTGCTTTTTCTGTAGAAATGCGATGACCACAAATGCATTCACTGTTATAACTATTATGGTTAGCGCTATAGAAATGTAACTTATACTTTTGCGCGGTATCCCAAATTGTATAAGTTTATATGGCGTACCATAGCAAGGCAATCGAACTTCTACACATCCATGCTTTTCAGTGAAATCATTTATCATTCGTAAGCTAATTAGATGTTTCTCTCTTATTCCTGTAACTAAATGTCCATGAGAATGAACGAACTCCAAAAAATTCAACATACATTTTGTGCTGTGAAACTCAAACAGAACCTGATTATCTTCAGTAATTTCATTTCCAATTTCCAACAGACCATTTCCATCTTGCTGCTCGTAAGAATAAACATACTGGTCCAGAAATTTTATATGACGCATACAACTGTTCATGTCAGTCAGAAAATCAGTCATGTTTCTTTTCGGTATAGTCTGACGATTACGTTCTATAAAATTCCTGAACGAATCTGTACAATTTTTATCGCTAAAACTAACATTTATTCCTGAGAAATACGGAAATTTTGTATCGATAAAATGAACATCATTTAAACCTGAAGAGATACAAAATGCTTTTCTAATCATAGTACTATTTTTACACTCACTATTTTGAAGCGCATTTAACATACCATTCGAGTCTAGAGAATAAAAACTTCTGGAACAATTCAAATCATTAAAGTCAATATTCAATATATCTGTTAATTTCCAACTGTCGTTTTGTTTGTTGTATATGTATAATACAAAGGAAATACCAACACTGTCTAAAAGATTTGCATGTAAAATACTGGACGCCGTAACAATATTGCTGACATTTTTTATATCACATTGTATGTCCTGAGCACAAACTATTAAATAGCTTCCAAATAAAATAAATAAAAAAAAAACATTAGCTTTCAAGTCTATCCAAATCATCGTGACCGCAAAGTCCTGCTGACCGAAACAACTTAAAGTAAACGCTATCGTTATCGAGGAGCGCAAGTCTTATTTAACAAACCAATACAACCATGAGATTATAGATATTACTAGAGGTCGCTTTTGATTATCGTCAAATCCTCCTTTCTTACTTATTGATTACGTACAAATATATAACTACATGGTACGTATCTCCTTTCATCAATGTGCATGACAAAATACATTATACTCTAATAAGAATGGTTCGAGAAAACAAAAATAGTCATTTTTTTTTATCACACTCTCGTTCCACCATACATCATCGTCAACATTGACGTCTGTCAATTGATTTGTTTCCATTTGAAACGTTTTGTCTCCTTTTGGGAATATCAGAACGAAATGATGTCGAAAAAGTTTAATAGAATTACTATAAGAATTTAACAGAATTCATGACATAACATTCCAAATGAGAATGTCTATAACACTAATTCAAGCGATAACCGCAGACAACAGCATTATATAATTGCAGATGTAATTCTCTCAGGAGTGTAAAGTTAAATAGAGTCGTGTTTTTATGCTCTCAATTTACATATGTTTTTGATTTTTAATTGTCGATCACTCAGTTATCTGATGAAGGTTATTTTAGAAGTGCAACAATGGTGTCAATTCGTGACGTCATAATAGTCCAAGCGGAGATTGATATACATGTAGCCGACCATATGGGCTGTTCTCATTGTTGAAGGTCGTACGTTTGCCTAATATGAGGCAGGCATAACCTGTGAATGGGGACGAAGTCTGTATGTATTAATTTTTTTTACCTCAAACATGTTAATAAAAGAAACGGAAATACCGTACCAGTAACGTTCCCGATTTCGGTTCTGTGGTTAGGGATTTAGCTGTGACGTTGTTTAAGTTATGACGTCATATTCAATGTAAACAAAAGAAACGCTTCAATCAGGTAACGTTTTTTTCAAATCAAACAATTATTAAAAATGAAATTGTATTGAGTTCCAATCTTATATTTTACTAGACTGATACATATAATTTTCTGTTCAAAGTCTCATGCAAACAAGACAGATTTGTGCGCAAATGCGGGGAAAACCGGAACAGGAACTAGATCTGAAAAAAAAAGTTAACGATTTTGAGTTCATTAGTAGAATGAAAAATTCGGGAAATTTTCCCGATTTTTTTTTTTTTTTTTTTTTTTATTGATTTTTCTACCGTAATTGGGGACTTCGTCCCCATAATATGAGGCAGGCATTACCTGTAAATGGGGACGAAGTCTGTATGAATTATTTTTTTGTAACTTAAATATTTGTTAAAAAAAAGAAACGGAAATACCGTACGTAACGTTTCCGATTTTGGTTCTGTTGTTAGGGATTTTAGTTGTGACGTTATTTAAATTATGACGTCATGTGCAATGTAAACAAAGAAACGCTATCACCAGGTAACGTTTTTTCATATCAAGGAATTATTAACCCTCTTGCTGCCGACCGTTTTTCAAGGTTGCATTTCATATGCCGGAAAATACGACAGCTCAACGTCTGTGACGTAACATGCCAAACAACCACGTCATTCGATATATGACGTCACGACAAAATGACCACTACATTTGGGACCAATTGGAGAAAATGAAATTGGTATTGCGCGTTCCTTCCTATTTTATACTAGACTGATAAATATAATATTTTACTCAAAGTTTCATACAAACGAGACCGGAAAAAGGAAGTACATTGTACATTTCTCCGCAGGTCCGGGATTTCAAAACACGACAAAAAAAATTTGAACGATTTTGAGTTCATTAGTACAATGAAAAATTCGGGAAATTTTCCCGTATTTTTTTTTTTATTGAATTTTCTACTGTTATTGGGGACTCCGTCCCCATATAAAATAGTAATTTTCAATATAATGAAATTTTATGTGAGTGTCATACAAGTGAGAGGTATGGCTAGCTGTAAAACGGGACTTTTCTTTTGTAATTTTTCTGCGAGTTCGGTAATTTTGTTATTTAACCTTTTCTCTAGAAGACATAAAAACAAAATACGAACAAGAGACAATCACTGACACTGTTCCTAACAAGTACATTATACTGCTAGCAAAAACAGGAATCTGACACGTTTTAAAAACCGTTGGAACAGCACAGCCGTAGATTTGAAAGTCTGAATTTGGTAATTTTAGGGTAAAATGGACAAAAAATAAAGATTAGCGAATGATGGGGACTTAAAATACATGGAATATTGTTTACAAAATAAAGAATAAGTTAAAAGAAAAAATGATTTCAGAAATAACTACGAAATTTGTACTTTCTATACATTGCAACTGAACATCATAGTATAGGCAGTGTCAAAATGATCGTAAGCGGACCAGAATCCTGTACAACAGAGAAAACAGCCAAAACTAGAGGAACTAAAGAACCTGAGTAGCTCACTTAGGTCTAGGTGCATCTTCAACAATGGATATTTGTCAACATTGTATAGACTAGAATGAAATTCCTGACAAAAATATCTTTTGTTAGTCATTGTTACTATTTAAATTTTCCATCACTCTACTATGGTCTTCAAGATAATATGCCTTATATTCTCATTTGATTTGTTTCACATATTTTCATGTCGGAGCCTTCTATAACCGACTATACGGTATGAGTTTTTCTCATTGTTGAAAGTCGTACGGTTGCCTTTTTTTTGCTTACAGATACTTCATTTGAACTCGGGTGGATAGTTGTATCATTTGGTAATCATACCAATTCTGCTTAATTTTATATTTAAAACAAAATAAATGGATATAAATGGTCACCAAAGAGCATTCACTTTAATAGGGAGTCGACTGACGATTTTTGCTGTTTGACTTTTCCGTTTTCTCTTGTATTGCTGATCTTTTTAGCTTATTTAAGTTTCCCTAAAATAGTTTTTGTTAAGATATTAGGCAAAAATGCAAAGAAATTGTAAAATCGGAATGAACGACCAATAAAAAGCTCCTTGAAAGAGTCGTATACTATTGTTTCAGATAAGGGAGAAGGTTTTGGTACCATTAAAACGTTTAATTTCGCTGCAATTGTTTGAACCTGTCCTAAGTCAGGAATCTGATGTTCAGTAGTTGTCGTTTTTTATGTGGTTCATAAGTGTTTCTCGTTTTTCGTTTTTTTTAAATTGATTAGACCGTTGGTTTCCCGTTTGAATGGTTTTACACTAGTACTTTTTGGGGGCCCTTTATAGCTTGATGTTCAGAGTGAGCCAATGCTCAGTGTTGCATGAAGACCGTACCTTGACCTATAATGGTTTACTTTTTTTTTTTTTAATTTTGACTTGATTTGAGAGTTGTCTCATTGACACTCATACCACATCTTCCTATATCTACATAATACAATCACTGATTAGACTTATTTGTACATCTTGTCTTGCTTATCATTTTTGTTATTCAAAATTTCTTTATATAGCTGTTATAGGCAACAATGAAAAAATGGTTTGCTTATGGTCCGGCAATTTTATATATAACTATTATAAAAAGTCGTCTGGCATATTTGATGCATACAGACGACACTTGGTAGATCTCAGAGGAGAAGATTTTTTTTAAATTTTCTATGACGACGGACGATAGAAGCAAAGTTGTGAGACATGGCTAATAAAGATAATACACAAATGAATGCCCCTCTTATTGTTTGTATAGATCTTATATTACTAGATATAGAATTAATGCTCATGCACTATGTATAGAAACAGGTAGATACTATAGTAAAGCCAGAAATGAACGTTTGTGTAGTATGTGTAATAAAAATGCTATTGAAGATGAATATCATTTTATTTTAGAATGTGATAAATATAACGACATCAGATGTTAATATATAAAGAGTTATAACTATGAGAGACCATCTACTTTTAAATTAGTACAACTGTTATCTGTAAGAAATGTCAAAGAGCTAAACAACCTTGGAAAATATTTATTTTTGGCAGAAAAAGCACGTAATGGTTAGTTATTCAAATGTTTATTTTTAGTTTAATATGTCTATATGTCATACTCCGCTTAATTCTTTCATTAATTTGTATAATTTGTGTATAAATGTTATATTATGCTGTATATTATCTATTGGATATTTATATTGTGTAAATCCAATAAGCTGTATTTGCTTACGGAAATAAAGTATTATTATTATTGATCCTCACATTTACATTATTCTTTTATTACATAACCGATGTGATTGGGTTTAATACTTACTTATATATATAATTATGTTCATTGGATTAATTGTGTAATACCAATGTTGGCTGTCCCATGTTATAGCGAAAATTATAAAAATACAAATAAATGATTTTGGTAGATTAATACATATGTTTAATAACGCAAGTGTAGAAACTTTTGTATCAAAAAATTTAAGGAAAAAATAAAAAAAAAATATTGATACATTTAAAAAAACCAACAAAGAATGGGTATAATAGTCATTGAAACGTCTCTTCATAAGACAACTATCTGACACCATACGGCCTTCAACAATGAACAAAGCCCATTTTGCATAGTCAGCTACACAACGCCCCGAATTGACACATGTTAAACAATTCAAACGAGAAGACTAATTTATGTACAAACAAATGAACGAAAAATAAGTATGAACACAGCAAAAAACGACAAAAATAGCTCCTAGCTATAAATAGCCTTCTGACTTGGGACAGGCATTTACACTATGTGAAGGGGTTAAACATGCATGTTAGACGACGCCTCTATAACCTGAGACAGTGCTGTAACACGATAACATAAGAACAAACTTTAGAAATCAGTTGGAAAAGGTTCAACTCATGTATGCAAACAAAAAGACAGATAGGACGTGTCCGGGTATTAGTACATCCCAACAACAAAAAGTTACTAAGAACAGATCTGAGAGTACTCACAGTTATTGACATCTAGGCCAAAACCAATAACAACCGATGAAAAAAAATAAAGAATCTTAAACTAAATACATTAATTATAAGCAAATTCATAAGATTCCATAATTTTGATTGGCTAAAGCATTCCAAAATTGATATCCATGGATTTATGAGTTTTGAACAGCGGTATGCTACTGTTGCCTTTATTTACGTCTAATTCAAATTAAAAAAAGAAGCCTACAATTCTTGATAAATGACCGTATCAAAATCTTATTGCAAATTGAGAAAGATTGTCTCTTTTTTAACCCTTTTCTTAATTTATGCATTCAAAATTTCATTTTAAACATAACAAGAATAAGGTATGATTACGTCACATGGTTGACCCATTGAATTAGAAAATCAAGCAGTATTATAAATCTACCGAACACAATCCTTCAGGTGTCAATAAAACACGAGTCTGACAGGTATACGTCTTCATATCCTTGTATTGTGTCTCGCATGTTTGTATTAAGGCTATAAACGTCTGGAATTTAGTGTAAAACTGCAAAAAAGGTCAACCTAGTCTTATTTTTCAGATCTTGTCGTTTACATCTATCTATCTTCATATTTCCGCACTCAGACTTTGACTTTTACTATTTTATCTAAAAATGAATCATGGTCATTTACCCAATTTGAAACATATATTTTTCTTTAGCTATACAAAATCTATTTAACAACCATTCCAACAACGTTTTATTTATACGGAGAGAACACGAAACGCGTGCCTACACATTTGGTATTTTAGCTTTAATTGTCGACAGGAAAACAAAGATTTACGTATGCAAAGTATCAAATACAATAAAGCTACAGTGGTTGTCGTTTGTTGATATGGTTCATAAGTGTTTCTCGTTTTTCGTATTGATTAGACCTTTGGTTTGGTGTATAAATGGTTTTCCACTAGTCATTTTGGGGGTCCTTTAAAGATATAATGGTTTACTTTTCCAAATTTTGACTTTGATAGAGAGTTGTCTCATTGGCACTCATACCACATCTACTTATATCTATGATCTTTATAGGTAAATCGGGGGGGGGGGGGGAGGCCCGGGCCCCCCTTTTGTGGTTGATTATATAGGGAATCACTGAAGCATGACTGGAGGGTGCCCTCCCCTTTTAGGTCAGTTAGCGGGACCCCCCTTATGAAAGTTCTGGATCCGCCACTGATCTTCTAAGTGTTGAAAATTATAATTCACGATTGCTTTATATGATATCTACTGTATACATGCCAACATATTCATGATAAAGTATTACGAACTTTAAACAAAATAGAGAATAAAGAACATCGAATTGTAAACAAAATAGAGAATACAAAACATCGAACTGTAAACAAAATAGAGAATAAAGAACATCGAACTGTAAACAAAATAGAGAATAAAGAACATCGAACTGTAAACAAAATAGAGAATAAAGAACTTCGAACTGTAAATAAAATAGAGGATAAAGAACTTCGAACTGTAAATAAAATAGAGAATAAAGAACTTCGAACTTTAAATGAACTATGTTTTATTCAGTATTTGTTCAACTGGTTTGTTTGTAGGGTCTATTCCATCTTTCTGAATTTTCAATGAAAAGTCCACAGTATCGTATCCTTGTGTGAGGCGACTTAGGGAAACTACGTCTACTTCAGGTAATAAATATTGGGATAATGTCTCTTCAGTTACCCCTCCACTGGCCTCTATCAATGTATTTTCAAACTTCGATTTTAAAACTGTAGCTGCTTCTTTTAAAGCCTAAAAAATAAAAGTAACAATTTTCTTTCACTAAAAACAATGATATAAATATAAACAAACAAGATACGCTTTCACCCGAGTACTTCATTTAATTTGGTAGTTATCCAAATATAGAGTTGCAAGTTATATACCGAAAACAACACTTTAAAATTGCATGTGTCTGAATAGCTTTTCTGGATTGACCAAAATCATGCAGGAATTCTCATTGCCGAATATTTGAAAGCCAATGATGTATAAGAACTGGCAAATTGAAAAGCTAGGTTCATCCAACTAATTTTTCAATATGGAATTATATTGCCTTATTTATGGTGTTTATAAAAATAGTTTAGGCGGTTCGTTTTATACAAATATATCATGCTTACAAGGGGTATTTGCCAAAAATACCGGTTGAGAGGTACAAATTTCCAGAGCCGTTAGGCGAGGGAAATTTGATTACCTCGAAACCGGTATTTTTGGCAAATACCCCTTGTAAGCATGATATAATTGTTTAATTCCACCGAATGTTCCACCTCAGAAAGTTTATTATAATCAGGTATCATATGAAATTTCGACTTGAATGTATAATTTTTGTATACACTGTAGCTGCGCAGTCAAATTGCATTGACTGTATAATCATTTCTTATCATTTTTTTATGTACAGTCACTGACTGTATATATATATCTCCCTTTTTATGATAATAAGCTGGTTCTCGGCTGACTACTTCACTTTGTTCATCAGTGTCAGTGAAGCGTAATACAAGTGGATTCCAGTTTTATGTGACCGGTTGACAATTCGTTTCCGTTGAGTTTTATTTATGACGTCATTCCCAGAATGTTTACGTCATTCGCTCCAAATTCAATAATGATACTTTTTATCCTAAATACTTCATCTGGAACCATATATTTAGAATGACCATGAATTTGTCATATCAGAATAGAAATAATTCATTGAGTTATTTTAAGACATGGTATTCCCCATCTGCCATGGTATTTGCTAGGGTAGTTCCCATCTGCCATGGTATTTGCTAGCAAATACCCCGGCACATGGAATTCCCTAATGGCAAATACCCCGGCAGAGAAAAGAAAATCTCAATATATAGAAATTGGTGAAAAATACCATGTTTCTCATCCAATCAAAATACAGCATTATTACATAAGGTGGAATTATACATATAATTACACCTTATGTAAGAATCCGGGGTTTTGATTGGTTAATAGCCAGTGTATTTTTCACCAATTTACTGTTATCAAATGAATATCGTTCATTTTTAACGCCGCCGGGGTATTTGCTAAAAGGATATGCCTTTTTTACCTTCTCTGCCGTGGTATTTGCCAAAAAATACTCTATCCGACTGGACGCTTGTAACGTCACGATCATCAATGCGTTTTAGTACATTAACATTCGGTGTAATTAAACAGATATATCATGTTATTGAGGGGTATTTGCGAAAAATACCAGTCTTGAGAATGAATTTCCCTCGCCTTACGGCTCGTGAAATTTAACATTCTCTCGACTGGTATTTTTCGCAAATACCCTTCCTTAACATGATATATCTGTTCAAAATATAGTTACGTATGCTGTTGGGTATGTAAATATACAATCATGTCAACGTGATTAAAAAGACGCAGACATATAGAGTGCAACGACTTGCCCCTTCAAGCTGAAGAACTCTTGTACCAGTTACCCAGAAGTGTACATGGTTTGCTGCTTTTATGCAACAATAATTTACAATACTAATCAAACTGCATCTGCTGTAATCTCTACAAAGGTCCTACCAAATTATCAAAATATAAAGTTTTGTCTGAATTTGTAGTAACTTTTTTTCAGTGGATGATAAGTTAGGTCAGTACAGAAGAACTAACTGTACTAAAGAGTTGGAGGCTTGTTGAACCACCATCAGCGGCATCGATCCAGTGGCAGAAGTACAGTTAATTCCATGTCGTTATTTAATCAAAGACTTCAAGTTATTGAGTTATCATTTGTTACTCATTACTCATGAGAGCCGTGGTGTAGTGGCTAGTGCATCGGACTACAAACACAAAGGTTCCTGGTTCGATTCCCGTCTGGGATGAAAATTTCAGGAACTGAATTTTCGGCTCTCCCTTGACACCATTTGCGAGTATGGTCTCGAGGAAACGATGATAGTCCGTCGGAAGGGGACGATAAATGGCTGACCCGTGTTAAGAGAGAGCCATATCTCTTGCACGTTAAAGACACCCTTGTAGATTTCGAAAAAGAGTAGGCTAATGCCGCTACAAGGCAGCACTTGCACCCGCAAAGTGGAAAGGGATTAATATAAGTTGCAAAACTTGTTTCCCAATCCACTATAAATAAATATGTTTAAACTACTACTCATGATTTATATATTTATTACAAACACATTGCATTCTTTTTAGTCATACCTCGGGTTTAAAATTGTCTAACATAACTACGTCACTACCGGCACGTGCTGCCTCTTCTGCATCTTCTACACTCCGACACTCGACTTCAACTTTTGTCGAAAATCCACCAATAGTTCTGGCATCCTTTACTGCCTGAAATGAATTTCTATTGCATGTTATGCTTTGAGAACCAATGAATAATTGCTTTATGATACATCTGTTCATCGTCGCACACATTAAAGTTTAGATAAAAAAAAATAGCTCAACAGACAAAGGGAATAGAAAAAACAATGATGAGGTACGGTGGCACTCCTATCTCTCTTTCGTATCAATACAGAATAGAAACAATAACCAATTATACACAAATACACAACTGTATTTATGGCTTTTCTGGCTACTGAGGGGTTTCATTTATGGTTTGTAAGTTTCTTCTCTTTTTGGTTATTCAACAAAACATATAATTAACATAAAAAGTTAAATCCCTTTAAGAATCGTACTTTTTTTTAGTACATGGTTTTAAGCCTAAAGTATGTATTTATAAGGTCAGTGACTTTAGTGTTAGTTGCGTGTTAGTTTCTATTTTGTCTATGCCAAACATCCACCAAGTTCTGTGAATTAGACATAAATGGTCTTTCAAGGCTTGACATGTGGTATGGGATTTGCTCATTGCGGAAGGCCGCATATATGATGAACTATATTATAGATATTTACAAATTCACACCTACGTAATTTGGTATGTGATGGATAGTTGTCACATTGGAAAACATATAGCATCTTTTAATTTTTTTAATTGCCATACTTAAGCAGAAAGCTTTAAAAGAGGGACGAAAGATACCAGAGGGACAGTCCAACTAATAAATCGAAAATAAACTGACAACGCCTGGCTAAAAATGAAAAAAGAAAAACAGACAAACAATAGAACACATGACACAACATAGAAAACTTAAGAACAAGCAACACGAACCCCACCAAAAACTAGGGGTGATCTCAGGTGCTCCGGAAGGGAAAGCATATCCTGGTCCACATGTGGCACCCGTCGTGTTGCTTATGTTATAACAAATCCGGTAAATAGTCTAGTTCGGTACGTCACAATCATGAAAGGGAAGGGGATTGTAGTTACGACGTAAGGAACATATCCGATACCATTTGTGAAACGGTTATTACATAACGGTCAACCAAATCGTGATGGCGTCCGTAAAATTAAAGAAGGCCTGGATGATTTCAACCTCACTTTTTGGAACTCTTGGTTTAATAGCTTCCTTGTAAGCAACAACCCTCTATCAAGAAAATCATGATAGGAAATGCAAGCCCGGGAATATCGTATTAATTAGGAGATTTATACCCCGGATGCAGGTGCTGCTGGAATGTTGCTACTTAGAAATGGAAAGTTCACAATTGGAAAGCTGAAATCATATCTTTTGTCGAAAGTTTTGTTTTCAACCGACCCTCGTTGTCAATTTCTAGATGTAGGTCAATATATGAGGGCGACTTAACTGTATCTATTGTATCCTTTATCTCTAGTTCGATGGGATAGATGCGTTCAACATAGTCACCAAATTTTAATCATTTAGTGAAAGAACGTCATCTATATAGCGGAAAGTTGAGTTAAAGGATATTGCTAACTCTTATCTTTCTTCCTAAGAAGTTCCTGTATGAAGTCAGCCTCATAATAGTAAAGAAAAAAGTCGGCAAGAAGAGGGTCTCAATTGGAATGCCGACATTCTGTTAAAAAACACGTCCTCCGAACGTAACAAATTTGTTGTCAATCAAAAAATCAAGCATCTTGATAATGTCAGTTTCAGAGAATGTTAAAGCGGTCGAGGTGAAACATTAAATCACATGTTTCTAAAAAAAAAGAAAAAAAAAACAAGATGTACGTATAAAATATATACCTACTACTAGGGTATAGTACAAGTATACGTCCAGTCTGATAAGTTGGGAATAATTACTCGTACACTTCGCGTTACGAGGGACAAACATATGTCAGTTATTGTGCTATTTATCTAATGCTATATGTCTTACACATGTTTAGAAGTGTACGAAAATCCTTTAAACAACAAAAGACAAAATGAAAAAAATGTCAAAATCTACGTTGACCTCAATATTGTTCATATTCAACAAAAACACAAATTAGATTTCAAAGGAGACGAGAAGATGGTCCTAAACATTTCTAGGGGTATAAGGTTATACAAGTATTTGAGACCGAGTTGAGCGCATCTGTTTATTTTTGTGGATGTATAAGTAAACTGACACCTCCGGTCTGATAGGAACTTTAAAGGACATACAGTTGACGTGTTGAGCGAATGTTTTTGTCTTCTTAGCATTTCAATTTCATTGCCCATACAGAATATAAACATTTTAATTCAATCCATGGAGGGATAAACTAGAAAAGTAACTCACTTTCCCGGAACCCAAATTTTTAGATGATAACTGGAAAAATTACTAGCTATAAGGCAGCTAGCTACCCATCAGTCAGTTTTAAGTTTTGATTGTGACATTAACTTCTCTGATCAATATATATCGAAAATTGTTACAAATTAAAGTGCAGATCAAAGTATCATGAGTATGTTTTTAATATACCCGAAAGTCAATAAATTGTTACATAAAAGTAAACGCTTAAAGAATGGTCGGGGTCATATACATGAAAATGTATAATGAACTTTCGCCATATATCATTTCAAATTAACTTTTAACCACTTTTTAATTTACTATTAACTGAAAACCAATATTGACAATGTGAAAGGAATTAAATGGATAATTTCAAATCTATTATATTTAAAGCGTTCTGTACTTGTAAATTGTGTTGATTGCGGTTCAAATATGAATGGAATTTTTCGATAACAAACACAAATAAATAAATATTTTGGCTAACCAAAGACTTAATCCTCTGTTTTTAAACTTATTTTGCCTTTCGATAAAGGAGGGTATTTTATCATAAAGTGCTACTAGTGATATCAAAACGGGATGAAATTTTGTGATAAATATATCACCATAACTATTATGTTCAACAAGATTTTGAAATGGCAGACACAGTTAATAAAGACAGTATTCATATACAGTATGGCCATGTCTGATTTATGTAAGGTTGGGATATTAAGTTTTTTTTAAAACAATTTACATACTTTACTAATACTACCGGCTGTCCATATATGGTTGTCTTTAAGCATGATCATAGAGGAGAGGTCGTATCTATGTGTGGAGACTCCTCCCACTAAAAGAGCATATTTTTCTACAAGTCTAAATCCAGGAGTGGTCTTCCTTGTGCCTGCAATCTGACCTTTCCACCCAGCGTCATCTGCTACATTATGTAATCTTCTAGCTAAAGTGGCGATACCACTTGCTCTTGAAAGACAATTCAATGCTACTCTCTCACCGAGCAAAAGTTGACGGACTTTGCCGAACACAGTAGCAACACATTTAATTGGTTCAATAAAATTTCCTTCCACTTCGTTCCATGTAACTGTACATTCCAACTCCTTAAAGACAGCATTGAAAAACGGTACTCCTGCTAAAACCCCTTCCCCCTTCATCAACAACAATGCCGTTTCTTCCTTTTCTCCAACCACAAAACCACCATAATCAAAGTTAGGGGTGTCTTCCTTGAGCCATTCTCTGGCCATATGCTGAAGGGTGACAGGATGTAGCACATGGGCAAGATTCGGATTATAAATTCTGTTTAATATTTCTGTACTGTCCGACATGTTTTATAATATCTACAATTCGAAGAAAACCTTTTGTAAAATTGTATTATTACATTGTTATAATTTCCCAATAATAAATATTGTTATAAATTTTAAACAATGAATTAGACTAAGTATTCAAACTGAAAGAAAACCGGATGTTATACCAATCTCCTGTATATTTATTAATCAGTTCATGTAAGCGCTATCGTCCAGGGCGAACATTGAAACAGTGTAGCCAAATGTCTAGAAAATGTCTTTAAAATATTATTATTGAAGAACGAAAAGGGGTATCATGAGATAAATCTCGTAAAATAATATACTAATTTTATATATGCTGTTTAGAAATAATTGTCCCATCACCATCATCTTCACATCAAATTTCAGATATCTCGTAACTCGTGTGCTTGTCGAATACGACTGTACCGAAATTAGAGATCTTTAATTATTCAATTACGATTTATTGTCATCCTCATCTACACAGCTTGAATGTAACCTTCTAAAGTCTATGAGCCCATATTTATACTAACTTTTGAAATAGTACTCACCTGAATTCTGGATCTCACTACGTTAGCCTTTTATTCCAAGGTTAATTATCTACACAATTTTCATCCAAGAATTCTAAACAACATGCTCTTATTATTGATAAAAACTCTGTCTTATTTAACATACACAGGTAGTACGGATGAACGGAAAACAACACACATCTACATTTTTATCTGTTGTTGTTACTGAATATTCTAAAATCGGATTATACATGTATATACAGACATAAGACGTACAGATTGGTGTTTATACATGTATATTTACAGATGACACTTGTTATAAATCCGTTTAAACTGTCAAACACCCAGTGATAGTAATGTATTTCAAACAATCGATTTTTACGTTATAACGAATTTAAATGGAGGGTATAAACGAGAAAACCACAATTTTAAATATTTTACAAGTAATCAAGCATGAAATTTTATCTTTTTTGATTGTTAAGATGTATTGAAGCATTTTGCATTGATATTTAGATTTATTCTTATAAATCCACTGTCGATATTTTCCCTGACATTTGTTAGTTCAAATAGTAAGTACACATGGTAAAGAATTGAAAACATAAGATGTTTTAGATGCGGATAATTCTGATTTAAATACAAAGGTAAAGTAACGTCTTGTTCTCCAGGGGTGGATCCAGCCATTTAAAAAAAAGGGGGGGGGGGGGGGGGGGTCCGACTACATGTCCCCATTCAAATGCATTGATCGGCCAACAAAAAAGGGGGGTTCCAACCCCCGGACCTCCCCCCCCCCCCCCCCCTGGATCCGCGCCTGTTCTCACTGTGCGGGTTACCAGCAAGTTAAAGGTGGATGTTTGAGATTGTAAAAGACTAGTCCGGGTTACCAGCAAGTTAAAGGTGGATGATTGAGATTGTAAAAGACTAGTCCGGGTTACCAGCAAGTTAAAGGTGGATGATTGAGAGTGTAAAAGACTAGTCCGGGTTACCAGCAAGTTAAAGGTGGATGATTGAGATTGTAAAAGACTAGTCCGGGTTACCATCAAGTTAAAGGTGGATGATTGAGATTGTAAAAGACTAGTCCGGGTTACCAGCAAGTTAAAGGTGGATGATTGAGAGTGTAAAAGACTAGTCCGGGTTACCAGCAAGTTAAAGGTGGATGATTGAGATTGTAAAAGACTAGTCCGGGTTACCAGCAAGTTAAAGGTGGATGATTGAGAGTGTAAAAGACTAGTCCGGGTTACCAGCAAGTTAAAGGTGGATGATTGAGATTGTAAAAGACTAGTCCGGGTTACCAGCAAGTTAAAGGTGGATGATTGAGATTGTAAAAGACTAGTCCGGGTTACCAGCTAGTTAAAGGTGGATGATTGAGATTGTAAAAGACTAGTCCTGGTTACCAGCAAGTTAAAGGTGGATGATTGAGATTTTAACAGACTAGTCCGGGTTACCAGCAAGTTAAAGGTGGATGATTGAGATTGTAAAAGACTAGTCCGGGTTACCAGCAAGTTAAAGGTAGATGATTGAGAGTGTAAAAGACGAGTCCGGTTACCAGCAAGTTTAAGGTGGATGATTGAGATTGTAAAAGACTAGTCCTGGTTACCAGCAAGTTAAAGGTGGATGATTGAGATTGTAAAAGACTAGTCCGGGTTACCAGCAAGTTAAAGGTAGATGATTGAGATTGTAAAAGACTAGTCCGGGTTACCAGCAAGTTAAAGGTGGATGATTGAGATTGTAAAAGACTAGTCCTGGTTACCAGCAAGTTAAAGGTGGATGATTGAGATTGTAAAAGACTAGTCCGGGTTACCAGCAAGTTAAAGGTGGATGATTGAGATTGTAAAAGACTAGTCCGGGTTACCAGCAAGTTAAAGGTGGATGATTGAGATTGTAAGAGACTAGTCCGGGTTACCAGCAAGTTAAAGGTGGATGATTGAGATTGTAAAAGACTAGTCCGGGTTACCAGCAAGTTAAAGGTGGATGATTGAGATTGTAAGAGACTAGTCCGGGTTACCAGCAAGCTAAAGGTGGATGATTGAGAGTGTAAAAGACTAGTCCGGGTTACCAGCAAGTTAAAGGTGGATGATTGAGATTGTAAAAGACTAGTCCGGGTTACCAGCAAGTTAAAGGTGGATGATTGAGATTGTAAGAGACTAGTCCGGGTTACCAGCAAGTTAAAGGTGGATGATTGAGATTGTAAAAGACTAGTCCGGGTTACCAGCAAGTTAAAGGTGGATGATTGAGATTGTAAGAGACTTGTCCGGGTTACCAGCAAGTAAAAGGTGGATGATTGAGATTGTTAAAGACTAGTCCTGGTTACCAGCAAGTTAAAGGTGGATGATTGAGATTGTAAAAGACTAGTCCGGGTTACCAGCAAGTTAAAGGTGGATGATTGAGATTGTAAAAGACTAGTCCGGGTTACCAGCAAGTTAAAGGTGGATGATTGAGATTGTAAAAGACTAGTCCGGGTTACCAGCAAGTTAAAGGTAGATGATTGAGATTGTAAGAGACTAGTCCGGGTTACCAGCAAGTTAAAGGTGGATGATTGAGATTGTAAAAGACTAGTCCGGGTTACCAGCAAGTTAAAGGTGGATGATTGAGATTGTAAAAGACTAGTCCGGGTTACCAGCAAGTTAAAGGTAGATGATTGAGATTGTAAAAGACTAGTCCGGGTTACCAGCAAGTTAAAGGTGGATGATTGAGAGTGTAAAAGACTAGTCCGGGTTACCAGCAAGTTAAAGGTGGATGATTGAGATTGTAAAAGACTAGTCCGGGTTACCAGCAAGTTAAAGGTGGATGACCAGCAAGTTAAAGGTGGATGATTGAGATTGTAAAAGACTAGTCCGGATTACCAGCAAGTTAAAGGTGGATTATTGAGATTGTAAAAGACTAGTCCGGGTTACTAGCAAGTTAAAGGTGGATGATTGAGATTGTAAAAGACTAGTCCGGGTTACCAGCAAGTTAAAGGTGGATGATTGAGATTGTAAAAGACTAGTCCGGGTTACCAGCAAGTTAAAGGTGGATGATTGAGATTGTAAAAGACTAGTCCGGGTTACCAGCAAGTTAAAGGTGGATGATTGAGATTGTAAGAGACTAGTCCGGGTTGCCAGCAAGTTAAAGGTGGATGATTGAGATTGTAAGAGACTAGTCCTATAGATGCATGATTTTTTTTATTAGTTGTTAGTGGTTTTCAACTAGCTGGCAGTAAACTGCGAGTACTCTCAGATCTGTACCTAGTGTCTTTTTGTTATTTGGATTTACAAATACCCGGCCACGTCCACTTATATTTTTATCCATCTGATGAGTTAAGCCTTTTTCAACTGATTTTTATAGTTCGTTCTTTATGTTGTACTATTATACCACTGTCCCATGTTAGTGGGACTGTTGGGATCCCCCTTACCACGCCACATTCTGCATGTATGTGCCTGTCCCAAGTCAGGAGCCTGTAATTCAGTGGTTGTCGTTTGTTTATGTGTAGCATGTTTGATTTTCGTTCATGTTTTGTACATAAATTAGGCCGTTAGTTTTTTCATTTCAAATGTTTTACATTGTCATTTCGGGGCCTTTTATAGCTGACTATGTGGTATGTGCTCTGCTCATTGTTGAAGGCCGTACGGTGACCTATAGTTGTTAAAATCTGTGTCATTTTGGTCGGTTATGGAGAGTTGTCTCATTGGCAATCATACAACATCTTCTTTTTTTATAGTTAAAGCTGGCCATATATTCATGTTTTTGCCAAAAACCAGAAACTTCCGAAGTATGATGGTTGTGTATTTTGTCTTTTTTGATCTTATAGAGTTTATCTTCTATTTTGAGTATTTTGAGATCTCTTTTAATTTTTTTTTTTATTATTTAAAAAAAGTTAACAACATTTTATAGATTTTGGTTAGATTCAGAGCATGACATATTGAAAGATACTTTATTTTGCTCTCTCTTTATTTGTTTGTGTTTTATTTTTGTCGTTGGGTTGTTGTCTCGTTGACGTTTACTCCCCATAACAAACTTAAAGCAAGTTCGATGTATCAATGTCAGTATTACAATGTATCACAATATTTAAGGAATTCAAACAATTTTTTTACAGATAATAGTTATTGGCAATATCTAAATCTATACCATCCAGCTTTATTCATAACACGTCCTCAATTATACCATGATAGGGAAATTACAAAACTGCAAATAACAAATGAATAACAATGAAATAAAAATTAAAATTAAAAAACCAAATGTTTGCAAACCAGTTTAATAAAAAGAAATGTATTAACATGATTACTTGACTGTTTAATGTCTAACTAACAAGAAAGTAACCATGTCATACCACTTCACCACATATATCAATGGCAATTGACGAGAAGTAGGGTCATAAAATGATAGCAAAAACATGAAATGCTAATTTTGTTACATTCTTTGAATTTAATAACAAAACTCCCAACCACACAAAGCAATAGAAAAGAAAAGAAAACCAAAACGAACCGAAAAAGAAACTAAACAAAACTAAAAAAAAACGAAATAAAATAACACAAAACAATATTACCAAGTTAGTTATATGAAGTTTAAAAAAAATCATTATGAATCTTTGATTTTGATCTTCCAAAAAGAGGAATAGTTGGTTCGATTTAGCTTGAACAATTGATTAACTGACAATGATAAAACCGTCTCATGCACGCTTAGATGTTTTGGAGATAGCTATATCAAATTAGCACAATCAAAAATTTCACAAAAGCCGAACGACCTTACGAAACTAGTCATATGGTAGAATGTATCATTGATAAAGACATCAAATGTACAAATAGTAATTACAAGATATTTGGGTTAATACTCAAGTTGTCAAAAAATCTAGAGAGACATGTAGACGTCTACATACAAATGTAACTATGATCTCTATTTTTTATATACAAGTGTATAAACCATATAACAAGCTCAACATTTTTCTGAGTCTATAAAAGTATTTAAACCATTTGACAAGCTCTACATGTACATCTTTCCGAGTCTGAACCATATGACAAGCTCAACATCTTTCTGAGTCCATACAAGAGCTAGTCTAAACCACATGACAAGCTCAACACCTTTCTGAATCTAGACAAGTGTCTATACCGGATGGGAAGCAGCAACTGCAGCCAGGACGCTCTAAGAAATAGATATAAGAAGATGTGGTATGAGTGTCAATGAGACAACTCTCCGTCCAAGTCACTATTTGTAAAAATTAAACCATTATAGTTCAAAGTACGTCCTTCAACACGGAGCCAGTGCTCACACCGAACATCAAGCTTTCAAACATATCAACACTAAAATAAGAAAAGAATACGATAAAAGTAAAAACAACTTGGCCATCATAGGTGATTTGTCCTAAATTAGTGTTTCGTTTAACTGTGCTAATGTTCCCGAATTAACTAGCCATTAGACAACGAAGAAAGCAGGCAAAATAAATGAAGGGGTCTACGGGGAAAATTAAAAATTACGAGTAAAAAAACAAAACAAAATACAACATAATGACCAATAAGAAAAACGAAGAATAATCAAACTGCAGTCTACAAAAGACTACAAAGACAACTATAGACTGAGCAACACGAACTACTGATGATCTCGGGTGACCCGTAAGGGTCAATAGATCCTGATCAAATAGTGACATCCACTGTAGACATCTGTAAATACGATAATGCGTTAGTTCCTTTTGATTTTGGACTAAATAAATTTCTCATTGAAAATGACACCACACCTCACTATTTTTTTAATTTATGTTTTTTCAATCACATGTTTTTGGTTTTTTTTGGAAAATCGAGACATGATATAAACAATCAATTAATCGTGTAACAACATACAGTGTAGATACATGTATGATATATAGAAATAGTAATGCCCAGTGACCCCCCCCCCCCAATTTTTTTAACCTAGTTATATTATTAAATACTGTGCTTGTTGTATTTTTCTACTTGTCTTAATAAATATTTTGTTTATAACATTGTGTCTTAATCATATTGAATCACTTGTAATCATTTGTATGTTATTAATGTTGATTGTTCGGCTCCTTATGGGCGCTTTGATTAGCAATAAAATATATTTCAATTTGAATTTGTATGTTAAAATCCGTCAACAATGACTGATTGGTACACATTTTTTGATGGATTGAGGTAATTGTAGAGAAACTTAATTAATTTAAACGGCGTTTTCAACTTTAAAATTGCACGAAATTAACATTACATAACTTACCTGTATGAATGTTTGTGTGATGCAAGATGTATGAGGAATGTTTTTGAGAAACACTTTTTAAAGAATAATATTCTGGTACAAGAAACCGAAGGCGTCATTGCATTAAATTTCTGATTATTCATTGTGTTGATTATATATTTCATTTTTCTTAAATCATTATCTTGTGATATTTTTGTGTAATAGGTAATATGTCTATTGTATATAAATGTTGAACAATTGAATAAAGATAAACAAAAAATTGCACGAAATTTCCTACATTTCGACCCGATGATGCATGATTATATATTGCTTATTTGTACGCTTTTAGTCCTCTCTCAAAATTGCCCAATGACTTTTGCTTTTTAAGTATAGTCATTCTAGCTCACCGAAGATATGGATTCAAGTAAAAACAAGTTAGTTCATTAAGCTTATTTTTTAACAGTTTTAAATCAACATGTACACATTTGTTTTAGCTTAAATTTTGCTACAAAAATTCTCACTTATCATTCAGTCTTTTATAAAACACAACTCTTATAAACAACATGAATAAAACCATTGGCAGAAACTCACTTCCAGATACATTATGAAGCACATGTAAACAATATGAAAAACAACAAGTCACCGTAAAGTCCTCATTCACGGTCGAATATTTCTCTATACGTGAATGCATCCCATCTTATTTATTTCCGAGGCCTATTTATTAGAATGCAAGAATTTAACAATGAATGTATGTCAGTTTACTCGATACAATACATTCATCAAAAAATATTAAAACAATCATCGAAAAATAGTTCACCTCTTCTCTGACGCTCCCATCATATTAAATATATATTCTGCATTGTATGTTTGAAGGAAACTTAGAATAAAGAATGAAAAATTGGAATAATATTTTTTTAGCACTATAACACCCTTTTGACTAAGCAAAACAATAAGAAAATATGTTGAAAATAAAAAAAACAAAATGATTGCTCTAAACATTTGATATTAAACTATCATTCAAATTAAACACGCAAACAGCCTTACTATTTTCTCTTTTCATTTTTATGACAATTTTTAGTTTTTGTTTTACCATAGGCATTCTTATGGTGCTTTATAATACCATATTACTGAAACTCATTAAAATATTATGTATAACATTTACATACAGACATGATAATTTTACAATTATTTCCTCAGGCTAGAAATATGCACCAATAATTAAGATTTATCATTGCAGAACTTGGAAACTGTTATAAAACATGCAGAATTACTATGCATGATTAAATAAGTTAAAATTTTATCAAGTCCAGGTAATCGTTATAATTCACCATTGAGGAAGAAATGGAGAAAACAATTGAAATATAATTTTACAGAATTAGTTTACTTTTTTCGATTAGCAATCATACATTTATCCCTTCTGCTTAATGAAAATATAATATAGTGTAAAAAAAACGTTTCAGCATTTTTTTTAAAGAAAAATCATAATCCCCAATCCGAATTCACCCTCAGAGTTAAATGGTGATTGGTCGTTTCAATACAATAGAGGATCCACTGTTTTAAAAAGGGCCGAAACCATAAATCGAAAAAGGTAAAATAACTATGTATATTAACCAAATTTGCTTCATAAAGAGTTTCTTCCCTTTAAATCCAGCACTGGTTTAGTAACAGGTGGACGTTTCGTCGCCGAGGGTAATACTATCACCAGCCAAGTAGTCAACACTTCGGTGTTGACATAAATATCAATAATGTGGTAATTTTTATAAATTTCCTGTTTACAAAACTTTATATTTTTCGAAAACCTAGGATTTTCTTATCCCAGGCATAGATTACCTTAGCCGTATTTGGCACAACTTTTTTTTTTTGAATTTTGGATCCTCAAGTTCTTCAACTTTGTACTTGTTTGGCTTTATATATATTTTGATATGAGTGTCATTGAGGGCATATGAGTTTTATGTTGGATATTTTACATTATGATTTACCATGTACAACGATTATTTCGTTACATGTGTATAGATCTCCAGGCAAACTGTAAACAATACATGTACTAGGGTTATAATTATTCATCCTGTCAATTGTAAAACGACACAAATGTATAGTTTTATACAGCAAATCTGTGTATTGTAGAATAAAAGATACAAAAATGTGGATTTCAAATGTAGACTGAAATATTACAATTGAGACCTACACAAATAAATCTTTATACGTGCTATTCATACTGTGCTGGTGTCTTCTATAAACATACAAATTACTTTTTATCCAAGGCAGTTCTGCTGAGTCTTGGAGAACTTTGGAGATACTTTGATCTATTGTAAATCCATTTTTCTCCATAACGTCCACAACATGTTGTAAAGGTTGATTATTGATATGACTGAGTCCCCCTGTCCAGGCACTGCCCAACTAAGTATTATACCTTCCTTAGCATGTCTAAATAAATTATCTAAATATATATTCTCGTATGCTTTAGGTATATGTTCTGCAACTTCTAAAGATAATATCCAATCAAATTGCTGAATGCCATACTGAGGAATTGTTAAATCCATAAACACTACTCGACCTTCGCTTGTTTCTTCACAATAGGGTGCTCCATCAAAGGAGGTGTATGATTGTACGAGCCCAAGTTTAAGAATTTCTCTCTTGTAAGCACCAGGACCGTCACCGAAGCTGCCAATGCTTTTATTTTTCAGGAAATATGCTAATGCTTTGACCAGTGTCATGTCCGTCATGTGTTCGCCGCCTGTTTCTGTACTTGCTTGTTTACACCAACCTCCTTGAGAATTGGTCTTTTGGTCGGATTTCTGTAAAAATGTTAAGTATTTTATTATAAATTAAAAACGAAAACGTTTACAACAAAATATATATGCGTTGACCAAAATGACTAAAGTTTAAGACGACAATAATAGCCGCAATATCAAGCTTTCGCAAAAAGATTCAGCGTTGACTCTCTGAACTATGAGGACATTATAAGCTTGCGCAGCGGAGGACCTAACATTTCAGCGATGTTTGTTACTATTTTCTGTGAAAAATAGTTGTATTTGTTTGTATTGAAATAATTGTTATATGGACAGTAATTGTTTCTTGTTATACATAAAACATGTCATATGTCATGTGAACTCATGTGATTATGATAGATTTGGTCATTCCCAATTGAAAAGTTATCATGTGGTCTTGGTAGAAAATATTTACTGTATCTTCATTAGAATGCAAAATCACAGTGCGTCGGCCAAAATAACGCGATGTATTTCAAAAGTATGGTCATAATTATGTCCGGGTATAGAAATAAACCCCGCCGCATTTTTGCGCCTGTCCCAAGTCAGGAGCATCTGGCCTTTGTTAGTCATGTATTATTTTCAATTTTAGTTTCTTGTGTAAAATTTGGAGTTTAGTATGGCGTTCATTATCACTGAACTAGTTTATATAATTGTTTAGGGGCCAGCTGAAGGACGCCTCCGGGTGTGGGGTTTTCTCGCTGCATTGAAGACCTGTTGGTGACCTTCTGCTGTTGTCTGTTCTATGGTCGGGTTATTGTCTCTTTGACACATTCCCCATTTCCATTCTCAATTTTACGCTTGAAGTCTAACGTTCTGTTGAGATCAAAACTGAATCAATTCTAGATTTAAACTTTTATTTTTAGGTCTCAATTTTTCCACTTTTGACTTAGATAAGTGGTAAAAATAAAAATTCCATAATTTAACTCTATAATAACGGTATCATATAGAACAATATCGAAACATACAGAAAATAATAGAATAAAATAGAATATTTGTATTTACCAAATTAGGGCCCCAGGAGGGCATATAGCATACAAACAATATTATAATAAACAATAACAATTATGCAATACACAGACAATAGATATGTAACATGTGTAATAATGAAAAAAAAAAAAAAATGTACTACTGTAACAATAATAAACAGGTGTCGGTTTTACAAACAAAAACACTTACGACTAGGATTGATAGTATAAACTATAAAGTAATGAACAATTCAGTATACTTACGATCAATTTAAAACGCTATCTGGTATTACTAAAAGTAAGCTTACAGTACATTAAAACTAGCACAATATAGCAATAAAGCAACGTCATAAAAAGAATAGCATCAACATCAGATCAAACTAACACTATAAAAAATAAGAAGATATAATTGCCAGCTTTCTACCAGATTCCAAAGAATGTAAAAACAACTATACTTAGGTCACCGTGCGGCCTACAACAATGAGCAAAACCCATACTGCTCAGCAAGACATTTAAGGCCCTCACACGGCAAATGTAAAAATGCCCGTTTAACCCAACTAAACTCGTGAAAAATTTAAATTTTAGCTAAACGTTTAATGGAATATTTTTTTTAAAAGAAAGATAATGGTGATATATTACCTCACACTGAAGTTGTCCAATAGTTTTCCTGGCTTCGTTTAACTGTTGCGACAGTAGATTCCTTTGGTTAACTATTTGGTTTATAATACCTAACGGTATGTGATCGCTTTCAGGGTATTCCATTGTGGTGGTCGTTGTAGATTCCAGAACAGAGTAATGAAAAGTAAACAAAAGTAGAATTATGATCACTAACAAAGCAATTATCCATTTTATATTCTGCATTTTTGTCCTTATATCCTGTATTTGTATGTCATCATAGACAGGACTTTCCCCTATTAGCGACAAATATTCATAATTGTATATTTTATATATTGTTCAAACCATGTAAGTTTTATGTTAATGACATGGCCTGGGGCTAACATATTGTTATGGATGTGAAGTTAGCAGCCGGTTCGTTATTCGATACTCAATATCCAACCGGCTGCTAGCAGTCGGTTGGATATTCAAATTTATTAGAAAATCATTAAAAAAATAATATTTTAAAACATTAAAAGCATGATTTTTATAGTTGAAAGGAGCGAAAAGATACATAGGAAATCGTGTTATGACCCCATCAAGTTGTCTCAAACTCTCGTTGTACTCGAATATAAACCTTTATCAATGCATAATGTATATTTTTATGCGTTTACTTTTCTACATTGGCTAGAGGTATAGGGGGAGGGTTGAGATCTCATAAACATGTTTAACCCCGCCGCAATTTTGCGCCTGTCCCAAGTCAGGAGCCTCTGGCCTTTATTCGTCTTGTTTGATTTTTAATTTTAGTTTCTTGTGTATAATTCGGAGTTTAGTATGACGTCTATTATCACTGTACTAGTATACATATTTTTTAGGGGCCAGCTGAAGGACACCTACGGGTGCGGGAATTCTCGCTACATTGAAGACCCATTGGTGGCCTTCGGCTGTTGTCTGCTCTATGGGCGGGTTGTTGTCGCTTTGACACATTCCCCATTTCCTTTCTCAATTTTATTAAGTATGTTGCATATTTGTCTTGATGATATATATATAGGTTTTTTATCAATAGAACGATGCCAAAATGTTATTAAATATCTAATATTTCTTAAAACAAAATCAAAAACCGATCACTCTAGAAACATATGGAACTATAAATAGAAATAAATATGGAAAGTCCCCAAAAAAAAAATATTTAGTGAAAACCTACCTCAGACCGCGTAAATGACGATCAGACCTCCCTGTTCTTTCAATGTTACGAATATATAGACTTATTAATCTCATAAAAGCATTATAAAAGAGATTTCGGTGCAGAGTTGGATACAGTGATATATACTTCTAAGAAAAATCAGGAGTAAGACAAGGGTGTGTCATGTCATCCACATTCTTCATAATAGTCATTGACTGGATAATGAGACAAACAACAGCTAATACACCAAGAGGCATAATATGGGGCACTTTCACCACTTTGGAAGACCTAGATTTTGCTGATGACTTAACATTAATGTCTCACACACACCAACATATTCAAGATAAGACCTCAGAGCTAGAAAAATATTCAGGACAGATGGGGCTGAAAATCAACGTAAAGAAAACTGAAGTCATGACACTTAATGTAAACAACCCAGGGTCAGTATTGCTGGATGGAAAAACATTACCACATCTTGATACCTTCACATACCTTGGCAGCACTGTCACTACCTATGGCGGCGCAGAATGTGACATCAAAAGGAGACTATCAAAGGCGAGGTCAGCTCTTTACAACCTGCAGGCTGTATGGAGATCTGGTCAATATACTATCTTGACCAAACTCAAACTTTACAGCAGCTGTGTCTTGCCTGTACTTTTGTATGGTTCAGAATGTTGGAAGATGACAGAACAAGACCAAAACAAGCTGTCTGTATTCCATACATAAAGACTGAGCAGGATTCTGCGAATCTTTTGGCCACATAAAATTTCAAACGAGGACCTTTTCATCAGATGCCAACAACAATAATGAGAAGACGCTGGAGATGGATTGGGCATGTCCTACGGAAAGACCAGAAGGATATCACAAATACAGCACTCCACTGGACCCCAGAAGGTAAAAGAAAGAGAGGAAGACCCGAAATGACATGGAGAAGAACTGTAGAGGCAGAGGCTAATAAATACTAACAGACATGGGGCAGAATACAGAAAACCGCCAACGACCGACAAAAGTGGAAAACCTTTGTTACTGCCCTACACGCCAATGGCATACAAGGGCAGTGAGAAAGTATATATATAACGATTATATCAAAAGGATTTCCGAAAATAACGTTATCTTCGATATCTACGGAGGTCTTAGATTGTCACTTTTCAGCTAAAAATTGTCAAAATTTTAGGAAAAAGAGCACAGGGCAATGGTGAGAGCCCCCTGATCTCTAAATCTTTCTAATATTACGCAGACATTTAGTTAATAGGTAGATACAAACGTGACTTAAAGGAATTTGGGTACACTTCCTGTCTTCCATGTATACGGAGCGCCCAAAGTGCCAGTTGGATATTCAAAATTTATAGTGAAAATCTACCTGAGACCGCTTAAATGAGGGTGTGACCCCCCTGGACTCAATGTCCATAAAATTCATGTAAGTCATAAAAACTGTGTATATAAAGGTTGTATCAGAAGGATTTCTCAGAATAATGTCATCTTCGATATATCAATCTTTCTAATAGACATTTAGTAATGGGTAGATACAAACGTGACTAAAAGAAATTTGGGTACACTTCCTGTCTTCCATGTATACGGAAACCCTCGGAATATAACAATCCGCCAGCAGCAGTTTTCGTTTAATTTATAATATGGGGTGCATAAAATATGATAAGCCTGTTTATTTTTTCTCTTTTTATTGAGTTCATCAAGTTCAAAAAGTACGCAGCTGGTGCACCCAAAACATCTCCCTCTGTTTCTACCTTATGTATTTTAATTTTGGTTCGCCTCTTCATCCTTTATTTGAAAAGGTGAACCAAACATGGATTGTTAATTACATAATTTGTTATATTGGGTTACATGACGATCAACCTGTTAAGTAAATTACTAAGGACAATCCGGTTTAAATTTTTTAGCCCTGTAAAACACTGAAAATACTAGTATCTAGTCGATGTACTAGCATACCTATAAAAGGATACATTTAATAAAAATATTTGTTAAAGAGACTTGTTCGTACGAACATTTTGACCGATGTGTAAAGATTTTATTTTGAAAATTAAGGTTTAAAAAAAAGAATATATTGACATTGAAGCTTTCAAAATTGCAAAGGAAGAACACATTATGCAAAAGTATAAACCGGAATTAAACCGAAAGTGAGAAATTTCCTTACTTTTATTCTACTTTAATTCTGCCATACCAAACTGTAAGCCTGGTAACTATGATGAAAGTTAATAATTTATAGAAATATGGATTGAAGACTGCGTTGATGATCCTCGGTCCCTGCTTAAAAACTAGTAGATTCAACGCAGACTATAAAAAACATCCTTCAATATTGTTTTATCGGTACTTACATTGATGTTGTCATAAATAAACAAACTAATACTAAATATGTATTGTTATATAGTTGTGAACAATGCAGTCCATCATTCTGTGACTTTGGCATTACACGAAGTCATAACTTTCTAATACTGTATATGATATCTTAACACTACATTCATTAAATGAAAAACATGATGTATTTGGTCTTGAACTAGCTTTCCGTCACTTGGATTCATACTCAGTATCTTTATAAAAATAAGGAGATGCATCATGCTCAGTGCAATTTGACAACTATCGAACAAAGTGCAAATGAAGTTGTTGTAAGGAGTTATATGCACCAGTACGGCCTCTACAATGAAAAAAAACACCGGACTCTGCAGTCGGCTATAAAAGACCCGGACATGAAAAATATGAAGCAATTCATTTGAGAAAACTAATGGCCTAATGTATAACAAAACAATTAACGAAAAAACAAATATGTCAAGACTACTAAATTGAGACAGGCACAGTGGTGTACCAGCAAAAGAACACACTTTAAAAAACGGCCGAAAACGACCCAACACAGACCAGACGTGGCAGCGTATCTATACATCCTACAACAAAAAAAGAAACCGAGTAAAGATCTAAGAGCTAATATAAAATTTATGTACAGTGTGTATTTGAGATTACAAGTCTTTATGCTAGATTTAGTGAGTGAGTTTTTTAATGGGTCAAACCTTTTCCAGCTGATATTTTGTACGGTATGCCATTATGTTCACCTGTTACACCATTGTCCCAGGTTAGGCAACGGCTGGTTACTCTCAAACATGGTTAACAGCGCCACATGCTTCAGATGCCTGTTCCAAGTCAGGAACCTGTTATTCTGTTGTTGTCGTTGGTTGTTATCTATAAAAAAGAAGATGTGGTATGATTGCCAATGAGACAACTATCCACGAAAGACCAAAATGACACAGACATTAACAACTATAGGTCACCGTACGGCCTTCAACAATGAGCAAAGCCCATACCGCTTAGTCAGGCCCCGATAAGACAATGTAAAACAATTCAAACGAGAAAACTAACGGCCTTATTTATGTAAAAAAAAATGAACGAAAAACAAATATGTACTAACGGGAAGGATTGTGCCTGATGTTCATATGATGAAATAATAATCTTTCAGTCAGTTTAATTGAAGTCTGGAGCTGGCATGTCAGTTAACTGCTAGTAGTCTGTTGTTACTTATGTATTATTTTCATTTTGTTTATTTTCTTTGGTTACATCTTCTGACATCAGACTCGGACTTCTCTTGAACTGAATTTTAATTGCGTATTGTTATGCGTTTACTTTTCTACATTGGTTAGAGGTATAGGGGGAGGGTTGAGATCTCACAAACATGTTTAACCCCGCCGCATTTTTGCGCCTGTCCCAAGTCAGGAGCCTCTGGCCTTTGTTAGTCTTGTATTATTTTAATTTTAGTTTCTTGTGTACAATTTGGAAATTAGTATGGCGTTCATTATCACTGGACTAGTATATATTTGTTTAGGGCCAGCTGAGGGACGCCTCCGGGTGCGGGAATTTCGCGCTAAAATGAAGACCTGTTGGTGACCCTCTGCTGTTGTTTTTTATTTGGTCGGGTTGTTGTCTCTTTGACACATTCCCCATTTCCATTCTCAATTTTATGTAACACATAAACAAAAGACAACCACTGAATTACAGGCTCCTGACTTGGGACAGGCACGTACATAAATAATGTGGCGGGGTTTAACATGTTAGCGGATCCCAACCCTCCCCCTAACCTGGGACAGTGGTATAACAGTACAACATAGTTGGTTTTTCGTTTGTTCTTTAAATACATAAATTAAGTTATTGGTTTTCTCATCTGAAAGATTGGATGATTTGTCACATTAGCGACATATAAAGCTTACTGTACGAATTTTGCTAATTGTTGAAAGCCGTATGGTGACCTATAGTTTTTTTACATATAGCGTCATTTGGTTTATAGTGAGTAGCTGTATCAATTGCACGAAATCATATAGCATCTTCATCAGTATTTCAATATATATTCAAATGAAAATTATCAATTGTAAACCATATATAAAATCTTATTGTATTACAGTTAAATATCAAATGTAAAATTTATATATGTACCGTTGGTGTTTGTGAAACATAAACATTAATACGCTTGTAAAATATAGTATAACCGTGTCCTTTAAACAACTTTCCCCCTCTAACCGCAGATGTGGTCATTTATTTATCCTTTACTGAATTAAACTTGATGATTTTTTGCCTCAGGAATATACACCAAGGCTGTTATCCCAGATGCTTGTTAAAACCCAACAACGAACTGGCAGTATTTGGCCACAGTCTTTAATATTATTTAGATTTATACATATTGTATTTAAGTCATCTCAATATAAATGTATATATGTGCCGCAGATCGCTGGCAATTTAGCTGACACTTGTATATCTGAAAATATATGGTTACCGGTATATCGCTGATTATGGCAACCGTACTATCAAATATATATATTTATCATATACTTAGACTAAATAACATATGATTTTACTGTATGATAATAGCATTAAATTAACGTTAATTCAATATTTTTTGAATTGGTGCTTATTAGCGGGCTGATATGAAAAGTTTATCATATGCTTCGATTGTTATCACATGCCTTTCCGTAACGTTATCGCATGGCATTCCGGTGATACTCGGCAAATTTCGGAAAATACACCTCAAAGCTTCGTTTCCAGTGAAAAACATTACAAAGTAGTGTACAAAACAATGATTTGGATACTGGAAAGCAAATCATGTTCATTATGTATATTGTTGATAATCTTTTTTTGTCGATTCGTCCATATTAAAATGTTTTTCTTCTCTGTTGAGCATATGATAGAAAGATTTCATATCGAATGTACTTAATTTGGGGTCCGACGTTCGTGAACTTTTATTTGGGAACCACGTAAAAGGATCAATATATGAATCTGTTATTTTTCTCCATTGTTGAAGCATATGTTAAAAAGATCATAATATGTAATTTTTCATATCCCATATATTATCAGCTGTAATGGCCTGACCATTAAGTTTAACCGACGATTGGGCTCAAGCAACAAGACTATCAGGTGCTGATAATTTATTCTTAAACCAATCTAACAAATGGTAAAAAGCTGAAAAACAAATAAAATACAATTTTACAATGTGTTCAATTAATGTTATTAAAACGAAATGTCAAAAGTAATAGATAGCACAGTCCGTTGAATCCGAGAAAATGTTGTACTTTCGAGAGCAGTTAAATTTCCAGTGTTTCATAGAGAGAATGTTCAAATATGTATAGAGTAATTTGAAGGCTTCAAAAACAATGTTGTAAAGTTAACTCACTCTGTGGTTAGCCACGAATTGTGTCCTAGATGACGTTTGTCCTTTGAAAAGTTCTCCAGAACTGGTATGACCTTGCAATGTTCAGTTTGAGATACGTGTGAGCAGGGGAATGGTAGCGATGATACGATGTTTTAATGTTCTTATAAGGTTAAAGATGGATAATCCTCCTAGACTGGAACACATAAACAGATTAAGAATATAATCAAACGAACTATATAAATTACGGAACGGTGTAACAGAATACTCCCCGTCTGATGTCTATCTGATATCACTATTCCATAAATTTTTCGAATATGAATACAAGATTTACACAAATGAATTAATCCCAATATGAATTGAATATATACAGGTGAAATGTCCACTATTGCTCGTGTGAGAAATATCACGTCTCAACTTACGACATTTCGCTATAAAGTTTCCAGAATAGATTAATTCCACGGAAAACTGGGTTCGGCACAGTTTCTTGTCCTATGAAGAAGGATCTCTCCAATGAGATCGCTGTGATTTGTAGAATGTTCCATAGCTGTTGTTGAGATAGTTGGAACTGTTTTCTCCAACGTTGTGAGACGGCGACGACGGTTAAAGGTGGTCCTCCGATTCGTATGACGAGAGTTAATATTTGATCCTCTTCCGGTTTGGCGAAAAGCTCCATCTTCTTTAGTATCAGGCGAAATTAAGCGTTTCGTCTTAACGTTCAATCCTGCTGATCTTGCAGTTTTATCTGTGAAGTGGGGTCCTCTATGTTTGATTTTGTTGTAGTAATGTCCAAGAAAAGGTGTTACTTTGTGATGATGTCCAGATAAGACTACTGGTTCCTTTTCACTTATATTCAAGTCAGATTTGGCAATAGGTCCTTCTTTCGGAATAGGTTTGTGAATGCTATTGATTTCCTCTCCGTGAACTTTAGGTTCTGTTGATTTCGGATTGAAACTTTCTTTATCTATAGATTTTTCTATAGAAGTCACAGATTTTGCTTTTAGTGACGCGAGTGATGTCCCTTTAGATGAATTTGTGCGTTTACCAGGCTTGGTACTAGGTCCTGTACATTCAAGGGATTGTATTGAATGCGATTTAGCGACCTTGGCATTCGAATGAAAGTTTTTGTTGTTAGACTGAACAACAATTGGATTATTGTCCTTAACGGCTATTTCCGGTCTTGAGGCAAGACGTTGTTTTGATTCCGTGATTGAAACGTAAGTTATCTTTGTGTTGACTTCAATAGGAACAGTTTGCTTGTCAATGTATGTATTTCCAATTATGACCCAACCATGTCTCAACTTTTGGGCAAATGGAGTTCGGGATGGTCCTAGGCGTTGTTCAAGGACGTGGAGTGCCTCTATAAGGTCCCTTCCAATTAGGAGTAGAATTTGACAACGTTCCTCTAGTGGTGTAATACTTCCTCTGAGTTCTGTCAGATGAGGATGATGCATTGCAACTTCAGGAGTAGGAATTTCGTCTCGATTATTGGGAATATTATTACATTCAATTAATGTAGGCAGATCAAATTGTACGTCACTATGTACAGATTTTATGACGAGATCTTTTCCTCTTTTCCCGGAAGTAGCTACTCTGCCGGAGCATGTGGATAGAGAGTAGTTTTCAGGTTTCTCCCGAACGTTGAACAGACTGAAGAATTCAGGCGAGGCAAGAGACCGGTTGCTTTGGTCGTCAACAATGGCGTACATCCTGATAATTTTGTCTGTCTTGTCCTTGTGGTACACGTCCACAGGTAATATCTTGGCATAAGATTTCGCGCTCTTATGATCTTTGTAGATCTCTGTGCAGATCGAACTTACAGAGGTTAACTTTGTTTCAGCTGACTCTGTCTGCTCCCCGCCGTAGACTTGTGTTAGCTCCCCGCCGTAGGTTTGTCTGGGTGAGCTAAACTGGGAACTTTCAGATTGTTGTGGTCTAGTGATGTGAAGTGCTGTGGTATGTCGTTCACTTCCACACTCGTTACAACTGATACTTGCGTTGCAGTCCCGACTTCTGTGTGTGGTTGACTCACAACACTTGTAGCACACATTGTTTTGTCTTAACAGTTCCTTGCGTTCCTCGATTGGTTTGGCTCGGAATGCTCGGCATTCATTCAAGGTATGCTTTTTCTTGTGTAGGATACACATATTTTGTTGTTGACTGCTGTCTTCAGTTTGCTGTTCAACAGCCGTCTTATGGACGTTGACTTTAGAGTACGTCTGAGGTGTGAACCTTGGCGTAGCGTCTTTTGTATTTGGTGTTACATTTGACCCAAAGATGAACCCAGGATCGTTCTTAATTTTGCTAATTTCCCTGATGAAGGCAGAGAATTCTGTGAAAGGTGGAAAGGCAACTTCATATTTTGACTTGTATCTTGAAGCTCTTGTAATCCACTTTTCTTGGAGTCCGTATGGCAGTTTTTCAACAATTGGATTTATCCCGGACGAAGAGTCAAAGTATGCTAGCAAACATCCCAGCTTGGGATTTTCCTTGTGATATTCTATTTCTGATAGAATGTCAGACAGTTCGCAGAGACGTGTGTTGTCCTTATTCGTCAATGTAGGGAATTTGGCAAGTTTACTCATGAGAGAGGCTTCCAACATTTCTGGAGCACCATACCGCTCGTCAAGCCTCTTCCATAATCTCTGTATACCTATGGAAGGATTATTGGCGTTCGACGCTCTTATGCTAATGGCGTGTTTAGCAGACTCTGGACCGAGCCACTTGATCAGTAAATCGATCTGTTCTGAGTCAGAGACTTGTAACTCATCAGTCACGTTCTTGAAGCTTGCTTTCCAAGTATGAAAGGATTGTGCCCGATCGTTAAAGCTTGTTAGTCGGGAGAAAAGCAGGTCCTTGCGTAAGAGGAATCTAGTTATCTCGATGTAAGATTGATTTGTTGCTGGTGTGCAACAGGGATCTCTTCTATTACGTCTTGTTTTGTGCGTAAGACAGGGATCGCTTCTTTAACACCCTGTTTTTGGTGTTCAGTAGGGCTCTCATCTGAAAGACCTAGTTTTTGTATGCCGGTTACTAATCCCAGATCTGGGATAAAGGTAACTTCCGGTGACTTATTATCGGAAGGCAAGACAGCAGATGTCTGTGACAGCAAGTTCGATGCCACATATGGCACAAACGCTGGTGCTTCGTGACTCAGCTCGATCTTAACAGGAATTTGTTTTTTTCTTTTGAGGTCCTGTTACTTCCTTTACAACAGTTGATACAGAAAGTTAATTGACGAAATCTTGCACGCGCTGGAGCGGGTCTTCCTTTTCGTCAGGGAGATCGCTATACGCTTGGCTATCGTCGTATTACAGGATACGAGCCTCGGCTTCTGCGGCTGCAGCTTCTCTCTGTGCTTCAAGAAGGTTAAATTGGCTTTAAGCTCGGCCTTTTCCCGGCTTACTCGTGCGGCTTCTTGTTGCATTTGAGCCTTCCTGCGCATAGCCTCTTGTTCTAATTGCGTTTTTCTGTGAGCGGCCCCTTGTTTACGTTGAGCGACTTCTTGCTCCATTTCAGCCTTTTTGTGTGCTGCTTCCTGTTCCATTTCATTTTGTCTGAACAGGGCTTGTTCTTCTAACATTGCTTCCTGTTGTAGGATAAGGGCATGTTTTTCGACAAATGCTATCTTAGACTTTGCAGCCTCTGCCTTGGCTCGCTTTCTCCGTGCCAGGCTTGACATGTCTGACACGTTACAGCTACCGCTGTGCGAGGTTTTCTTACCCCTTGAGGTCTTTGTTTTAGTGAATTTGGCCTTTGTTAGAGCGAGGCGATGCTCGTGTAGTTTTTCCATAACCAGCTCCACCTTGGACAGACGTAAATCCAAAGAGAGTTTACATGCATCAATTTCTTTTTGACTCTCCAATGTTCGGGTCCTTTTCAGAAAGTCTAGGTATTCATCTGTGAGCCTACGATAATTATTACAGGCTTTAACAAGTTTGTCCTGGACTGTTAGGAGTTGCTGGAGATCGTAAGAAGGCGTTGTTACTTCCAATAACTGGGATTCAATGTCTGCCCAGAGAGCCTCTAGTTCCTGACAGAACTTGTCACGTTTTTCAGTGAAAGCTCCTTGTCCTTTTTCCGTGAGGTCACGTACTCGCCTAGCCTCG
This sequence comes from Mytilus edulis, assembly GCA_019925275.1. NCBI lineage: Eukaryota > Metazoa > Mollusca > Bivalvia > Mytilida > Mytilidae > Mytilus > Mytilus edulis. Next base: position 18,241,799 of record CM034360.1, read on the forward strand.
GGAGTTTCATCTGACTGTGATGTAGTAGACGGATTTTCTAATAGTTCAGGGACATCTCCTTCTTGGGGCCGAATCTCTTCTTGTTGTTCCACATGACTGGGATCCATGTTGACTCAACGTTGTTTGGTTGCTGTCTAGTTCACACACGATATGTAGTCCACTGTCAGTGTAAAGGTATGTACGTATGTACTTTGCTACGTTGTCATTCCTTGTCTGGATATGTAAAGAATTAGATAGGTTGTCGTCAATTTACTGTACTTCAAGGGATGACGCGTACATGCAGGGCTCAACAGGTAGGTTGCTGTGTAGCTGTGGAGTGGCGTTATCTGTGAGACACAACAGGCAAGTTGTAGACTTTTTACTGTAATGGCCTGACCATAAAGTTTAACCGACGATTGGGCTCAAGCAACAAGACTATCAGGTGCTGATAATTTATTCTTAAACCAATCTAACAAATGGTAAAAAGCTGAAAAACAAATAAAATACAATTTTACAATGTGTTCAATTAATGTTATTAAAACGAAATGTCAAAAGTAATAGATAGCACAGTCCGTTGAATCCGAGAAAATGTTGTACTTTCGAGAGCAGTTAATTTCCAGTGTTTCATAGAGAGAATGTTCAAATATGTATAGAGTGATTTGAAGGCTTCAAAAACAATGTTGTAAAGTTAACTCACTCTGTGGTTAGCTACGAATTGTGTCCTAGATGACGTTTGTCCTTTGAAAAGTTCTCCAGAACTGGTATGACCTTGCAATGTTCAGTTTGAGATACGTGTGAGCAGGGGAAAGATAGCGATGATACGATGTTTTAATGTTCTTATAAGGTTAAAGATGGATAATCCTCCTAGACTGGAACACATAAACAGATTAAGAATATAATCAAACGAACTATATAAATTACGGAACGGTGTAACAGAATATCAGCCCTTGGTGAATATTAGCCCTCGAGCCATGCGGCTCTTGGGCTGATATTGAACCTAGGGCTAATAATACATGCGATATGAAGAATGCCATGTAATAGTCTGATAATATTACTACCACAGCAGCCAGTTGGATATTGAATATCGAATAACGAACCGGCTGCTAACTTCACATACATCATATTGTTTTATATACAGGCTCGATAATTGACATTGTACTGATCATGTATTTAAGCAAAGGAAGACTAGTACACTGGATTTTGAAAAAAAAAGAAAGAAATAGTGATACTCTTTTTAAATATGGATAGCATATGAAGTGGAAATTTAAATCTAATGACAAACATAAATCACATGGCATGGGGTTAACTTCTTCTCTGGATCTTTACATCCTTTATAGGGTAACCATACTTTCGTATGTCGAATAACACATTTTCTTTTAAGATAATTCACAAATAGAAAATTGCAAAATTTATGGTCGGTGACCTTTAAGAATTCACATTTATATCTTTAAAGTTAATTTGACACTAATTTATTTACTGTGTATTATGAGAGTAAATAGAAAAGTTAAAACTATTTAAAGTTAATTCACAGAATATTTATCAACTGGGACTTTAAGATTTAATAAAAAGACTTGCACTTTTCAAAAAAGGCAACAGTAGTATACCGCTGTTCGAAATTCATCAATCGATTGAGAAAAATAAACAAATCCGGGTAGCAAACTAAAACTGAAGGAAACACATCAAATATAAGAGGAGAACTACGACACAACAGAATCAACATTGGTGTATCCAAAGGGGGGGGGGGGTCCGGGGGTTGGAACCCCCTTTTTTTGGCCGATCAATACATTTGAAAGGGGACATAGCGTTGGAACCTACCCCCCCCCCCCCCTTTTTGTCCTGGGTTGGGACCCCCCTTTTAAAATCGCTGGATCCGCCCCTGAACAAAATTGTTTCAAAAAGACTAGATTTCCAAACGTTCGTTTAATTATTAATTGCCGCTCCCCCATCCTTAACATATTGTTTAATATACAGGATTGATAGTTGAACATTACACTTATCATGTATTTAAGCAAAGGTAGACTACTTCAATGGATTTTGAAGAAATAAGAAATAGAAGGATACATAGTGCTTCACTTTTTAAAGTTGTCGTAGCATTTAAAGTGAAATTTAAATCTAACGACATAAATTATATCCCTTGAAAACAATGATTGATTGATTGTTGGTTGCTTAACGTCAAGTGGCATGAAAACAATGTGTTATGGCATAACACTAACAGTAATATTAGCCCTCATGAATATTTCGACATTTAACTTCTGTTCTGTGATTATCAAGTCCGAAATATTCAAAAATCAAAAACTTAATGCAATCGTTGAACAGCTGATAACCTTAAAAGGACCAAGGGATACGTTTTTCTTTAATTCAAATTGGTTCCTAAAGTTTATAACAGCAAAATTCAATAAAGCAATATCTGTAATTCACTTGCCAAGACCATGCTCCTAGGCTGGTGAAACCCTCGGTATAAGCCTGTTTATTTTTTCATTTTTTATTGAGTTTATCAAGTTCAAAAAGTACGCAGCTGGTGCATCCAAAGCATCTCCCTCTGTTTCAACCTAATGTATTTTAATTTTGGTTAGCTTCTTCATTTTTTATTTGGAAAATAGATATTTTCATAAGAATGCCCTTTTCATGAGTTTCATGGGCCCTGCAAGCTGCAACATATTATGTTGGTTAACAAAATTTAACATTAGGTTAGATAACCATCGTTATTAAATACCATGAAAGGGAGAAAATTGAAAAACCGAATGAGATATTTGATATTTTGATTTACCCCATATATATTTTAATATACACAGGCACGTGTCTGATAAAAAAATACCTATATACTTTAGATTATAGGTGGGTTTTTTCAGAACAAGTGCCTGCGCTAAAGTATATGTAGGTAGGTTTTTTTTCAAAGACAAGTGCATGTACTAAAACTATAGTTATTTTTTCCAGGGACGAGTGCCTATGTGCACCCCCTACGCATATTGAAGCTGATGAACTCAACACTAGAGAAATGGAGAACAATTGACCATCGATGGAGATAAAAAAAAATAGCTTATTGGCAAACGTACCATATATTCTTATATATATGTATAACCAGTCTAAAAGGATACAACATCACCAAAAATAGCAATAAAATTAACAGATGTTAAATATTTCGGATAACAGATATCCTTCATCAGTATGATCACGATGTATAATGAATCATTGATATGATAACATAAAATAATTTTACGTATCAAAATAAGATCTGCTTATAGTACGCTTAAACATGAAATTTGTGTTGATTCTCTTCAAAGCTTTCATGTAAGCATCAAATGTTTCCAGGAGAGCTGAACATTTCATAAAGCCAGTTTGTGGAGTGAAATATGACTTGAATAAATATGAAATATTACAAGTATTTTTATAACAACATTAACGGTACCAATTTTCCTGCACCAGATGCGCATTTCGACAATACATGTCTCTTCAGTGATGCTCGTGGCCAAAATACTTGAAATCCAAAGCTAATATAAAAGGTAAAGAAAAGAGGGACGAAAGATACCAAAGGGACAGTCAAACTCATAAATCTAAAACAAACTGACAACGCCATGGCTAAAAATGAAAAAGACAAACAGAAAAACAATAGTACACATGACACAACATAGAAAACTAAAGAATAAACAACACGAACCCCACCAAAAACTAGGGGTGATCTCAGTTGCTCCGGAAGGGTAAGCAGATCCTGCTCCACATGTGGCACCCGTCGTGTTGCTTATGTGATTACAAATCCGGTAAATAGTCTAATTCGGTAGGTCACATTCATGAAAGGGAAGGGGATTGTAGTTACGACGTAAGGAACATATCCGATATCATTTGTGAAACGGTTATTCCATAACGGTCAACCAACTCGTGATGGCGTCCGTAAAATTTATGAAGGGATGATTTCAACTTCACCATTTGGAACTCTTGGTAAGAGCTATAATCCAAAAAGTATAGCCAAATCTGTGAAAGAAATAACACCCACCAGCATGTTAATTAAAACATATTTTATTGTTCAAAATGACAAATGGATTAGACACAAGTTTTACAACTTAGTAACGTCTTCTCCAAAACAACAACAAATATACACATTAAGCATGTTTAAGTTATAATCTTAGGCATTTATGTATATTTCTATATTAATTAACCCTTGGTTATGTTCTAATTTGTAACCTCAACCGAACATAAAACATTTATCAATATAATACAAAACTCTCAAATTGGAGTAGCCACTTGCAAAAGTCAAGTGCATTCTTTTTCAGGTAATAAGTACACGTAATTCATTTGATATCAATGAGAATTATGAGAATTGTCTGTCTCTAACTAGCACCGCAACATCAATATTTGCGACTCTTCTTGGACTATCAACCTGTAAATAAATAATTTTCATAATTATTTATTTGGAAAAAGCATCTAGAGTACTTGACTGCAATGACTCGAATGACTTTAACTACTATCAAACCACCCGTGCATGAAATTCTGCGTTACGTCGATGAAGGGTGATTATCAAGTTTTAATCAGAGGATATCTTCAAGGTAAACCAAAAATGGATTGTTAATTAAAGAATTTGCTATATTGAGTTACATGACGATCAACCTGTTAAGTAAATTACACAGGACAATCAGGTTTAAACTTGTTAGTCCTGTAAAACACTGAAAAATACTAGTATCTAGTCGATGTACTAGCATACCTATAAAAGGATACATTTAATTAAAATATATGTTATAGTGACTTGTTCGTACGAAAAACGCTATGTAGTTTTTGACCGATGTGTAAAGATTTTATTTTTAAAATTTAGGTTTATAAAAAGAATTGATAATGAAGAACACATTATACAAAAGTATAAATAAAGGCAACAGTAATATACCGCTGTTCAAACTCATAAATCCATGGACAAAAAACAAAATGGGGGTAAAAACTAAAACTGAGGGAAACGCATTAAATATAAGAGGAGAACAACGAAACAACACTACAATGTAACACACACAGAAACGGACCAAGCAACAGACAAAATCCCACGAGAATAACAAATATAACATCAAAACTAAATACATGAATTTGGGATAGACAAGTACCATGACACATCTTATCGCAATGTGAATTTACACTCAAAAATAAGAGAAAACAAACGACGCAACGTTAAAATGTGACACACACAGAAACGAACTATAATATAACAATGGCCATATTCCTGACTTGGTACAGGACATTTTTAAAGAAAAAAATGGCGGATTGAACCTGGTTTTGTGGCATGCCAAAGCTCCCCTTTTATAGCCATGTGAAATATAACATTAATATGACAACTCAACACCACAGGACTACAATATAAATAAATTGGAGAATACAATTGACAAAGAAACACACGAACAACAGCCAACAAAAGGCAACAAGTTGAAAATTTTAATACGCCAGAAGTGCATTTTATCCACACAAGATCTACGAGTGATGCCCAGATACAGAAGTTTGAAAGCCGAAACAAGCACAAAGTCGAACAGCATCGAGGACCAAAAGATCAAAAAAGTTGTGCCAAAATCGGCCAGGGTTTTCTGTTAGTTACCTGAACATCCAATTATCATTTAGAACAATTTATACTTTTGCAAACAGTAAATTTATAAAATTAATAAACAAAAGCTGTACATGATAGAACTGAAATATTAACTAATTACAGGAAACAACTGAAATACATTACATAACCAGACATTTGCAACACAAAATGTAGACACATCCGAATATGTTTAAACCTCAACGCCAAGTGACGTCATATTTGAAATTATAAAAAATGACAAAAAAATTATGACGTCATTTGAATTTGTAAAACAGATCATCAAAAAATGAAAAATGACGTCATTTGAATGAATAAGATAGAACTAGGACTGACCCAAGATTACATTTGAACTAAATACAAATATTGCACTTAATAACAATGCACATTTCAATATTTATTAATAGCAAACTAAGGCAGCAATTAACTATATTATAAAGCTATGTCAGGTTTGTTTTGAATCTCACTTCAAAGGTAAAATATCGCACTGATTACGTTGAACAAAATGAAATCTAAAAAATCAATGCGGTGATTAATATTAATTACCATAACACATAAATATAATAGAAAAGAAGTCACCACATTTGACAAAATCCGATGAGAATTACAAATATAACATTAAACATTTAAACTAAATACATGAATTTGGGATAGACAAGTACCGTAACACGTCTTATAGTAATGCGAATTCACACTCAGCAAAACAGTCACAATCGGGAATAAGTCACGTTTGGTAATTAAAAGATTAGACGACATAATGACAAACAACAATCTACCATGTGATAAAAATGTCCTTAGCTAGTTTGGTCAAAGATACATCGTATGGATCCACCAATTCTTGATGGTGTCCATAAACCGGAATTAAACCGAAAGTGAGAAATTTCCTTACTTTTATTCTACTTTAATTCTGCCATACCAAACTGTAAGCCTGGTATCTTTGATGAAAGGTAATCATTTATAGAAATATGGATTGAAGATTGAGTTGATGATCATCGGTCCCTGCTTAAAAGCTAATCGACATAACACAGACTATAACAGAAATCTTTCAAATTTTGTTGTACTTGTACCTACATTAATTTTGTTAATTTTATTAATAAACAAAACATAATTAAATATGTATTTCCTGTGTAGTTATGAACCACCATTCTGTTGATCCCTATACTTTGGCATTACACAAAGTACTGACATTCTCCGACTGTTTATAACGACTTTAAGGTAGAAACATGCTATGACATTTTTTCATTAAATATACTACAGTGTTCTCTTAATATACTACCGAAATTTACCCACAGGAACTTACTTTAACAAAATTTAACATAAACAGAAGTAGTTGTCCTTTTCTAGCTTTAGATATTTTCAAAATTTCTAAAATAACTTTATAGTAAAATTTACTACGAAAGAGACGATTTGTCATTCCCTTTTGCTAATTTTCTTTTTTTTAGACGACGTACTGGTAGAAAACTTATTAAAAACGGTATTTCACACCTAAATTGTACGGTAATATTGTACTAAAAGCGAAGAAATCACTGTGTGATCCGTGAAAACTCATCGAACCTTTAAACAATTTTATTAGTAAAGGTTATCTTACAAAAGATGTAATCAGATCTTTGAATAAAGTTTACATTGGCACAAATATCGATTTTTATCGATCAACAAATTAAAACATAACTAAATTTGTATTTTTGCAAGTGGAATATATAAATACACACTCACTATGGTTATTTGTGCAAGGTTAAGGTTTACTTTCTGTAATTTTTTAACATTTCACAGCTGTATACTACTGATGCCTTTATTTATCCAACCTTTATTTGATTGATTTTGTATTTACATTGTGTCATAAATCAAATGTATCGATCAGTGTATGTACACTTGTGTTTATATGTCTTTTGATTGAGGTAAGCCATTTCAAATGATATTTCATTGTGTGTCTTTCTATTTATATTTTTTTGTATAGATTAGACCGTTGGTTTTCCTGTTTGAATGGTTTTACACTAGTCATTTTATTGGAACCTTAATAGCTACTGTTCGGTGCGATCCAAGGCTCCGTGTTGAAGCCGTACTATGACCTATAATGGTTTTTCTTATCAAATTGTGACTTAGATGGAGAGTTGTCTCATTTGCACTCATAGCACAATTTCTTATATTTATTTATTTAGTTAATGGTAATTTGCTTTTGACTAGTTTTCCGTAACTTAGATCCGTACTTAATGTCCTTATAAAAATAAGGATATTTGGTATACTAGTATATGATTGCCAACGAGGCAACTATCCACCAAATTCCAAATGAAGTGGATGTAAGCAATTTTAGACAACCGTTCTGCATTTAACAATTCAGAAAAAAACAAACGGCCTATATTCCCTTTGATAATAAATTGTATGCTATCATATAATAACATAACAATTTTCGAAATCAAATATAGCAGACATGAACCAACAACAATCACTTAACTACAGTGCTGCTGCTTCGGTTTTATGTGTGACTTATTTTCAGGTGTGGTTTCTTTCTTTTGTTCAAGATTGTGTTCCTACTCTATAATTCGAAATGTTTTCAACAGTAAGTCAAACTCTTTGAGGGAATCCATTTTGTATCTTCCAATGTTCTTGATGTCAGGTCTAAGTCCTTCAATGAATTTAGATATAACCACTCGACCCCCTTGGCTTCACAAAATTAAAGCTTTCGGTGGCCGGGTGTTACATTTTCACGTCAGTTTTAATCTAGCATCGTAATACAGTACATGGTATATAAGTCATGAAGATGGTTTTGTTACAGATAAGCTGAAATATCTATTGTAAAGGATCCTAAAAATTAATGCAAGATACAGTTACATAAATAATAATATGAATAGGTAAGTCCGAACCAGTTACAACTCTACAACAGATTTATCCATTGGATCACCAGCAGTGGTGGTAATACATAGCTGTGTACATTCTGTATATACAACTCGTCTAACAATGTTAGATCTGTAAATTTGCGTTCTGATCGCAAACTTTTAGATCTTCCCTCGCCGGGATTCGATCTCATGCTACTGAGATATCGTGACACCGAATCGCAGCTCTTCAACATTCAAATATTTTGGCCTCATGCATCACTGAAGAGACATTAATTGTCGATATGCTCATCTAGTGAAGTTATGTAATGTTTATGCTGTTACTAACAATTGTATGCCTCTTATCTTTCTCCTTAAATTGCGTTTACAAATTATGATTTCCATGACATAGTTCTACTACTAGTATTACGGCTCGTATGGGATTGGTGGTGTTTATCAATTAGCTTATTGAAGCACGAAATAAAACTGCGATTATAAAATCGAAATTTTCGTTTCCAATCGCGTTATGCGAGGAGTATTTTGCAAGCTCGTGTGTTCCTACACCCCGATATACGAGATTTAAAAATCAAGTTTGTTAAACCGAACAAACTTACACAAGTTTAATGCAAATATTGGCTCGATCTTTCATTGCGTCTAAAGTTTGATATTTAAAAGGCGCCATTAAGACGAGTTACAGAACTTGAGTTATTGTGTTTGGTTAAAAATATTCGAGTTGTAAAACTCGCAATGGACTTGTAATTACACACGAAGTTGCATTGTAAACCACACACATATGCACTTCCGTAAGTATACATTAAGCCTTAGCTGATGGTTAACTCGAACTCTTACTAAGATCCGATGTTATACTCGAATTTAAAATCTGATCATAACTTTAATACCAATTCGAACTTTTACTAACACTCTGAACTTGTACTCTTACTTGAACTGGAACGATCTCGATCCCAAACTTTTCTTCCAATATCACTTTATCATGATTATAACAAAGATCCAGGTCTTTAATTTTTTTGTAAGTATTCATATATTAATTCGTTTAGTCGTTTTGATTTCCTAAACTTTCTCAAGAAAAGCCCAACAATTAATGCGAAACCAAACTTTTGTACTATGTCATTTGAAAATGAAATGAATGCAAATAAATTTAGCTGATTTTCCGAAAATGTGCAATAGGTAAATATAGTACCTGTACTCTTTTCAATCTAAATATAGACTGGAAATTTCTACGTGTTTCTATTTAATCTTATCGCAACTGAACTGCCAAACTGACTGTCAAACTATTCTGACTAGTGGAAGTGGAAAGATGGACAACACACTTCTGAATAGGTTTTATGATGATCATGTGAAAATGATAAGAGACGAAACAAGACAAAACATAAAGATAGTGATGCCCATTGTCGAGGATATTCTGCAGTATGTACATAGCAAGGACCGACGATTCAAATGTCAACCATTGAATGTCGGAAGCTATTACACACACCTGAAAGTGTCGAGAGCGGATGAATTCGATTTCAGTGTGGTTTTAGATATCCCAAAATTAGTTTGGAGCAGCGATGATTCGAGCCATAGTTATGGATTCGATGAGAAAAATGAAATAGTCAGAACACGATTGACATTACCACAAGCACCGATCGGGAAATGTTTTATATCAATCACAAGTATTATAAGTAAATGGAACAAAGAGGGTATCAATGATGGCTCAGCTTGTGTTACAATTGATGATGACATTATACCAATTAAGGTTAAACGCCGATTTAAATCGCTTGTAGGAGAAGCTGTTAATCGACCACATATTCGCAAGTTTGTTGATGCTAAGAAATTATCAGATTCACCAGCAACAACGCTTACAATAACTCATCCAAAAATTGCAGGAGATTCTGTTAGTATCGATTTAACGCCTCTAATAGAATCATGCGCGCCTTTTAAGGATAGTTTGAGGTGGCCAAGACCAGAAGCGCAGTGGCCCTCTGATGAAAAAGTCGAGAAATTAAAATCTATGGGATTAAATGATATTGCAAAGGATCCATTTTATTGGACATATTCTTATGCAAGCTGTGAAAAGGAATTGTTGGATGGCATTGATGCCAATGGAACATGCCGGAAGAAATCACAAAGGATCATGAAAAAGCTGAAAGAATCGTGGTGTCCAGAAGGAATGAAACAAGACTTGACATCTTACCATTTGAAGAATGTCTTGTTTTGGGAATGTGAGGACCACCCACATGATTATGAATGGTCAGATGATAAACTGGGTACTAGACTGAGGTCAATGTGTGACCGCTTGCTTAAATGCATTCGGGAAGAAAATGTACCGCAATATTTTCATCCTCGAGTGAATTTATTTTCAACAAAGGACATTGACATACTTCATCAAGTTGCAAAAAAAATTCAAAGGTTTTTGCAGGATCCTGTCAGCTACTTGCAGAGGCATTACTGAACATTAACGTCACATTTCGAAAAGAAGATATAGTGCTGTGGCAAATGAACACTTCAGATCTAACAGACTTTCAATATGTAAAAATTACTTATACATTTGTATTTTGATTCATTTGATGGATATATTAAATAAATGGATCTTCCTACAATAAATAGAAATCCGATCTTAAATGTTCAATGATTCATTGCAAAGAATGGAATAAACGTTATTTAGATAAAGCTACCTATATCACGGGAGCGTACTATGTGTGGGAACAATTATGTTGCTTATTACAAGTATACATTCGGTCATAAGTCGTATTTGGTGACAATTCAACGAATCTTATTTCAAATTGGGTTTACTGAAAATTATTGTTTTTCGTTTAAAAGTAAGAACTTCCATTATAAAAGTCATAAATTGTTAGCTTTCTATGGAATATTCGTTTTACAAATGACGACGGATATGTTCCAATTGTGGAAACAACAATCCCGTCCTTTTTTCCTCGAAAACGACCTACCAAATAAGATTCATAACCAGGTTTGTACTGACATTAGCAACACGGCGGTTGCCACATTTAGATCAAGATCTGCCCACCCTTCCGGAACACATGTGATCATCCCCGGATTTTGATGGGTCCCTGTTTCTCAGTCTTTAGTATTCTATATTCTGTTTTGTTGACTGTTGTATGTCTTTTTTAACATTTTTTTTGCCATGTCATTGTCATTTCCTATTCGTTTGGTATATTCCGCCTCTCATGATTGATTACAATATAGGAGTGACAATTTGACTCGAAAGTTTCAGTTTATATAACTATTTAAGGTTAAACATTTAGAACAATATTTGATAAGACTAAAAAGATGAAAGCATAGTTTATAATGATTTTGAAATTATAAATTCCCCTCACCTTAGTAGGAATATAACAACTTTACCTGCGTATGTGATATACAATTCCCGAACTCATTCGGTATTCAAGAGCTTGCAGCTGCTACTCAGACTTTGTTATTCGTCACCAGTTACTGAGCAGAAAGTTAATGAACTAGGTGTCAAAGAACGTCTCGTTTTTTTCTTTCTAAAAACAGTTCATTAGAAGATACAAATACATTGTTGATAAATATTCCGTGTCAGCATTAAAAATAATACACGATGGTCTTGGAGTATAGATTCTAGGTACTTACTTTACTTATCATCTTATTAACGTATTGTTGTATTCTTTTTTTTTTGTCTTTGTAGGTTGTTACTTTTACCGTTTAGTCTATCTTTCGAAACATCTATTTGACGTGACTCGCACGGTACTTATACATCCCGTCATTCTGTGATTGTACTACGGTAAACTTTTGTATTGTTGTCTTTCGTATTGGTAATGTGCTTTGTCTATATGCCTTGTTGTTTTTTCTCTTTTTGACATATTTGTTTCTTTTACATGTTTTAATAGATATGTCTCTACTGCGGGCGCCCTATGTCCCCCATGGGACTATGTGGATTACGTAAAAAAAGAGGGACGACAGATACCAAATGAAGAGTCAAACTTATAGATTGAAAATAAACTGACAATGCCATTGCTAAAAATAAAATAGACAAACAGACAAATAATAGTACAGAAGACAAAACATAGAAAGTTCAAGACTAAGCAACACGAACCCCACCAAAAACTGGGGGTGATCGCAGGTGCTCCGGAAGGGTAAGCAAATCCTGCCCCTCATGTGGCACCAGTCGTATTATTGATGTTATTACAAATCCAGTAATAATTCTGATTCGGTAGGTCACATTCGTGAAAAGGGAAGGTATTGTAGTTACGACATAAGGAACATGTCCGATATTATCTGTGAAACAGTTATTCCATAACGGTCAACCAACTCGCGATGGCGTCCGTAAAATTTACGGAGGGATGATTTCAACTTCACCATTTGGAACTCTTGGTGTAATAGCTTCCTTGTGAGTAGTAATCCTCTATCAAGGCAAGCATGATAGGAAATGCAAGCCGGGAATATCGTATCAATTTGGAGATATATACTCCTTATGCAGGCGCTGTTGGAATGTTGCTACATATAAATGGAAAGTTCACAATTGGGAAGCTGAAATCATCTCTTTTGTCGTAAAGTTTTGTTTTCAACCGACCCTCATTGTCATTTTCTAGATATGGGAGGACTTAACTGTATCTGTAGTATCCTTTATTTCTAGTTCGATGGGATAGATTCGTTCAATATAGTCACCAAATTTTGTATTATTTAGTGAGAGAACATCATCTTTATAGCGGAACTTAACGTTAAAGGATATCAAAGAATTCAATAGTAATTTAGATTATAGCACAATGTTGACAGCTGTACTCTATTTTTGACATTGTTCACCATTTTCTACATGAGAAAATGCATGTACCAAGTCAGAAATATAACAGTTGTTATCTATTTATTTGATGTGTTTGAGCTTTCATTTTGCAATTAGAAAGGGACTTTCCGTTTATAATTTTCCTCGGAGTTTTTTTTATCTTGCTTTTTCATCTTTAAAATCTCTTTTAAGTGCTCCTTTGTAATGAGAACATCAACTGTAAACTGAGTTTTATTATAACTTAAAGTTTTAATGCGTTGTGTATTCAACTGGAATTGTAACTCGGATTCAAATTGCAACCGACGTTATAACTCAAACTCTGATTATTTCGCATGATTAGCTCGAAACTTTCCACTTAATTGAAAATATTTATCAAATAAAAAATTATAAATCATATCTGAATATAAACCAGAAACGTCCACACTTATTTTCATGATGATGACATTAAAGTGTAAGAAACGATAATACATAAGTTTACTAATTTCGGATTATTAAACTTCATTATCAGAGTCTTCAGGTTCAGATTAATTGTGACTGTAACCCGATATGTATCTCAGAATTTATAACTTGAACTAAATGAAACTAGATAATTTATTCAAATGTTTTACACTTAACTGAACACTCGAAACGTTTAGGTTTAATTCAAATTGAACTTAGATACGAACTCGAACTTTAACCCAAACTTTCACTGATGGTCTCATACCATAATTTGTTTTTTATAATTATAGATATAAATTCCAACTCGAAATCTTATACTTTAATTTACTATTCGCTTAAACTCCAAGTAGAATTCTAATTTTAACTCGAACTCGAAAAATGATTTACACCACTCAAAAACAAAGTATCCAGTTACTCATATTTTAAAATAAAAAAGCATTCTGCAAATCTGTTTAATACACCCATTGATTTGATGCTACAGATCTAGTGTAACTCGCTTACTCTCATGAGCATGCCTAATGCAGATATCTTTTTTTGATCAGATTACTGTTGATACAAGTCCAAGTTTCGTCCTGTATAGTAATACCAGCCCCATAGCACTTTTATTTGGTTTTGAAATGTCATTTGAATGTGGGTTTTTTTTTCATTTGCAGTTTATAAAATCCTAAATTATTCGATATGCTACGGTTTTGTTTAGCTTCAGACCTAAATAGTGTTTTACTCTTCTTTTCGGACCTGACAATTTTTTAAGCTCTTCAGGTTCAAATTGGTTTGGTTTTGTAAGTGTATGATTTAAGCGCAACTGATCAGTCTTATGTAGACAAATTAGTATCTGGAGTATCAAATAATATGCCTGGTAACTTTGATGGGGTTTTTTTGTGGTCGTTGTTCATATTTAAAAAAAGAAAATATGTAATTCAATAAATGAGACCGATCATGTGTAATATGTTATAACAACAAAGGAAACCCTTCATCTCCCCCTTTGAAAAAAAGAACAAAAAACTAAAAGAAGTTAACATTAATCATACTTGCAAAAACAAGACTTTCTGAATCTGAATAGTTTAAATGGTGACCATGCCCAAATAAATAAAGTCGAGACTGCATGAAGCATAAAGAAAGTGATTCGTATTGTAAACAATGTTCTAGATCATGTACATAAAAAGGACAAACGATTTAAAAAGAAACCATTACGTGTAGGATCTTATTACACACACCTTAAAATATCGAAAGCAGATTAATTTGATTATAGCGTAGTATTGGATGTACCGCCACTTGACTGGTGCAACAATGATTCCAGCTATATTTATAAATTCAATAAAAAAGATCAGCAAGTGAGAAAAGTGTCAACAGCAGCAAACCCACTGATTCGAAAAGGATTAATATCTCTTCTGGATATTATACAACAATGGAACAGAGATGGTATCAATGGCGATGATGCGTGTCTTACTTTTGATGACGACATTATTCCAATAATGGTTAAAAAAAAAGATTCAAAGCGCTTGTTGGTGATGCCGTAAATGAACTTAAAAAAGAAAATGTTGGTTCCAAAATTAAAAGATTGACGAATTCACCAGCGACAACGCTCTCAATAAATCTTACAAAACTTGCAAGCGATGTCGTCAGTGTTGATTTAACTCCTCTTATAGAGTCACGTAGTACTTTCGTTGAATTTCTCGGATGGCCAAGACCTAGAAGTCAATGGCCACCAAAGAAAAAAGTTGATGAAATTAAAGAAATGGGATTTAATGATATTGCAAAAGATAAATGTTATTGGACATATTCATTTGCAAGTTGTGAGAAGAAATTATTAGACGGTATTGATAATATTGAGGAAAATCCAACTTTTAGGAAGATGTCAGAAAAAATTATGAAAAAGCTGAAGGTAAAGTGGTGTCCCAAAAGCATGAAACAAGAATTGACATCTTACTATTTATTGAATATCCTTTTCTGGGAGTGTGAAAGATATCCCCAGGATTCTGAATGGTCAGAAGATCATGTGGATACAAAGCTAATTTCAATGTCTGAACGTCTCCTGGAATGCATACGTAAAAACAATTTTTTCATCCTCGAGTGAATTTATTCTCAACAAAGAACACTCACGTGCTTAATCAAGTTGCAAAAACATTCAAAAGTATTTGGGAAATCCTGTTAGATACTTTAAAAGGCATTACTACAAAATAAAACCATCAAAAATTGGTAAATAAACACCACTGATCTAGGTGATTATTTTCAGGATATGTGAATAAATCATTTACAAATATTTAAATTCAATATTATTATTACATGGCTAACGTATAAAACGAATGTGATTATTTTTCATTGCACATTTCACGTGTTTATGGGATTTTGTCTGTCATGTTCGTCACCAAATCATAAAAGGTTGAGAAGGCTTTAAAAACATATGTTTGTTTTTTTCATGAAGATGTTACGACCTAATGGTTATTATACATTCGATAATTTCTTTAAAACATAATTGTTCCGTACAAATTGAAAACAAAATATATCAGTTATATTATGACAGATTCCAAGCATTGACCATCTAGTTAGTGTTCATCTAAACTCAAGGCAATCAAACGCAGTCAATCTGGAATGTAATATAAATCAAAACTTTAAATTTTGTGTTAGAAATTTATTTTGATTAATAATTTAATAAATAAAAGCTGGAATGATAGAGGAGCTATTTTGGTATGACGAAAAGGGTCATACAAGGAATAGTAAGGCAGCAGTAGTATACCGCTGTTTAAAAGTCATCAATCGATCCAGAAAAAACAAATCCGGGTAGAAACCAACGAAACAACAAAAACATTGAAATGCAACAAACAAACAAAAACGACAATGCAACACACACATACATAACTATCAGATAACAACTGCCATTTTCTTGAAATGGTACAGTTCTTTTTTAAAACTTTAAAAAAGTGTTGATTGAACGTGGTGTTGTGGCTAGGAAACCCGTATGATTACTAATTTTATCAATGAAGAGATTAAGAAAGGCATGAGAGTAAAATGTTTAATTATAAATTATAATAAGGAGATAAGAGAGCAAAGAGTCAATTGCTACATAAAAAAGACTAGAAAAACATCATGACAAAACAAAACCAGCAGACAATCAACAGTTAAAGAGGCACTTTAATAATAAAAAAAAAACCACTTAACAACACAAACACTGGCAATATCTATACTTATATTAATGTGTGAAAAGATAGATTTACATTGAGCATCTGTTGCCAGCACTTGTTTCTGCTATGAACGTCTTTTTGATACTGAAGGTAGTATCATTTTGAAGTTATCTTTTAAGGCTTTACTAGAATTGTAACCCAAATTCATATTGAAACTCACAATGTAACTGTAACTAGAACTTTCGCTGGAGCTCATACTATCATTTAAATTTAGCTCGAAACTTGCTCTATTATGCATATCTAACAATTTAATCAATAAAACTCTTTGCTTTATTATCTCGTGGTGAACTCAAATCAAATATATAATCAACTAACCGGAGTTTGAATTTTAACACTAGAACTGCCTTCAATCAAATAGGATCCACATTTAATACTAGGTCATATAAATTTAAATTGCAAAAGAATGAAACATATTTAGTTGATTTTCCGGAAAAAATTAAATATGTAACTACCGTTACAAATACCTGTATTTTTTCATATCTAAATATAGACTGGAAACTTCCACATATTTCTATTCAATTAAATCGAAACTGAGCTGCAAATCTATTTCTCAAACTTTCTTTACTCTTGGAAGTAAATGATGCGCAAGTTGAACACTCTTCTGGATAAGTTTTATGATGATCATATGGTCACCTGTCAGGTTTAATTACAATGAAGGAGTAACAATAAAACTCAGAGGACTCGGTTTTATATAACTTTATAGAAGGTCATATATTATTAATATTTGATTCGCCTAAAGTATTGTTAACATTGAACATCTGTTTAAGCGCTCCTTTGTGCTGAGAACTTAAGACAATTTAAAATTTTAAGCAGGTCTGTAAACAACTGGATCTATATCTCGAATTATGTACTCAGTAAAAATCTTCTTCTTCTTCTTCTTCTTCTTCTTCTTCTTCTTCTTCTTCTTCTTCTTCTTCTTCTTCTTCTGTTTCTTCTTCTTCTTCTTCTTCTTCTTCTTCTTCTTCTTCTTCTTCTTCTTCTTCTTCTTCTTCTTCTTCTTCTTCTTCTTCTTCTTCTTCTTCTTCTTCTTCTTCTTCTTCTTCTTCTTCTTCTTCTTCTTCTTCTTCTTCTTCTTCTTTCTTCTATGTAGTCCCTAAGAAAGTCTTCCGGGTTTTCCAAAAAAATACGAATATCCTGTTGAACATTGCCAAACACTTGTTTGTCCTTATTCTTTAACAAATTGATCCCTGTGTGGAAGTATACAGGAAGGTTCCAATTTCCTATGAATTTAATAAGCAATTCACACATAGACTCAACTCTGACAGCTAGTTGTTCTTTAGTCCAATCCGATTCATCCGGATGATATTCACATTCCCAGAAATAAATGTTTTTGATATGGTACGAGGTAAGAACCTGTTTTGTTCCTTTTGGACACCAAATTTCACGCAGTTTCTTCATTATTCGATGACTTTTATTTCGGCATGTTCCCGTTGTTTCCGTGCTTTCTAACAATTTTTTTTCACATGTGACGAATGATAAAGACCAATATTCAGGATCTTTAGCAACCAAGTGTATACCTTCATCTTTCAAATCTTTAATCTGTGTACTAGACGGCCATCCGACCCCTGGTCTAGGCCAATTAAACTCTGGTCTGAATGGAAGGTGTGCTTCAATAAGAGGTGCGAGGTCTACACTTATTGGTTCTGCTGCAACATTGGGATCAGCTATCGTCAATGTCACGGCAGGTGACTCAGATAATCGTTTTGCATCAACATATTGACGTATACATGGTTGCTTAACAGCTTCACTGACTAGTGCTTTAAATCTTTTTTTAACTTTCAGTGGTATTATGTGATAACCAATTGTCAAGCAAGCAGGTCCCTCATTTAAACGTTTTTTATTCCACTCGGGTATAGTCGCTGAAAAGTTAGTAACGTATTCCCCAACGGGTGCTGGCGGTAGTGGACTTAATGATCGAACCACCTCCTTATTCCCATCGAATTTATAATAAGCCGGTGTCACGGTTGTCCAACCCCAATATGGTTCTGAGTCCAACACAATGCTATAATCAAACTCGTCTGCTCGAGACACTTTAAGACGGGAATAGTAACTCCCGACATTCAGTTGGTGAAGTTTAAACCGCTTGTCCTTCTCATGGACGTACTGAACAATATAATCTATGATAGGTTTGACAAAATCAAGAATCTCCTTTGTTTCATCTTTTGTCAATTTAACATTGTTTTTATAAAATGTCTCCAACATTGTATTATCCATATTTACATTTAAACCTTATTGGAATAATGAAATTAATACTTTGTCATTTTTCAAAATGTATCAATATCATTTTCGAGAAATGAATATATAAAATAGAAAAGGGGACTTTCATTTCTAAAAATAGATGTAATATAACAAAGGCAATACTTAGGCTACTGTAATTTAATATCAAAAGATTTGAATTGATAACAAAAGGGTTTTCAAAATGACCCAACGGTACTTGAATATAAAACAAGCTCCCTTATAGATTCAGGATTTTAGTCAATGTAGGACTGAGGTTACTTTTTTTAGGGAGGACTGTTAATTATCGAGAAATGAATATATAAAATAAAAAAGGGGACTTTCATTTCTAAAAATAGATGTGATTTAACAAAGGCCATACTTAGGCTACAGTTATCTAATATCCCTAGATTTAGATTGATAACACAAGGGGTTTTCAAAATGATCCAATGGTACTGAACAAGCTCTTGTACAGATTCGGGATATCAGTCAATGTAGGGCTGACGATAGTGTTTTAGGGAGGACTATTAGTCCCTGAGGGTATCACCACCCCAGTAGCCAGTACTTCGGTACTGGCATGAAAATACGGATTTTTTGTGTTATCAAAATTTGCTGTTATGAAATATTCGAAATTATTATAAATTAAGGAATGTATCTCCCTCATGCAAAGCTCTGATTCCTTTCACGGATTTGGCTATACTTTTATGATCTTTTGGATTATAGCTCTTTATCTTTTATATAAGCTTTGGATTTCAAATATTTTGGCCACGAGCATCACTGAAGAGATATGTATTGTCGAAATGCGCATCTGGTGCAAGAAAATTGGTACCGTTAATTCTATTGTCCAAATGGATGAAACAAAAGTTTGAATTCAATATGATAGGACTTGAGAGGGTATTTTTTATGTGCTTTCACAATTAGAACGCTTGTGTTTTAATCATATTTTAAGTTTAATAAAATAAAACCTATAATTTAAATGAAAATAGACAACTGCATGTATTCATCAGTTTATAGTACTGATAAAATAGAGTGTATTAATTTTACTTGAGAGTTTATCATATACCTTATTTAGATTTACCTTAAGATCAATCAGATCTCCGTACAAAATTTACTATATGTCCAGCTTTTGAAATAAGGGACTTTAAATGTTTGTCAATACTTCTAGACCTTTTATATAATACCCAAAAGTGTTGAAAATAAGAAAATAGATTCAGAATATGAAAATACATGTAGTCCTACATTTTGTAATAAAATTAACGGTACCAATTTTCTTGCACCAAATGCGCATTTCGACAATACATGTCTCTTCAGTGATGCTCGTGGCCAAAATATTTGAAATCCAAAGCTTATATAAAAGATGAAGAGCTATAATCCATAAGGTCCAAAAAGTATAGCCAAATCCATGAAAGGAATCAGAGCTTTGCATGAGGGAGATACATTCCTTAATTTATAATAATTTCTATCATTTTGTAACAAGTTACGTTATAAACTACATTGAAGTAGTATGCGTTATTGTAATAAAGTTCTTTCGTCCCCGAGGGTATCACCAGCCCAGTAGTCAACATTTCGGTGTTGACATGAATATCAATAATGTGGTCATTTTTATAAATTACCTGTCTACCAAACTTTGAATTTTTCGAAAAACTAAGGATTTTCTTATCCCAGGCATAGATTACCTTAGCCGTATTTGGCACAACGTTTTGGAATTTTGGATCCTCAATGCTCTTCAATTTTTTTATTGTTTGGCTTTATAAATATTTTGATATGAGCGTCACTGATGAGTCTTATGTAGACGAAACGCGCGTCTGGCGTACTAAATTATAATCCTGGTACCTTTGATAACTATTTACACCACTGGGTCGATACCACTGCTGGTGGACGTTTCGTCCCCGAGGGTATCACCAGCCCAGTAGTCAACATTTCGGTGTTGACATGAATATCAATAATGTGGTCATTTTTATAAATTACCTGTCTACCAAACTTTGAATTTTTCGAAAAACTAAGGATTTTCTTATCCCAGGCATAGATGACCTTAGCCGTATTTGGCACAACGTTTTGGAATTTTGGATCCTCAATGCTCTTCAACTTTTTTATTGTTTGGCTTTATAAATATTTTGATATGGGCGTCACTGATGAGTCTTATGTAGACGAAACGCGCCTCTGGCGTACTAAATAATAATCCTGGTACCTTTGATAACTATTTACACCACTGGGTCGATGCCACTGCTGGTGGACGTTTCGTCCCCGAGGGTATCACCAGCCCAGTAGTCAACATTTCGGTGTTGACATGAATATCAATAATGTGGTCATTTTTATAAATTACCTGTCTACCAAACTTTGAATTTTTCGAAAAACTAAGGATTTTCTTATCCCAGGCATAGATTACCTTAGCCGTATTTGGCACAACGTTTTGGAATTTTGGATCCTCAATGCTCTTCAACTTTTTTATTGTTTGGCTTTATAAATATTTTGATATGAGCGTCACTGATGAGTCTTATGTAGACGAAACGCGCGTCTGGCGTACTAAATAATAATCCTGGTACCTTTGATAACTATTTACACCACTAGGTCGATGCCACTGCTGGTGGACGTTTCGTCCCCGAGGGTATCACCAGCCCAGTAGTCAACATTTCGGTGTTGACATGAATATCAAAATGTGGTCATTTTTATAAATTACCTGTCTACCAAACTTTGAATTTTTCGAAAACCTAAGGATTTTCTTATCCCAGGCATAGATTACTTTAGCCGTATTTGGCACAACGTTTTGGAATTTTGGATCCTCAATGCTCTTCAACTTTTTTATTGTTTGGCTTTTTAAATATTTTGATATGAACGTCACTGATGAGTCTTATGTAGACGAAACGCGCATCTGGCGTACTAAATTATAATCCTGGTACCTTTGATAACTATTAACTTTAAAGCTTTACTTTCAATAAGACACTAAAATGTGTATTGTTCATTGATTTTACTAATCAGATGATCAAAGACTTCTAATCAATGAGACACAGACTATGTTTTGATTTCAATTATGTCTAATTAATCATAAGTGAGAGATTTATTACATTATAAGGTTATAAATTGTTCGCCATTGACAGTTTTATAAGGTGTAATTATGGGGATTGTCCAAACAAGAGGATGAATTCATTCATGTTACTATAAATTATAAATTTTTTAATTTTTTTTATATATATATTTTTTTTGAGGAAACCTCTCACATTGCAAAGAATTTTATTCAAATATGTCTAATAAAAATAAATTAAAATCAAATTAAGTCAGTATGACAGCAAAAATGTGCAAACTATTATGAAAATGACCTGTAATATAAAGAAGCAATTGATGCAATGGTCTATGTCATTCCAAGCATATGCATGTTTATCATCACTGACTTAAGAACTTTAAATAGTTTAAACATACTG
Organism: Mytilus edulis; assembly: GCA_019925275.1. Classification (NCBI taxonomy): domain Eukaryota; kingdom Metazoa; phylum Mollusca; class Bivalvia; order Mytilida; family Mytilidae; genus Mytilus; species Mytilus edulis. The sequence goes on from CM034360.1 coordinate 18,264,127, forward strand.
TGAGAGAAGAGCATCCATCTAGAAAACAACTGACAAAATAACATTTTGAAACCATGCTTTAAAAATGTTCTAAATTTATACTCTAAATAAGTTAAGCAGCATAGTTGTGTTTAAACTTTCTTCATCATTTTATAGTATGTAATCGACAGTAATCGAAAAGTAATGTAATTACTTTTGATAAAGTAATCGATTGTAATCAATTACATACAAAAATAAGTGTAATCAATTATTAATCGATTGCACAAAAATCCTTCATGTAATCGATTATTAATCGATTACATTTGTCAGTAATCATGCCCATCCCTGAAACCAACTATGAAAAATTCTTAAAGATATATCAACTTAGAGAACATTTCATTTATTTATTTGGAATAAAACCCATCCCGATTATTAAAAAATGGTCAGATAAATGTATCATTTTAAATCAAGGCTAATCCTAACCCTTACACTAACCCGACTTAAGAGTATAGTGCACCCTTCCGAACTTACCCTTTTTCATGTGGCAATCAAAATTTTGCAGGCAACAAAATCTGTAACATTTTTTTTTACCGTCCGAAGCAAGGATTATGCTATCCGATGGTTTTCGTTGGTTGCCAATACCATTTGGGTTTTTCGTGAATAAAATCATAATAGATGCCAAAACAAACATTGTGTACGCCATACGGGCGTTTTGTCTACAAAAGACTCATCAGAAGCGTTAAAATCAAAACAGTAGAAAAGCCAAATTAATTTGAAGAGCATTGCTTTGTTTTTCTTTTGAATTGATTCACAGTTTGTCTTTTATAGCGTTCTGTACTGTATAGGTTAACTCATGGAAGGCTTTAACATTGTTGTTTACATTCTCCACTACACTCATGCTAGTATACATTAAACGAAAACCCCATATCATTACGGGATCAGCTCGCCAGTGCAGCTAAATTTCCAAAATTGATTAAACAAACATATATAGATAGTCTCAGTTATATATGACATATCTACTGTCCGTTGCTATGTTGAAATATCTACAGAAACAAAACAAAAATATTCAGGATACAAATAAATGAAACTTATATTCATTCTCCTTACAAATAGTTATTGGGTTGGGCGATGGATAAGCTGCACCGAAAACTGAGCTTCGAATAAACAGTAGTTTGATAAACTAAGAAAACTATTCCCGCTTTGGAAATTCATGTTACATAAGTTTCAACTTTGAACTAAAAAATTGTCAAATTTTGAAGGTCCAATCACGACTAATGGTGAATGTTTTCTAAATAAACAAAAGCATACATGTGAATGTACACGTGGATAAGCAAAACAGTCATGTGTATTAAATAACACGAATAAACACATAAATTTTACTCAGCTTATTTTTGTATATTTGATTTTCGAAAAAGGATAAATCATAACTGACTTTACTTATGACTTCTAATAATCTGACCAGTCTTAAAGCAGTTGAATGAAAGATGAAATAACACAAGTATCATTTTAGGTGTATAATTAAATAGAGACAGATCCTACCTCCCGGTGCGGGATTTTCTTGCTGTGCTGAAGACCCATTGGTGGTATTCGGCTGTTTTCTGCTCTTTGAGCTGGTTGTTGCCTCTTTGACACATTCCGAAAATGATATTTACGTGCAAGTTCTCCACTTATTCATTTATCTGCATTTCCTTCAAAAAGCAGTACCTAAAGTTGATGAAATATCGGTACTAAAAGTTTTGTGTTCCCATTTTTGTTTGTCTGAATGATAATATGTGTTTGCTATACCAAACTATATACTTTGCCCATATACATACACATAGAACATTCACTAGTCTGCGATTTGATTTATTAAGATATAGACAAAAGTTAAATTTCTAATCAAAAGGCTGACACCATTGATATTGTGCATATCTTCATTTTTTTCGTTTGATGTAAATCCGTGGAAAGATTAGGAATACAATTACTATATCATTTTAGGTTAAGCATTTCAGGTAATATATTGCGCACAATATGACTGAGTTTTCCCTTGTCGAAACAAAAAGTAGAAGTAGCCAAATATGAAAATCCATAAGGGTGGTTTGACTATTTCATCCTCATGTGAAACATGTCCTTGAGATCGAACCAATGAAGTGCTGGCATTGTCAAGATTATATCAAAACATAATTATATTCAATTTAGGAAAAGCAACGTATTGTAATACCATTCTTAGATAAGTGGATGCTACACGAAGGGGAAAAGGAAACGGTCAACGTAATTGGTTTAACAAGGGTAATAAGTAGGAAACATATGAAAGAGTTGAATATTTTCACTTTCACGCTCTCCTGTCATCAAATTAAATAGCGAAAGTGAAAGTTAATCGAAAGATATTACAAAAACCGTACTAGCTGTATTTTAAAATTAATGATACATTTTTGTTTGGATTACACCATGCAGAATAGGGAAGAGATTAGGTTCGCACACAAACCTTTGGGTAAAGACCCCCTATTTCAAATGTTGTGTTTTTTAATTTTATCATAAATATCCTTTTATATTTTACTTGATTTCACTTATTAAATGTGTTCTTATTCTTATACTTTATTTGAGTATTTAAATAGTTATAATTTAATACGCCTAAAAGAGCAATTTTCCAATGGAATACAAGATATGAAAATTAGGAAACAATTGTATTGTATTATAAGCGCATTATCTTCAGCAATTAAACAATGTTATAATACACTTAGACAAAGAGCTTAATTCAGTGAAATACTCTGTACAACAGGTCCTTCGTGAACATCCATCCGCCATAACCACATCCCACAAACATGCCATATGACATAGTTGGATCAGAAGTCCTAAAAAAGACATGATTTCTTTTAACCATATTTTGAGTATAATACACCGGTTAAAATTTTCACAAATTTGTGGTATAAGCATTCGGTATCTTGCAAGTACTAATCGCTTCATGCACAAATTGATATAGGTTGAGTGCCCCTCTGTCGGAAATAATAACATACCTCCATCTAATCTTAGTTAACTGATGAAGAAACATTAAAAACTATAAAATGTTCTTAGACTTCGTCATAGTCTATTTATCCTCCACACTGAATCAATGATATATGTATATCAACACGATTTTACAAAAACAGTAGTTTATACAAATTATGTTCAATTGTTCTTATTTTCCACTACAGATAAGAGAGAGTTACGAAAGATATTCTACGAAAATAAAAATCATAAATCGAACACAAACTGACAAAAAACATTACAAAAATGCACACAAAACACAACACATAAAACTAAAGCCCAACCAGCACGAACCTCAGCAAAAACTGGGAATGAGCTCCCGTATTGAAACTTATAGAAAGGTATATGTAATAAATTTATATATTTAGAAGCAATAAACGAGTTCTCACTGTTTTCATTTTGTTTCCTGAAACCATATAACAATGTTTTTTTTTAGTTATTTATTATCTGTACCAATTGTGACAATTTTGCATAACCTATAGCTTAGAAAAAGCATCTTGACCCATTCTTTTGTTTTGTATTTTTTTTTAAAGATATAAACATTATCTGGCAAATTATTAATCAATTCTATCGTTTTAAATAACAACCCCAGTTTATAAGCAATATGGATTGTTTGGGTTTTTATTTTTTTGTGTGTCTTAACCGTTCACTATAAAGGTCACTTTCAACAGTTAATTTCGTATAACGATACGGCAATATACCATTGTATACAATGTAAATAATAAATACTTTAAAATTATTGAAAATAATGAATCAAAAGAAATAATGTCCTGGGTCTTTCAAAAATTTCAAAATGTTCTGTTCAACCTGCCTTAGAATTTTTTTGTTCTTATTATCCAGCAAAGTCATATGGATGATTAACACATTCCCAGAAAAGAATATTTTTAAGATGATATGAAGTAAGTTCCTGTTTTGTTCCTTTTGGACACCAGGACACCATATTGCTCTAAGTTTCTTCATTATTGGTTGATTTTTTTACGACAAGTACCATATGAGTCAATGCCATCTAGCAACTTCTTTTCACATGTTACGAATGACATTGACCAATACAATTGACCAATACAATCGATCTTTAGCAACTTGATGAATTCCTTCTCTTTCAATTTCGTTCGTTTTAGTCCACGATGGCCAGTTAACTCCGAATCTCGGCCAAGCAAACTCTGGTTTGAATTGAAGGTGTGCTTCAATTAGAGGTGAGAGATCTAGGTGGCACGGTAGTATTTCCTGGCCCATAAGGGATAATGATAGCCTTTTTAGAATTTTCATCACTTTCTAACACTGCAAAAACTTCTACATTCATAGTTAACTGAAGTACTTTCATTTTACTATTCAGAAATGAATTTGAATATGTATCATGACCGTTTACTTTTTTTGCTATTTTTAAAAACCTAAGGCCACTAGTACTTTTAGGTCTTTTATGGTGCAGTGAATACAAAATTCTCAAAAATTCTCAAAAATTCATTTTCATCTGTATGTAAAATTATTTCATATTTTTCAACACCTGATTCATCCCTCAGTTTGGGAAAGTATGTTCAGTTGACACTGTATTTTTTGTCACATCACACTGTTTAGATACATTTACCTAAGAAGGGTACACAAAAGAACAACCTAAATTCTGGATTACAAATACTACCGTGCCACCTTAATACACTGATACATGCAGAGAACAGAAAACTTTATGTCCTCTGATATCATAGCTATAGGCGGGTCATATCAAGGTTTATTATTCATATACTTAAAATGAATCTTCAAAATATCTTATGGAAGTTCGTTTCTCAGTTTCAAAATAATTAACTTTCCAAAACACTAGTTTATATTGATAGAGGATTAATAAAGGAATCAAAAGAGAAAAACAAATATATAGGTCAATGTGCATGTTTTCGAGATACATGTATTAGCCAGTGAAATTTTGGCGTGAAAATATTCTCTTTTGACTTTTCAAAGCTTTATCATTGACAAGTTCTCAAAGAGTTTCAAAGAATGATGAAAATTTTATAAGACTTTTACAGATGGCTTATCATTATACATTAAAAGTTTTATAAAGAGAAAAATGGGGGTCAATGGGCAGTTTTTTTAGGCATTCAAATGGATAAAACCAAAGGATTCTGAAAATGTGATTAGCGAACTTCCTTAATTGTGTTATTTTCTAAAAAAAAAAAAATTACGAAAGTCACATTTTTATCCTCAAATTCTTCTTATTGCTTGCATTGAAACTATTCTGAAGCGTACAAAAGGTATAAATATGTATAGTGATTATGGTTGTCATCGTGTATATACATATGGCGTCACAATGTTTAGATGTTTAAACGATGCAATGGTTTCGCGGACTGTTTCATTCATGACACTTTAAGCCAAAATATATATTGAACGGAATTTATTTCAGTATGCTGCATTGGAATATATATAAATTTACTATATTTTAAGCTTAACCGTCGTAAAACTTGATTTTACTGTCGCAAATATCCGTCTCCCAAGCTTACAATGCAATACAGTTATCTCCTAATTTTGTTTTCCCTTGTTGTTTTTATAGTGACGAAGATTACAACATTGTGTAAACTTTTGTATCCAAGTTTTTAGCAGATATGTTTTTTCATTTTGCTCACATTTGGTTGTCAGTCTAATGGAATTGTATACGACTGTCATACAAGTGAGAGGTGTAGCTATAAAACCAGGATAAATTTAGTCCATCATTATCTTCAGCAGGAAATGCATGTACCAAGTTGGGAATGACAGTTGTTTCCCAATCGTTTAATGTGTTTCATCTTTTGATTTTGCCATGTGATAACGGACCTTCCATTTTAAATCTTCCCTGGAGTTTGTTTTTTGTTTGTTATGTTACTTTTTAACAGGAGTACATTTAAAGAGTTGGGTTTATTGTATGGAAAAGCATCATGAATGCACCTTTACTGAAATACTATGATGCAATTTGATGTTATAGGATTACCTTTATTTATCATACTTTACAATACATTACAATTTAGTTGACGAAAGATCCCCTCTTCCTCCCTTGTTTCAACCTCGAGTTAGAGGTCAGATTTAAATGAAGTTCGAATAATGATTAGAAACATTTAAGGCAAAAACGATGTTGTATTGGACAGTTCCAAACTTTGATCATTAATATGGTCATAAGTATATACCCATTGTTTGACATCTTTAACATTTTCGTATTACTTATGAAGTTCTACCCCAGGAAAGATTATATCAGTCGAATTTTGACAACTCTTTTCGACACCTGTCTATTCACCTAGTATGCATCTTAACCAGTCTCTGAATTTTATAATGAACATAATGCTTCATCAAATTGTTCTCCATTACATTTTGTTAGAAGAATTAAGTGTATTTTCTTTATCACACTATGCACTTTTATATATATATGTATATACAAATCGAAGATAAAACTCATCGTGTCTTTCAAGCAAACGATTGGACTTATATATAGACATTTCGGGTTCTTAATGCAGACAGTTATGAAAATTTAAACCTGGTGAAACCATACAGAAAATGGAAAAGATAGATAGATAGGTAGATACAGAGTATAGAAAAAAAGCGCTTTGGGTATGATGTACTTGTGCTTTCATATTTTAAAGTTAATATGAAGGACTCTGCACTGCGATGGTACTCCGAACAGCAATGGTAAGACAGACATACAATGGTTAAACGCTGAAGTAAGTTTTTGTTTCATTTATTGTATGCCGTTTCTGTTATAAAAAAATGCATTTTTTTTAAATCTAATATTTATTCTAAAGTAGTGATAGATAAAACAGACATTTAAGATATTAAACGATGATAGAAATTTTATACTTGATTAAGGATTAGTTTTAAAGTAAGTATTGTTCCGGCGAACTCAAAAACATTTGAATGTTCGGTACACCACATTTCTCTAAGTTTCTTCATTATCCGTTGACTTTTTTTACGGCAAGTTCCATTCGAGTCAATGCAATCTATCAATATCTTTTCGCACATGACAAATGACAAAGACCAGTAAAACGGATCTTTAGCAACTTCGTGTATTCCTTCGGCTTTAATCTCTTCAATCTTTGTACTGGACGGCCATCCGGCTCCCGGTCGAGGCCACCCAAACTCTGATTTGAAAGAGGCATGTGATTTTATAAGAGGTGTAAGATCTACACTTATTTGATCTCCAATGTAAGGATGGCAAAATATTAGTGTAGTAGCAGGTGACTCGGATAATCGTCTTGCGTCGACATACTGACGTATGTCTGGTCTGTTAATAGCTTCACTGACTAGTGCTTTGAACCTTCTTTTAACTCTTATAGGTATAATATGTTCATCAATTGTCAAACAAGCCGGTCCTTCATTTAAACGCTCTTTATTCCAATGTTGTATTGTTCCTGGAATATCAGTAAAGCATTTCCCAACTGGTGCTGAAGGCAAAGGAATCGGTGTTTTAACCACTTCCTTATTTTCACTAAAATTATAATAAGCCGGTGTTCCAGAAGTCCAACTGAAAGGTGATCCTACATCTAAAACTACACTATAATCAAATTCATCTGCTCGAGACACTTTAAGGTGGGAATAATAACTCCCGACATTTAATGGCTGTATTTGAAAACGTTTGTCCCTTTTATGAACGTACTGCAAAATGTTATTCACAAGAGGCATCACAACACTGACGTTTCGGCTTGTTTCGTTTCTCGACATTTTGACATTGTCTTCATAAAAATTATTCAACATTGTATTAATATCCATTTTGACATGTAAACAATAATGATTATTGTGAAATTATCACTTTTTATCTGCGTTTTTACATAATATGTTAATATCACAGTGTGAAGAGCAAACTCCAAAGTTGAAAATAGAGAAAAGAGGTAATCTTCATATAGAAAAATAAATCGGGTCATTATGGCCTAAATGGCGTTTTCAATATATATTATAAGGTATATGGTTGACTACTGACCTCCTACGTTTTCATAGAGGGTGAGTAATATGCATAAGGGGTGAGACCGAATAGAGTCCCTATGATCACTGAACAGACAATAACATTTGCGAATGATGTACTGTTTTTAGGTTAAGGATTAGTTTATTTTTCACAATTCAATTAACTTATTTACATAATACTAAAGGTAATGGTAAGATTATTGCCAAACACAAAATGGACATACTCTTCCTCTCAAATCTAAAAAACATTTTCAACTTGCAAATCAACTAATTTGAAAATATCCAAGACAATATACCACTGTTGAAATATGAAAAGACACTTAACATGTAAACATTGATGAATATGAGACCGCATTTTCTAAATTATATTCGATTCAGAAATAAAATTCATTTGTAAGGTCCATTATATACACGCCAGCGTTTTAATATAGAATGGGTGTATTTTGCCATCTTGAATTGTAAATAATAGAGAACCTTGGGTCAAGGTTTTCAACCAATTCAGCCAATTTGAAGAGGAAGGCAGATAACTAATGAGATTTGTTTTAAAAAGAACAAAATAAGGTTTTAACTTATAAATAATAATATTGTTACAAGCGTTTATTATATATGCTTTATTTATAATGTTTTTAAATGGCATTTTATGGGGAGGTAATTATTAAATAGTACATTTTCTGAAGGAATCTAAATGTAATTTTGCTATTTTTTGTTTAAGTTGGAAAAACATTACGGTGACTCTATCTTTTCTTTTTATATTCTGTTCTAAGTATTTTCTTATAGCCATCTTCTCGTATTCTGTTTTATTATTCTATTATTTAGTTTAGATTCTTATCACATAATGATGTTTTGTTCCTGTATAATCCATACCAATGTGTCATTTTGTCAAAAACTGTATCTTGTGAAAATGTTCGGTGACCTATCATTGTAATTACATTTTCTCAATATATAACGTTTTGGTCAATTATGAACAAATTCTATCATTTTAAAAGAGGTACGAAACATATCAGAGGGACAGTCAAACTCATACATCGAAAATAAACTGACAACGCCTGGCTAAAAATGAAAGAAGACAAGCAGATAAACAATAGAACTCATGACACGAAATAGAAAAAAAAAAGAATAAACAACACGAACCCCACCAACACTCGGGGTGATTTAGACTCCCATACGAACTTATAAAGTATGAATGGTTCAAGTGGAGGACAAACACAAAACGCATATGTATTTCTCCTTCCTCTCAAATTGAAAATATGTCAACTACCGTAATTTAAACATGGCCATATAAACAGGACTATATTCAAATACCTCTATAGAAAATATGAATATATTTATATGTAGGACTTGATTATATGAGACAACATTTCTGAATTATATTCTTTCCATAAATAATAGCCCCATATAAAGACCATTTTTATGAACTTCAGCGTTTTTTTAAATGATAATAGAATGATAATAGAATCATGACGATGACTGTCTGTTTGTTGTGTTCGTACCTTCAATCATCTTTTGTATCCGCTTCTGAAAGATATTTTGTTTAAATTTAGTATGTTACTGAAATCAATGATGTACTTTTGTTCTACACGTATCATTACTTTGTATGAATTATTTCACGGGTTTAACCGTAAAGACTGGTCTATCAAATAAAGTTAAAGATGGAGCTCATTTTATATATCAATGTCCGCGTTGTTGTAGTTAATCTTGTCATTACGCGATATTTTAGACCATAGTCATGTAAGCGAGAGGTTTGGCTACCCATAACACCAGGTTCAACTCAACGTTTCTTCTTAAAATTTTCTTATCAAATTAGGAATATGGCAGTTGTTATCAAATAGTCCGTTTCTGTGTATTTTTGCGTCTGTTTTTTGTTGCAGTTCAGTGTTTCTGTTGTTCTGTTGTTTCCCTCTTATATTAGTTGATATGTTTCCCTCTTATATATAGTTGATATGTTTCTCTCTTATATATAGTTGATATGTTTCCCTGGGTTTTAGTCTGTAACCGGGATATGTTATTTCTTAATCGATTTATGACTTTTTAACAGTGGTATACTGCTGACTCCTTTATTTGTAATTTCTTAAGAAAAGAATTATTTAATATGATAAAAATTGTAAAAAATCGAAATTTTAACACAAGTGCTAAGTTTAATTGGCTTTTTTATTCCAGAATAATTAAGAGGTTTTAACAATTATTGCAATTTATATTAATGAATGTTTTGAACTTTCAAATTTCAAATCGTTTAGTTCCATTCGGACACCAACCTTCCCGTAGTTTTTTCATTATCAGTTGACTCTTTTTACGGCAAGTTCCATTAAAGTCAATTCCATCTAGTAAAATCTTTTCACTCATGACGAATAACAAAGACCAATAAAACGGATTTTTAGCAACAATTTGTATTCCTTCAGTTTTTATCTCGACAGTCTTAGTACGGGTTGGCCACCTTGCTCCTGCACTAGGCCAACCAACCTCTTGGTGAAATGGAACATGTGTTTCAATAACAGGGGCGAGATCAACACTTATTTCTCCTGCGATGTCAGGACGGTTAATGCTCAAAGTAGCAGCAGGTGACTCGGATAATCTGTTGGCGTTTACATATTGACGAATGTGTGGTCGGTTAACAGCTTCACCGACGAGAGATTTAAACCACCTCTTTACTTTAACTGGTATTATGTGATCACCAATTGTCAAACAAGCCAGTCCTTTATTTAAACGTTCGTTATTCTATCTTTGTGTCAGTCCTACAACTTCCCTATTGGTGCTGACGGCAGTGGAATAGATGAACAAACAACTTATTTGGTTCAATTATATCCATAATAAGCTGGCGTCCCGGTAGTCAAAGCTATAAGTGATCCTGTATCTAAGACTACGCTATAATCAAACTCGTCTGCTCGAGATACATTTAGACGAGAAAAGTAACTACCAACATTTAGCGGTTGTGTTTTAAACCGCCTGTCCCTTTCGTGAACGTACTGCAAAATATCATTGACAAGACGATTCACAAACGCAACATTCTGTTTTGTTTCGTCTTTTGTCATCATCACATTGTCTTCATAAAATATATAAAGCATTTAATTATCCATATTTATATGTAAACATTGACGGGTATTATAAAATAGTTGATTTTTATATGCCGTTATCACTGTCGACACATTTCCGATACTTAAAATGAAAAATTGACTCACATATATCTGTAACTAAGGCTGGGATGTTTTAAAAACATTATGTTTAATTTAATTGTATGACTGGGTATGGATTGAATGTTTTAACTGATAATGTATTTTACTATGTCAATCAATATGTGACACTAAACTGTATAATAAAATAGATATATTCATTTTATTCAGAAGGTTAATTTCTAAATAAACTGCCTTTTTGATTAAAATTAACCATAACGATTTAATATAAATAGATATATGTAAATATGTGTGATTAATTTACAAAGACGTTCCCCATCGGATAACGTGTGGCTATACAGGGCTCACATCACATAGCTGTTTTATCATGTTTATGTCTGTCGAAAAGGAAGTTATATATAAAAATGTATATACAGGAGATACAGCGGAGAAGCATTTTATTTATTGCATTTATATCACAAAATAATTAGGTTTTCAGATTCAGATTTTAAACATTAAGAAAAAACTGCAATAACATTTATTTATCTGCCTTTTTCAATGTACCGTTGACAACTCAATTGAATGAATGAATCAAAATTAAAATGATTTGGTGATTGATCATATTTAGATATGATGTTCATCGATTGCAACGGCTGCGATCCAATGTCATATCTCCTAGCATGTTAACTGATCAGATTATCTGGAATCAAACGTTGATTATTATTTTATTATATGATTTTTTGGTCCATCTTCAAGTTTTACTATTTGCTGAAGATATATAACTGTTACTTATTTGTTAACTAAATGTATTTTCTAAGTCAGGAGTATAGAAGTTGTTATCTACAGTCATTTTCAAAGTATGTTGGCATTTGCCTTTGTTGATGTTCAGTGTTCAGTTTTTCTGTTGTTCATTTGATTCCTAAGAGTTAATGTGTTTCCTTTATTTTTAGTTTGTTACCCGGATTTGTTTTTGTTAATCGAAATATGACTATTGAACAGTGGTATACTATTGTTGCTTATATTTATCGACTGTCATGACTATCGACATTGTCCAATTGAAATCTACCGAATCCAAAACAAAGGACTATAAACTTGAACTCTATATCAAATTACCAATCAGATACAAAGATAAAAACATACCCGTCCTCATAAATACACACGTCAACAACAACAAACTAAGCGCACATTGGACACCATGACCCGTTCGACCTATCATATGTGTCCATATGTAATACTACTTCTAGGGAGTATTTAATTACCTTGACTACACATTAGGTTCTTGCAGGGTCGGTCAGGGTCATTGAAATATGAAATCTGGGTAATTTATCACAAAATTTCAAGAGTGTTCTCCAAAATGCATTGAAATCCGTATCAAGTTTCAAGTTTTTCGTAAAATACCTACTATCAAAAACTTTAACGTGATAATTTACGTATTACCCCTATAATATTTCTGTGCTAAGTAAACCGTCAAATCAGGTTTATATTTTTGGAAGTACAAATCACAAAGAACATGTGTACTGAGTTGCAAATAGATGTGAACACAGCATCAAGTGAGTATATCTTATTACTAGATACTTAAAGATGCAGTGATATTATGGAAAATCAAGATTATTTCGTATTAATTCGAAAAAAAATCTAAAATTCGCTCTCTATAACAAAATCAGAGACTAAGTTAATATCTTTTAAAATAATATATACTTATGAAAAAGGCATATTCACATCCAATAGTTTGTAATGTGTGACTGTATTTTAAATTGTCAACGTGTTGTTACTTTTTTGTAAGAATATCTAAGCTGACAGATCCTGTAGTACATATTTTCACAATTATCTGTTTCCTACCTTTATTTAAATCAGCCTGGTCTGGGAGCCAATTTTCAAAATTTTCGCATTTAAATCCCTATCGAACCAACGTAATGTCGGAATATCAAATTTATCAAATCAGACTACTCGTTTTTCGTTAATGTGGCATCTAATTAACTACTCGAGTTGTGAATAATAAAAAAGAGGAAGAAAAAAACAATGTCCGAGCCCTTGATTGGCAACAGTTGAATAGTTTTTTCTTTCAGTCACATCTTTGTCCCAGTTTACGATATTCATTAGATTTGAGAAACTGAAAGTGAAAGTAAAAGTAAATCGAAAGCAAATTTATTACAAAGTTTTAATTAATAAATAATTACAAAAAAAAACTCTGAATGTATGATTTAGAATTTTTCTTTGTTATGTTCGAAAAATCTTCTAGTGAACGTTTTTATTGTCAGAAGCGTGCAGTAGATAGTCTTTTGTGCAACAAATCCAGTCAGTTTGTTAGATGGAGTAGACAATACTAATCTTAATGTCAATTTAAATGTTTACTATGGATTCACCAGACATTTTGAACAAAAAATACTGTTCCGGGTTTTTCAAAAACCTAAAAATATTTTGTACAACCTGGCTAAGGACATTTCCGTCTTTATTCTCCAACAAATTGACCTCTGTATGGAAGTATAAAGGCAAGTTCCCTCGCTGTATACATTGAAGATTAAATAACACATTGCCTCAATTCTTACAGAAAGCTGGTTATTGGTCCATTCACTATCGTATGGATGATTTTCGCACTCCCAAAATAATTTTTTTTTTATATGGTACGAATTTAGTTCTTGTTTTGATCCTTGTTTGGACACCACATTTCTCGGAGTTTCTTCATTATGCGTTGACTCTTTTTACGGCAAGTTGTATTTGAGTCAATACCACGAAGCAACTTCTTTTCACATGTTACAAATGAAAGAGACCGATACAATGAATCTTTGGCAACCTGGTGAATTCCTTCAGCTTTTATCTCTTGCGTTTTGGTAGAAGACGGCCATCTTGCTCCTGAATTTGGCCAACCAAACTCTGGTTTGAATGGAAGATGCGCTTCAAAAAGAGGTGTCAGATCTACACTTATTATATCTCCTACAATGTTAGGATGGCTTATAATCAATGTAGTGGCAGGTGACTCGGAAAATCGTTTGCATCGACATACTGAGGTATTTCTGGTCGATTTGCAGCTTCACTGACGAGTGAGCTGAATCTTTGTTTGATTTTAATTGGTATGATGTTATTACCAATTGTCAAACAAGCCGGTCCTTCGTTTAGAACGTCCATTATTCCATTTTTTGTGTCAGTCCTACAACTTCTGTAACGCATTTTCCTATTGGTGCTGTCTGCAAGGAACCGATGAACGAACAACTTCGTTGTTTCCATTATATCCGTAATAAGATGGTGTTCCAATACCCAAATACCCCAATCCATTGTCCAATATCTAATACTACGCTATAATCAAACTCGTCTGTTCGGGACACTTATAGACAAGAAAAGTAATTACCAACATTCAGTTGTTGATTTTTAAACCGCCTGTCCCTTTCGTGAACGTACTGCAAAATATCATTGACAAGAGAAATAACAAAATCAACATTCTGTTTTGTTTCGTCTCTTGTCATTTTCACATTGTATTCATAAAAATTATTTAACATTGTATAAATATTCATTTTTACATGTACACGATGATAATTGTGACATTAAAGTTTTTATCTGCGTTTTTACATGATATATTATTATCATAGTGTGTAGAGCAAAATCCAAAATTAAAGATAAATAGAAATAGGTGTTCATCATGTATAGCAATAAATCGGGTCAATATAGCCCCAATGTTGTTTTGATAATATACAACATGTATATGGACAAATGCTAGTTCCAGGATGACATTTAATGTAATTTAATATCGTATATATAATAAGATGTGGTATGACTGCCATCCAAGTCACAGTGTGTAAAATTAAACCATTATAGGACAAGGTACAGCCTTCAACACGGGCATTTACATTTTTTTTTCGCTTTCCTTTTCCTTTGACATTACATGAAAAACTCATAGCATTATTTATCTCATTATTTGATGTCATTTTGGGGTCTTTTATATCTAAGTGGTATAGGCTTTGCGCATTGTTGATGGCCGTTAGGTGACCTATAGTTCTGTGTCATTTTGGTCTCATTGGCAATCTTACCACTTTCGTATCAAATGTTATCAGAAAGGGACGCTAAATTGTTGAAAGACCACGCTTTTAATATTACTTTATTTGTTCATTACGTCCATATGATCATTGGTCAGACACGAATTTGGAGGAGCATGTACTTTGATTAGGGTTATGATTAGCCCATTTTTTGTAAATTAAATGAAATTCAATGATTTAGACAGCCAATTTTGTTTTTACCTTCTCGAATAAGATGCAGCATGGATATCATGTAGTAAATCTCATTGTTTGACACTGATAATATGAACATATACCAGTACTTGTAAATTGAGTAAGATATACCTGTCCATAAGTATCCCAATATTGTCTCATCCCAAGTTTGTTTCTTGTTTAATCAGGTTTTTATTATCTATGTAAGCAAAAATATATGTTGTTGAAAGTTTTCTTATATCCTTCTTACCAAATACTCTAAAACTATTGATCATGCTGTTTGATTTTTCATCCTACTCTGCATTATCGGATCTTTGATTAAATCACTTTGTCAGGATACAAGTACAAAATGTATTCACAATAAGAAAGTAAATGAACATCAGAAAGCATATTAAAAAGTAAAATCACCAAAATACTAGACTCCGAGGAAAATTCAAAACAGAAAGTCCATAATCAAATGGCCATATTAAAAAATCAAAAACACATCAAACAAATGGATAACAACTGTCATAGTCCTGCAATATTAAATGATACACAGCTCGTTGATGTTAATTTTATATATTTACATTCCCTCTCTTTGAATTAATGTAGTTTACCTTACGAATGAAAAATTAAAAAATCAGTTTTATTTTGATTTTTTTTGCATTTTTTGGTAAATGTTTGCTATTGCAACCGAACAGAAAAAAATGGAATGTATTACTAAATTATAATCCTGGTACCTTTGATAACTATTTACTTAAATCGAAACTAACAAAAATGACCATAGTTCTGTTATATTAAAGTATCTAATAATAACTTATCAGTGTTTTTTAATAATTGTATACTTCATAAAATGCAAGAAACTCATTTTGACCCTGTTACCCCGATTAGTTTGAAAAAAGCGTGGCTGGTCACATGTATGGTTAAATTTTGTTATATTCAAAGCTTGTCTTTGTGTCGTACTTTTCCTACAACTCTACACCGCACATCGTTAATGCAATCCCCTCGGAGGCTAGACAGCGTCCATAGTTCATATGTTACTTTTGGACACGAACAAGATACAGTACGTTTTTAGATGGTTTGATTACTATTTTTACAACTGTTATATTATCGTATGTCAAACAGGAGTAATAACAAATAAACTCATCATAGATACCAGGATAAAAATTTCTTATTTACGCCAGACGCACCGCACCAGATCCGCATTTTGACAACTAATGTCTCTTCAGTGATGCTCTAGGCCGTAATATTTTAATATTAAGATTATAATACAAATGTTCAAGATCGGATCAACCTAAAAATGACTTAAACAATAGTCGGACAAGGAGTTTTGCAAACTCAGTTGAAGAAGGCCATCTTGGTTCCTGATCTAGCTTTACCAAACTCGTGCCCGAGTAGAAGATGTGCTGCAACTAATATAAATGCATGTGTTCAACAGATAATTCAGGATGGATTATAATTGTCAGTGTAACAGCCGGGGATTTAGACATATATCAGCTTTTAAATCATCAAATTGACGTATACGTGGCCGGTTAACAGCCTCACTTACGAGGTGTTGTGTCGTTGTTCTCCTCTTATATTTATGCGTTTCCGTCAGTTTTAGTTTGTTACCCCGATTTTGTTTTTTGTCCATGGATTTATGAGTTTGAACAACGGTATACTACTGTTGCCTTTATTTACGAGTGATTTGCATCTTTCTTTGCTAGAAAGGAATTTTAAAGCAGAGACACACAATGTTCCCTTTCCCACTGATTATGCATACTCTAGATTCATTATTATTCGTTGGATGCAAAGGTTGTGTCTCTTGGCTGGAGGTAAACGACGAATTACAAGTTTTCTCTAGGCTTTGAATGCAGAGCTTGGCAGGACCACGAAATTCAATATCAACGAAAATTTTTTTCCTAAATCCATGAAAATTGATATCAACAAAGATAAATGAAACCACAGTGTCAATGGACAATCTCTGAGCTAACGTATCTCTGGTAGATAAGATTTCTATCAATACCTTTTTTGTGCGTTGACAATATAATCTTGTTTAACAAATGACTCATTAAACAAATTTGATATACAGCTTCATAGTAACTTGTTTTTGTAAGGGCTAACCTTAATATTAATGCTTCGTGTAATTATACCTCTATGATTTAATTTGGTTCTTAATTCTAATTGTATCATCACCAGCCCAGTAGTCAGTACTTCGGTGTTGACATGAATATCAGTTATAAGGTAATTTTTTATAAATTTCCTGTTTACAAAACCTTGTTTTTTATTCGAAAAATTAAGGATTTTATTTGGCACAACTGTTTTTAGTTTTGGATCCTCAATGCTCTTCAACTTTGAACTTGTTTGGCTTTATAACTATTTTGATCTGAGCGTAATTTATGAGTATTATGTAGACGAAATGCGCGTCTGGCGTATTAAGTTATAATCCTGGTACCTTTGATAACTATCATAGTGCATAAATCAAGATATCATTTTCATCAGTATTGTTTTTTTGTTGTTCTTTTTAATCATATGTTTGTTGTTATAATTTCATGTTGCCGTTTGTGGTCCAATTAATTTGAAATAAACTGTTTCATATTAATCTCGATTCGGCAATGTCTTCAGTTAATCAAACTTTTTGTGAATTTGTTAGAGTATTGATAAATAGACTGTTCATTTTACTTTCACTTCTCATCAGATTTATGAAAACTGTTTGTGAAAGTGAAAATTAATCGATAATCATTTTATTGTATGATTGGAGATCCAAATGTTAGAATGGTTAGTCTACATAAGTTTTGTAAAAACAAATTGTCAACGATTATTTCAGGTGAATTCTACAGTTGTCAGGTTGTAGCGTCGCCGTTTAATGATTTGTACAGTTACGGTATTTACTAGAAAAGAAAACATTATAAAGATTTAATTTCAAAATTCACTCCGAAGTATTGCTTGGTGAAACAGACAATACAAATATCACGTTCTGCTAATTCAAATTATCTAAAAGATTCAAAACATATTTTAAATTAGATAATGTTCTGGATTATTTAAAAATTTGAAAATGTTTTGTACAACCTGGTCAAGTACTTCTCTGTCCTTATTCTCCAGCAAATTGACCCCTGTATGGAAATACAGAGGCAGGTTACCACGCTGGATATGTTGTATGAGCAAGTAACACATGGACTCAATTCTTACAGAAAGCTGTTCATTAGTCCATTCTGCATCAGATGGGCGAATTTCACATTCCCAGAAAAGAATAGTTTTAAGATGGTACGAAGTAATTACTTGTTTAGTTCCTTTTGGACACCAACTTTCCCGTAGTTTTTTCATTATCCGTTGACTCTTTTTACGACAAGTTCCATTCGAGTCAATGCCATCAAGCAATTTCTTTTCGCACATGACAAATGACAAAGACCAGTAAAACGGATCTTTAGCAACTTCGTGGATGCCCTCGGATTTGATCTCATCAATCTTTGCCCTGGACGGCCATCTGGCTCCTGATCTTGGCCAACCAAACTCTGGTTTGAATGGAATGTGTAATTTAATAATAGGTGCAAGATCAACACTTATTGTACCGCCTGCAATTTTAGGATGGCTAATTGTTAGTGTAGCGGCAAGTGACTCAGATAACCTTTTTGCGTCAACATACCGACGTATTTGTGGTCGATTCACAGCTTCACTAACGAGTGCTTTAAACCTTCTTTTAACTTTAATTGGTATTATGTCATCATCAATTGTCAAACAAGCCGGTCCTTCATTTGAATGTTCATTATTCCACTGTTGTATTTTTCCTGGAATGCTAGTTAAGCATTTCCCTACTGGTGCTGATGGCAGTGGAATTGAAGTTCTAACCACTTCCTTATTTTCATTGAATCCGTAATAAGCCGATGTTCTAGGAGTCCAACTGAAAGATGATCCTGTATCTAACACTACGCTATAATCAAATTCGTCTGCTCGAGACACTTTAAGGTGGGAGTAATAACTCCCGACATTTAATGGCTGCACTTGAAACCGTTTGTCTCTTTCATGAACATACTGCAAAATGTCTTGCACAAGAGGCTTTACAAACTCGACATTCTGCTTCGTTTCGTCTCTTGTCATTTTCACATTGTCTTCGTAAAATCTATTTAGAATTGTATTATCCATATTAACTGTTTAACAAAAATTTGAAAGTGAAATGATGCTTTTCTATCTGTCTTCTTATATCTATATAGTATCAGTTTCTAGAAATTTCCTATTGTAAGAATAGAAAAGGGGATTTTCATATCTAAAAATAAATCTGTTGTAACTAATTTATGTAATGGTTGGGGGTTCAAGATGGTATGAACACAGTATATATTTGACTATGCAAGATTTATTTAAAATTACTAAAATAAATTATACATCGCATAACATTTAAACACATTATGCATGTTACATGTTATGCAGAGGGTTATTTTTTAAATATTCATATGGGATAAAAAATAAAATAAACATTTTGCATATATTATACTAGTATATACAGGTAAACAAGGTAAAATCATGTACAGTTTTGTCAATCAGATTTATGCGTAATCTAAATAAGAAGGGAGTCGTTAGCTATAAAACATAGGCCTTAGTTAAGCAGTAAACTTCTAATCCATTATAAACCGATTTTTCGAAAGATCAAATCACCAACATTTAAGAGACGAATGACAAAAGAAATATCTTGCCCTTCGACCGCCTGAAAACGATGAAAATGTTGGAAGATTCTTAACATTGACTAAAATAATGAAATGCTTAAGCAATTAATCAACCAATAGAAAAGATATCTCAATCTATATTTCAATTGTTGAGTTTCACTCTCCCCCTGGTATAATTTTTCCCTCTATTCTTGGGTTGGTCGTAAAATAGAAATTGCTTCATAATGTAAGTTCCAAATGCATGTCAGAAACTTTTTGTAACATTATTTCATCGGAAACAGATATTATATATGGCATTGTTTATAACAAAGTGTTAAGCAACAGTAGTAAACCGCTGTTCGAAACTCATAAATCGATTGAAAAAAACTAATCCGGGTTACAAACTAAAACTGAGGGAAACGCATTAAATAAAGGGGAGGACAACGACACAACATTTAAATGTAACACACATAGAAAAGAAATAAGCGTTAGACAAAATCCGATGAGAATAACAAATATAACATCAAAACTAAATACATGAATTTGGAATAGAAAAGTACCGTGACATGTCTTATAGTATGTGAATGCACACTCAAATATAAGATAAAACAAACGACACAACAGAAACACAACGTTAAAATGTAACAAACTCAGAAACGAACTATAATATAACAATGGCCATATTCCTGACTTAAAACAGGACGTTTTTTAAAGAAAAAAATGGTGGGTTGAACCTTGTTTTGTGGCATGTAAAACCTCCCGCTTTAATGGCAATGTTAAATATAACATTAAAATGACAACATAACATTACAGGACTACAATACAAATAAATAGGAGAACATATTGGACAAAGAAACACACGAATAATAGCTGACAAAAGGCACCAGGTTTAAGATTTAATACGTTTACAGGACCTGCAATTGTTGACAATATCCATATCATTGAATACATATTTTGACCAATGCGATTGATAAGTTGAATTGCAGAACCCTGTAAAAGCTACTGTGACAGAATATCATATCAATTAAAATGCGTCTTTTTCATAGAAATCCTCGTTTTTATTCCAGATACTATTGAACATTGAACTTAAATCCCTTACAAGGCATACTTATAGTATAACTAATCGCCGTATTTGAATATCAAAAATAAGACAACGCGTGACCGAACGACGCATGTCTTAGAGTAGTTGCATACTGAAGATGAGATACCACAAGTTTAATCCATAGCGGCGTTCGGTCACAAGTTGTCTTATTTTTGATATTCAAATACGGTGATTAGTTATACTTTTTATTACATTGGCTAATGGCTTTTTTTAATGAAATTAATGTAGAAAATGTAAGGAACTATATGTTTTTCCTACGCATTCACAATTTGTTTTGATCCGACGTTATCGACGTCTTGACAACGTCTATTGTTGTATGACGTCAGAGTGTGAAATAACCACGTTTATTTCACATGTGAAATTATCGGTTTTTATTTAACTGAGAAATCAATGTAATTTATTGCAACCAATGTAATAATATACTTTAATCCATGGTGATTTCTTCCTTATATACAATACATAAGTCTAACAAGGTTAGCAGCGTTTGAAAAAATGCATCGTCATATGCCATCATATTTATGCGACAACTTGAAAAATAGCTACTTGACTAGTAACCCATACCATCTATTATCATGGTTTTGATACATTGAAAATATTGATTTTAAATGGACAGATCCACAAACATAATGAGTGAATTTCTTGAATTCTATTTTTCAAATTTGTCTCAACACGTCGAAATATATATTAATAAAGAAAAATAATCAGTTAAATCTAGAAAGGAACCATGATAACGGATCTCAACACAAAGAACAGACAAACATTAAGTTCTCTCCAAATTAAGCCACATCAAAGATTTCTCTCGTTGTATCCCTTTTAGTCATTCGGGAAGCTGTGAAGTAAGAGATTATGTTCAAATGAATGCAAGATTTGGAAAACTAGGTAAACATGTAGTTTTTCCGATGATAGAAAAGCAAAAATATATATACGGCTTTCGATCAATGCAAACAGAATTTTACCGCAAAGAACTTTTTGAGTACAGGACATTTGTTGTACTTACTAACCATCCTCAGTTAAAAAATGTATCATCCATAGTTAATTTTAAGATTTTCAAATGTTTCGGCTTAGAACATTAAGGGCATCTGCTGCAGTGAAATTGGTATGATGAATGGTATTCCAAAGCATTGGAAAAATTTAGAGAATGGTCTCATTTGAAAACAAATATATTCCTCGTCACTAGTCATCCGAATGCGAATAGACATCCATGACAAATTAAGGACAGCCTTATAACAAAATCCACCCCTTGGTTGTGTGAACAATGTAAGAAAAGACGTTACTTATGCTGTTTAGCTGTCAGAGTGCTTTCATCAGCTCATTTGCAAAATGCTAAATGGAGAACTTAATCTATTTATGTTTAATACTCGGGAGGTAACATGAACACATTCAAAATTCGGCTAAATAACCATCGATCGTGGTATAAAACTCAAACCAACTGTCCTCTCACAAGACATATTCACTCGGAGAAGCTTTCTTTTGATAACGTTACATTTCGAATTATAAAGGAAGACAGTGATTAGGACATCAATGATGAAAGGAGGCGAGATATTATACTTTTTGATTCACCAGCACCACAGTTTAGAACCTAATGGTTTAAATGAAAAAGATGAAAAAGATGGTCTTTAAGTGTCTTCTTCCATAAGATCCCTGTTATATTTGACAAAGAATGTGGTTAACCATGTTTATTATTGATTGATTGGTTGATTGATTGAGTGGTGTGTAACTCAACTATTAGAACTATTCGTTGTGTCGTTGCGGTTTCGTTGTTATTCCAACAAAAGACGTAACCTAGCAGCAACGTTGAAATGACATTCAGAAAGACATTACCGACACATTTCGATATAGTCCGATCGATATACATTACTATTGGCGCTATTTCAATTTTGATAAATTGTGTTAAAGTATACGCCTCTATAGTGGCTGGATTTGGGTTGGTCATAAAATATAAATTGCTTCATAATGTTTCAAATGCATGGACGAAATGTTTTGTAATATTATTTCATCGGAAACAGATATTTTATGGCATTGTTTACAACAAAGTGTCCAGTGGAATTTCTGTTGTTCAGCAAAAATATCCATTTACAAGGAACCAACACATAAAATAATACAAATAAATCATTGTATTCTCATTCGTTCCTCAACCGAAGATAAAATATTCAATACTTAAATAATTTCACTTAGGCTAGTGCATAAAACGAAAACACCATAGCATTATGGGATCAGCTCCATATGTCATCTGTACTGGTCGCTGATATGCTGAAATGTATATCCAAAAACAAAACAGAAACAGTCAGTATACAAATAAATGAACTAAATATACATTCTCCTTACAAATAGTTATGGATGAATGGATGGGTTAGCTGCACTGAAAAGTGACTTTTGAATGGTTATATGCTGCAGATGATTATCAAAGATAACTATGTTGCACCTTTAAACTTAGAATTTAACTATACAATCAAAGTTTAAAACAAATTAAAGGTCCAATTCGGACTGATGATCAATGTAAAATAAATAAACAAATACATTTGAATGTACATGCGGATGAAAAATATAGTCATGTTTATAAGATAATAGCAATACAAAAATTCTAGTCAAACAACTTGATTTTAGAAAAAGAATAAATAAAAATTGATTTAACTGATGGCAAATCTGACCAGTCTTAGAGTAGTTGCATACTGAAGATGAGATACCACAAGGACGAAATTGGATATATTATTGAATATATACTGTTGTGCCGTGCAAACAGGGAAGTTAAATCTATAACTTTCTCGGGTGTTTTGATCGCTATTTTTTGGCATGGAGATTACTTATTTCATGATGTGAATCGATAAATCAACTGTGGTGCTATTACATGTAGTCTAATTAACTTGTGTATGTATGTTTAACAGTTATAATTCATTAATAATAGGTGCATTTCCCCATATTATTCTCCTGATATCGTATTATTTCATTACTTGCCGACATATTCCTCGTGCTAAATATAGGGGGCGTTGTAATCGTTTCTATTTAAACAAAATCTGGTGCAGAATCCGGGCTTTTTCGCCATAACATAGTAGTGGAGCCTACGTCTCCTCAGATTGTATAGAGCACTAAATGACTCAGAGACAAGTGATGAACCAAACAGAGATGGTACGGAACTTGTAATTTATTTAGCAACACATTTCACCCAAAATTAGGGGGTCATACATTTAATTTAATCTAATTCTCGACTTGCAAGAGCAAGTGGTCTTTCGCCAGATTTCTCAAAATCTCGGAAGTAGCACCAAAAATAGATAGTGCAATAATTTATCAATAGCTGTAATTTAAATTGAGTTCATATTTGGGAAGTTCACCAAATCTTCAAATCACCAAATCTCCAAATTACCAAATTAGGATATGCACCAAAATAACATTTATATTTATTGTTATTGTTAAAATGTGATATTCATTTCAATGGAATAATTTATTCTATTGTTGATAGTTATTGCCTGACTATATTTATTAATGTTATCTATTTGAGAATCATCTCCATTGTGTTTTAGCCTTAACCCACATTCTAAATTGTATCGATCGCCCAACCAGGTTCGTAACAATACCAAGACAGATAATGAAAATTATAGACTTAAATGGATTTTAGAATAGAGAGTATTTAGTTATACTGGTTTAAAATGGTCCTCTGTTATAAGATTGAATATTTCAGAGCCGAGTTCATTCGGCTCAGTTAAACTAATCGGATGATATCATAACTATGTAAGAGAAATCGTGTAACAGCACACGGAAAGAGATATCTACTTGCATATTGTCCACTTGTTCATTAATCTGCATTTTCTTCTAAGCTAGTCCCGGAATTTGATGAATTTTCATGACTAAAAATATTGTTTTCCCATTTTGTCCGAATGATAAAAGTGTATATAATAAATGTTGCTAGAGACCACAAAACACATTGTTGTTACATTATAATGAAGACAACGTTTTAAATTTTAGATAAGAACCAGCAAAAATAAAAAGAATGTCCGCATGCATTTTGGGTTTGTTTACGACAGTTGGTTTCCATTCCTTCGATGTGTTAGAGCTTAAGATAAAGATAATGACGCGAGGCGCAATTTTCTTTCCAAAAAATTACAGGACACACTATGTTGATAACGAAGTGTAAAATCGAGACAATTTAGATGCAGAAAAAACATAATTCTGATTTGAAACAACAAATATTCCATTGATGGTCATCCCCTCAAAAATACAAATGAGACGCCACGATTGCGCAACAATATTTTAATTAATAAATTCATGACTGCAAAGAGATACTAATATCTTCAGGCAACCCAAATGAAAAAAATGTATACTACAATTAAGACACAAAAGAAATGAAACCTTAACTAAACATATTGCGTAAGGTAGACTAGGGTATTATTTTTTTTCTTCAAAGAATATAAGAGAAACGGTCACAGAGCTTCCTGTAAGTTCTGCCAGAGTTTGTACAGGTTATAAGAACAATTCATTTATAATGATTTTTTCAGAAAACAAAAATAAAAATGATATACCTTCTTGCTACTAAAGAAAGTATTTAAATTTATTACACATTCCTTTAATTAAGTTAGAACATTGAACACACATCCGGTTTTTTTTCGAGGTACGTGTAGCTTAGTCTTTAGTTGTCTATGTTGTGTTTTGTGTTTTGTTGTTTGCCTTTTCGTCATTATCTGTTTTGCCATGGTATTGTCATTTTATTTTCTATTAATAAGTTTAGATATCCATTTTAAATTAGTGTTGTCAAATCGTACACTTTTGCCTAACCGGTTACTCGGATAATCGTTCGACCGATTAACCGGTTAACCGGTAATTTAAGTTGGTGTTTGAAAGCCTTATCAATAGAACCCTACACATAGATATAAGATGTTGTATGAGTGTCAATTTGACAACAAGTCATAAATACGCTTTTAGAATTGAAGTTTTTCTTTTAGCATTATAAGGCTTGTCTGTGAGGATTCCTGACGAAGTTTGACTTTTAATAATCAAATACACCGTATCAACTATAGCGTTTGTGCCAACTTCAGATTTAAAAATCCAAAAACAAAATCTTAATCTCGTAGAATTGAACATGTCATATGTCTGAAACCGATTATTCTTTCCTTTTCTCTTGTTGTCTCCGAAAATAATGGGGTGTGTTTCAATTTGAAATGATTAATTATAAAAAATAAGATGTGGTATGATTGCCAATGAGACAATTCTTCAAAATCATCCCTTCGTAAATTTTACGGACGCCATCACGAGTTGATTGACCGTTATGGAATAACCGTTTCACAAATGATATCGGATATGTTCCTTACGTCGTAACTACAATCCCCTTCCCTTTCATGAATGTGACCTACCGAATTAGACTATTTACCGGATTTGTAATCACATAAGCAACACGACGGGTGCCACATGTGGAGCAGGATCTGCTTACCCTTCAGGAGAACCTGAGATCACCCCTAGTTTTTGGTGGGGTTCGTGTTGTTAATTCTTTAGTTTTCTATGTTGTGTCATGTGTACTATTGTTTTTCTGTTTGTCTTTTTCATTTTTAGCCATGGCGTTGTCAGTTTGTTTTAGATTTATGAGTTTGACTGTCCCTTTGGTATCTTTCGTCCCTCTTTCACAAGATACCAAAATGACACAGAAATTAACAACTATAGGTCATTGTACATGCTGTACGACCTGTTTCTTAACTGTTTGCTTTTTCTTTAAGCATGTTACTCGTACTTTCATGTATACATTGAGTACGTTCGCATTGGTTTGCATTTCACAATTTTTGAATTTAAAGTAAGACTAACCCATGCACTACGGAGGTTTCACATTTAAATGTAGGTTTACACAATATTAGATCGAAAACGAAATAATGAAGTAATTAGTAAAATTAAATCTCATTACTGATTTAAAGTTACTGTTAAAAAAACATGTTTACTAATTATGTTTCTTAAAGATCCTGCCCCGAACTTAATTAATTTTATGTTTTTAGGATTAACAATAGCGATCAATATACTGGACAATTGATCTGTCAAACTAATTACCACGACGACAATTTTTAAATAAAACAACTATTTAATGATTTGATTTTCAACACAAATTTATATCAAATCTATCGAAATTGAAAAAAGTTTGGTTAACCGGTTAGCGTTTTTGGTATTCGGTATTCGGTCGTTCGACCGATTAATCGGTTAACCGGTTAACCGTTGACAACACTTTTTTAAATCCTTCTACCTTTCTTTCATTTGACGAGGAAAACTATAACAGAGAAATATAATCCTATATACACTACTTGAAGCATCTAATTGATAAGAATAAAACATATTTGATAAGTGAAATCACGTTAAAATATCAAAATAATTTATAAAAAAAAGTTAACACTCTTCTTGTATCCTTCACTAATCGCAGAATGATACTACAATACGTTGCGATACCCTTATGTCAAACACAGTGATATGATGAGTTATTGTCAATTTTCAGACACTTCATTGGTCCGCTATCCCATTCTATCCTTTAGGAGCACCTTCGATCACCCTTGTTTTTGGTGGGGTTCGTGTTGTTTTTCCATTAGATTTCTATGTTGTGTGATGCGTAATATTGTCTGTCTGTTTGTCTTTTTTTATTTTCAGCCATGGCGTTGTCAGTTTATTTTCGATTTTTATATGAGTTTGACAGTCCCTCTGGTATCTTTCGTCCTTCTGTTAAGGACCAGTTTATAATTCTGATGTCATAGTCAAACCATCATTTTAGATTTTTATGTTTGACAATTTCTACTTTCAATTTAGGGTATGTTTGACTAAGGAAATGCAAATCATGACTTTAATCCTATGATCACAATATGTCACCTGAACGGCATACGGATAATTTATTTTTTGCTGGTTCTTATCTAAAAGTAATAACGTTGCCTTCATCATAATGTAACAACAATGTTTTAATGGTCTTTAGCAACGTTTTGTTTGAAGCCGATCACGCTGTATATATGCATTGGAAACGCAGGTGCGTGCTTATATAAACAAGTTATGAATTACATCTTGCATCCTTTTAAGACGGTGCTTTATAAACTATTTATTTGCTCAACGTAAAAATAACACTACAGAACAAATAGTGTTGTTCATGGTAGAACAATAAAAAAGAAAGTTTAATAATGATAATTACATTTCAAATTTTCGAAACATCCGCTTTGGCGGTGAGAACATTCAACCATTCATTCAACTTCATTTGAACTTTAGTGAATGGTTGTCTAAGTAGCAATCACACCTCATTGCTTATTGTTATGTAAAATATCTATACAAAAATTGTACAAACTGAAACACTTTGGCAAACGATATTTGTTTTTAATCTCGTAGTTGAGTAGTTTTGTGTCGTTAAAATGCTACAAAAAAATCTTTTTCAACTCCAACATTAAAGTAGAAGGCTCGACAAATAGACAATGCATTTATCATATGATAGCTTACATTTTTTAATAATTTAAGACAGGTAAAAGATTCATAACATATTTGGAACCAAAATCTTTTCTGGATTTTTTCAAAAACTTTAGAATGTTCTCTGCAACCTTGATAAGAACTTTCCTGTCCTTTTTTTCCAACAAATTAATCCCCGTATGGAAATAGAGAGGCAAGTTGCCTCTTAGTATGTGATATATGAGACTGTAACACATTGAAACAACTCTTATTGAAAGTTGTTCATCAGTCCATTCTGAATCATCTGGATGAATTTCACATTCCCAGAAAAGAATATTTTTAAGATGATATGAAGTAAATTCTTGTTTTGATCTTTGCAAACACCACATTTCTCGGAGTTTCTTCAAAATGCGATGACTCTTTTTACGGCAAGTAACATTCGAGTCAACACCATCTAGCAATTTCTGTTCACATATGACGAACGACAAAGACCAGTACAATGGATCTTTAGCAACTAAGTGTATTCCCTCAGCTATTATCTCTTGAATCTTTGTACAGGATGGCCATCTGGCTCCTGGTCTGGGCCAACCAAACTCCAGTTTGAATGGAATGTGGCCTTTTATAAGAGGTGCGAGATCAACGCTTATTTGCTCGCCTGTAGTTGGATGTTTGATCGTCAATGTAGTTGCAGGGGAATCTGATAATCTTTCCACGTTGACATATTGATGTATTCTAGGTTTCTCCAAAGTTTCACTTACTTCATTTACGAGTGCTTTAAACCATCTTTTAACGTTTCGAGGTATAATGCAGTCATTCTCTGTCAAACAAGCAGGTCCTTCATTCAAACCGTTGTTATTCCAATGTTGTATTTGTGCTGAAATCTCTACGAAGGTTTTTCCAACTGGAGGACACTGCAGTTGATTCGATTTTCTAACAACTTCTTTGTTATTTTGAACTCTATAATAAGGATGCGGTTTATGATTCCAAACAAGAGATGATCCTACATCTAACACTACACTATAGTCAAACTCGTCTGCTCGAGACCCTTTAAGATCAGTATAAAAACTCCCAACATGTAATGGTTGTTTTTTAAAGCGTCTGTCTCTTTTATTAACTTCTTCCAAGATTTCATTGACAAGGGAATCTACGAAAGCAGCGTTATCTTTTATATTGTGTGTTGTAATAGTCACATTGTCTTCATAGAACTTATTTAACATTCTATTAATTTCCATCTTTACTGGTAAACGTAAAAGGCAATTTTGAAATGAATGCTTTTATGTCTGCTTTTTTGTATAATAAATTATGGTATCACGTTCAACAAATTCCCCATATAAAACAGACAAGGAAGTTTCATATTTAAAAATAAGTCTGGTGTAACTTGGTCTCCAACGGTGTAATTTATCCAACTATAAAATAAAATAAGGTTTAAATGTTGAAGAAAAAAAACCCGAATTATATCAACAAAACGCTAACGACTTCGTCTTGTATCTTATATCAGATGTGGATACTTAAAAATTCAAAAGATCTTTTAGAGTACATATTATCTAACTCTCTTTCATCTTGTAACAGTATTAAAACATTTGACTTTTCTACTCTGTACACAAGTATTCCACATTCCAAACTAAAAGACAAATTGAAAGAGTTGGTATTACTTTGCTTCATAAAAAAGAATGGCCAACGTAGATACAAGTATCTTGTCTTAGGGAGGGATAAATCCTACTTTGTAAAGAATCAATCTGATTCAAACAAAAAATTCTCTGAAACTGATATTATCAAGATGCTTGATTTCTTGATTGACAACATATTTGTTACGTTCGGAGGATGTGTTTTTCAACAGACTGTCGGCATTCCAATGGGAACAAACTGTGCCCCTCTACTCGCCGACTTGTTTCTTTATTATTATGAGGCTGACTTCATGCAGGAACTTCTTAGGAAGAAAGATAAGAAGTTAGCAATATCCTTTAACTCTACTTTCCGCTATATAGATGATGTTCTTTTACTAAACAATTCAAAATTTGGTGACTATGTGGAACGCATCTATCCAATCGAACTAGAGATAAAGGATACTACAGATACAGTTAAGTCGGCTTCATATCTTGACTTACATCTAGAAATTGACAATGAGGGTCGGTTAAAAACAAAACTTTACGACAAAAGAGATGATTTCAGCTTTCCAATTGTGAACTTTCCATTTCTAAGTAGCAACAATCCAGCAGCACCTGCATACGGGGTATATATCTCCCAATTGATACGCTATTCCCGTGCTTGCATTTCCTATCATGATTTTCTTGATAGAGGTTTGCTTCTCACAAGGAAGCAATTAAACCAAGAGTTCCAAATGGTGAAGTTGAAATCATCCCTTCGTAAATTTTACGGACGCCATCACGAGTTGGTTGACCGTTATGGAATAACCGTTTTACAAATGATATCGGATATGTTCCTTACGTCGTAACTGCAATCCCCTTCCCTTTCATGAATATGACCTACCGAATTAGACTATTTACCGGATTTGTAATCACATAAGCAACACGACGGGTGCCACATGTGGAGCAGGATCTGCTTACCCTTCCGGAGCACCTGAGATCACCCCTAGTTTTTGGTGGGGTTCGTGTTGTTTATTCTTTAGTTTTCTATGTTGTGTCGTGTGTACTATTGTTTTTCTGTTTTCATTTTTAGCCATGGCGTTGTCAGTTTGATTTAGATTTATGAGTTTGACTGTCCCTTTGGTATCTTTCGTCCCTCTTTAATTAATTCTTTTCAATAAGATGTAATTCAAACAATCAAAATATATGAATGAGTGTTTCAAGCATTAATTTTGTACTCCTATAGAACTGAGTACAGTTTTATGACCCACAGCCCAGGCTTAACATTTAGTACACCAAACACGCGTATCGCTATACGTCAAAATTTGGAAAATCACAAGAAGTTGTGCTAAAACCGCTTAAGTCATATTTTGACTTTCATCTAGAGATGGACAATGATAGTCGGTTGAAAACAAAACTTTAAGACTAGAGAGAGGATTTCAACTTCTAAATTGTGAACTTTCCATTTCTATGACTTGTATTTCCTAACAAGATTTCCTTAATCGAGGGTTACAGCTAACAAGGAAGCTATTAAGCCAAGAGTTCTAAATGGTGAAGATAAAATAGCCCTTCGTACATTTTAAGGACGCTATCACGAGTTGGTTGTTCGTTATCGAATATCCGTTTCACAGATGATATCGCATATGTTCCCTCATGTCGTAACTATAATCCCTTTTCCTTTCCACGAATGTTACCTATTAAATAAGCCTTTTTCAGGGTCTTTTATAACATGAGCAATGCGAAGGGTGCGACATGTTGAGCAGGATCTGCTTACCCTTCCGGTGCACCCCCTCTCCTAAAGCAATATATGTCCGGGCTAAAAAAAACATGGTCTATTGAATATTGAATCATTTTATATTTACAGAAAATTAACAAATCAATGACAATTCATATTAAGAGAAAAAGTGCTTTATATTACGGGGCTTGTGATACCCATATAGACGAATAACCAAATTATTGGACAGAGCTATAGACTACAAAAATGATCACCATGTGTTTTGTCATTTGATTTTGCCGTGTGATTATGGAATTTCCGATTGGATTTTCCTCTGAGTTCAGTATTTTTGTGATTTTTCTTTTTACCAAATGCAACACTATACTATAATAGCTCATCCAAGACCATCAGATGGTCTTAAAGTTACAAACACAAGCATTCAAAATTTTGAAAGACAACCAGGAACATTTTGCAGCTGAGTACAATTGAGTTATTAATCACACATACACCTTCGTCTGTCGTTGCCTCGAACTCAGTAGTTTCCAAATCCGTATTATTCGCAATATTTCCAAGGTCTGTACGTCTAAAAACAGTTACTTTTGTAAATTGGCTAGTAATTCGAAATTTTGCCTGACTCGAACTTAATCTGCAATTCGAAACAATGCATTTTATTTTGTTATCTGGAGTATTCGTCACTTGCCAAAATCGCTATGGAATTTAAATGTCTTTATTACACTAGTTGATTATATAATTGTTAATTAATTTGGTATGTATCATTTTTGTACAAGGCTTTATCAATATGAACTGGTTATAGATCGTTTTTAGCTGCCTTTTCTACTGTCAAACAATGTACCCAGTTTATAAAAGAGGGACGAAAGATACCACGAAAGATACCAAACTATAAACAAGATATAAACTTTAAAGCAATTGTCCTAAAAGGACAATTCCAGGATGACATTTGATGTAATTTGATATAATGCATATAATAAGATGTAGCATGAGCGACATTGAAAACAAATTCCATCTAAGTCACAAGTTGTAGAAGTAAACTATTATAGGTCAAAGTATCCCCTTCAACACGGGCATTTGCAGCTTTTTTGCTTTCCTTTTATTTGACATTACATTAAAAACTGATAGCCTCATTTATCTGATTACTTGATGTCATTTGGGGCCTTTTATATCTGACTTAGTGGTATGGGCTTTGCGCATTGTTGATGACCGTAAAGTGACCTATAGTTGTTAAATTCTATTATTCTTTGTCTTGTGTGTTGAGTTGTCTCATTGGCAATCTTACCACTTTCCTATCAAATGTTATCAGAAAGGGACGCCAAATTGCTGAAAGACAAAGCATTTGATATTACTTTATTTGGTCAATGCGTACATAGGATCATTGATCAGACACTGACTTTGGAGGAGGATGTACTTTTATGATTAGCCAATCATTCGTAATTTAAATGAATGTTAAATTACGTGTGGCTATACAGGGCTTACATAATAATTGATAAAACTTAGAATGGAAATGGGTAACTTTTTGATATTGCAAACGAATGAAGACTGAAACTTCAGTTATTTAGTTATTGAAGCTTACATTTTGATTTATCACAAAAGACTTGACTACCTCTTAACCTAAACAAAACTACACACAATGACATAGCAACTATTAAAGATGAAGAAAGATGTGTAATACAATACCCTCGAACCACAGAGTGAGTCCATGATTAATTTGTAACATTTGGACCCGAAATCCTTTTTTATAATTCATTTCACATGTTAAATACAGTACATTTTTGTATGATTTTATTACTGTTTTTACAACTGTAACACTATCGTATGTCAAACTGGAGTTATGACAATGCACCAGATCCGCATTTCGGCAATTTATATCTCTTCAGTGATGCTCGAGACCAAACTATTTCAATATAAATATTATAATACAAATGTTGATGAGTTGGTCAACCAAAAACGAACGGATAACAACTGTCTTGGTAAAGTCATTGTCTTATGTAGAAAATGGTGGATTGCACCTGGTTTATTAGCTTGCGTAACCTCTCACGTGAATGATAGTCGAAAAACTACCGGTCTATTTCATAACATTGCAAACATAAACCAACGTCAACCCGTGAATTACATAATCTTGACGTTTGACAGGCATTTATTTAATGTAGTGGGTTTTAGCATTAGCTTAATTGGGCGATTCACTGTGTTTGGCAATACACTGCAATTCATAACAAAACAGGAACAAGTCGGTTATTTAAGTAGTGCAACCAGTGCAGATAAGAATGTATACAACCTGTTGATAAACTTTATTGGTGAAACATATATAATGTTGTCGAGAAGAAAATATATCTAGCATGTAGCCATTTTCCATTACAGAAGACGGCTTTATTTTACTTGCAGTTATTTATCTGCAATCCAATTTCTTTAAAGGATAGAATAGATTTTACGGTTACCTATCTAACAGACTACACCTCGGAACTGGCGTATTGCTGATAGATTTGATTTCTATCAATGCCTTTATTTGTTCCTTGGCAATCTTGTTGAACAAATGTCTCTTTCAACAAAACTGATATACAGCTTCATCGTAACTTGTATTTGTAAGGGCTAACCTTATTATTAGTGCTTCATGTAATATATACCACTATGACTTTTTGGGTTATTATTGTTTTCTCCTTCATTAAATAGACTCATAAAATTCATAAAATCAATCAAAATGTTATGTTCATCAGTATTGTTATTTTGTATTTATTTACATAACTCCTTGTTTGTTGTTATGTTATTTCATGTTGATTTTTCTGGTCCCATTAATTTGAAATAAAGTGTTTCATATTCTTTTAAATTCTGTGATAGCAATAATGCCTTCAGTTAATTAATCTTTTGTGGATTTGTTGGTGAATGGATAAATGGTACGACCTATTCATATTGTTCATCTTCACTTTTTATCAGATTTATGAAAATTGTTAGTGGAAGTGAGTAAATCGATACTCATTTTTTTGTGTTACTGAATTTGTTTTTAACATGTTTGATAACAAATATATCATATTTATTCAAATACTTAAAAAAATCTACATAAGCTTTCAAAAGAGAGTTTCGGGTGAATTATACAGATATCGCGCCAAAGTATATGTTGTTCAGTTAGAAAATCACAAGAAAAAAGTTCTAAGTAGACATTATCAAGATATAATTGTAATATTTACTCCGAAGAAGTGCTCGATAAAGAAAGACAATGCAAATATCATATTATGCTAATTCAATTTTTTCAAAGATTTACAACATATTCTAAATTAGATAATGTTCGGGATTTTTCAAAAACTTGAAAATGTTCTGTACAACCTGGTCAAGAACGTCTCTATCCTTATTCTCCAGCACATTGACCCCGCTTTTTATCTCGACAATCTTAGTTCGAGGAGGCCACCTGGCTCCTGCTCTAGGCCAACCAATCTCTTGGTTAAATGGAACATGTGATTCAATAAGAGGGACAAGATCAACACTTATTTCTCCTGTGATGTCAGGACGGTTAATACTCAAAGTAGCAGCAGGTGACTTGGATAACCTGTTTGCATTTACATGTTGAAGAGTGTGTGGTAGGTTAACAGTTTCTCTGACGAGAGATTTAAACCACCTCTTTACTTTAATTGGTATTATGTGATCACTTATTGTCAAACAAGCCGGTCCTTTTTTTTAAATTTTCATTATTCCATCTTTGTGTCAGTCCTACAACCTCTATAAGGCATTTTCCTATTGGAAGTGACGGCAGTGGAATAGATTTGCAAACCACTTCTTGGTTTCCAGTATATCCATAATAAGCCGGCGTTCCAGTAGTCCAAGCAAGAAGTGGTCCTGTATCTAACACAATGCTATAGTCAAACTCGTCTGCTCCGGACACTTTTAAACGAGAATAAAAACTACCAACATTCAGCGGTTGTATTTTAAATCGCCTGTCTCTTTCATGAACGTACTGCAAAACATCATATTACCCCTATAATAGTTCTGTGCTAGGGAAACCGTCAAATCAGGTTTATATTTTTGGAAGTACAAATCACAAAGAACATGTGCAAATAGATGTGAACACACCTTTAAGTGAGTATATCTTAACAAAACAGCTAAATTAGGAACAATAAGTGAACGGATGCATGCAAAGACCAAAAAAGATAATGCTACACTGCGATATCGAATCATAATAAGGTTTATTATAAATAAACATAAATTCGATCTTCAAAATGTATAACTTTTTTATTACTAGATACTTATAGATACAGTGAATAATGTAAAATCAAGATTATTTTATAATAATTCAAAAAAATTCTAAAATTCGCTCTCTATAACAAAATCAGAGACTTAGTTAATATCTTGAATAATATATACTTATGAAAAAGACATATTTACAGTTTGTAATGTGTGACTGTATTTTAAAGTGTCAACTACACTCGATTGGTACGTTTTTGTAAGAATGCCTAAGCTGACAGATTCTGAAGTACATGTTTTCACAATTATCTATTTTCCTACTTTTATTTAAAGCAGACTGGTTTCGGAGCCAATTTCAACATTGTCAAATTTAAATCGGTATCGAACCAACGTATTGTTAGAATACAATTTTTTTACCATTTTTTGACATCTAATTAACTACTCGAGTGGTAAATAATAGAAAAGAGGAAGAAAAACTTTGTAAGAGCCCATGATTACAGTTGCAAAATTTTATTTCACCTACATCTGCGTCCCAGTTTACGATATTCATTAGATTTGGGAAAACTGAAAGTGAAAGTAAAAGTTAGCCGAAGGCAAAATTAAAGTTTAATTGAAAAAATAATTACAACAGAAAAATCGTTGTTATGTTCCCGATTGCTTTTGCTAACAACAATCTGGAAGAGATCAACATGTAACTTAAAAGTCATCATCATAATACAAAGGTCACGTATGAAGAAAGTGGGTAGATAGACGGTATCATCGTGACTGATACTTTGGAATGGTAGAAACATCTTCTTAGAGACATTTTTATTGTCTGAAGCATGCAGTGCTCATCGTTTGTGCATCAAACCCAGACATAAGTCTGGAGCATTGTCCATACCCGGACATTTAAATTTATAAGCTGTTTTTGTTGCAGTTAAAATTCTTCTTTACCGTGAAAAACATTAAATAATAATAATTTTTGAGATGTAAACCAAGTATTTATTTCTCTGCAGTTGATAAGATGCAGTAGACAATACTAGTCAGTCATATATGTCAATATAAATGTATACAAGGGATTCATTAGAAATTTTGAATTAAATACTGTTCCGGGTTTTTCAAAAACCTCAATATATTCAATGCAACCTGGCTGAGGACATTTTCGTCTTTATTCTCCAACAAATTAACACCTGTATGGAAGTATAAAGGCAAGTTCCCTCGCTGTATACATTGAATGATTAAGTAACACATTGACTCAACTCTTACAGAAAGCTGATCATTGGTCCATTCACTATCGTATGGATGATTTTCGCACTCCCAAAATAAAATGTTTTTAAGATGGTACGAATTTAGTTCTTGTTTTGTTCCTTTTGGACACCACACTTCTCGAAGTTTCTTCATTATGCGTTGACTTTTTTTACGGCAAGTTCCATTTGAGTCAATACCATCTAGCAACTTCTTTTCACATGTTACAAATGAAAGAGACCAATACAGTGGATCTTTAGCAACTTGGTGAATTCCTTCAGCTTTTATCTCTTCATGTTTGGTAAAAGATGGCCATTTGGCTCCCGATCTTGGCCAACCAAATTCTGGTTTGAATGAAAGGTGTGCTTCAATAAGAGGTGTGAGATCTACACTTATTGTATCTCCTACAATGTTAGGATGGCTTATAATCAGTGTAGCGGCAGGTGACTCGGATAATCGTTTTGCATCGACATACTGACGTATGTTTAGTCGATTTACAGCTTCACTGACGAGTGCTTTAAATCTTCTTTTAACTTTTATAGGTATAATGTGGTCACCAATTGTTAAACAAGCCGGTCCTTCGTTAAAACGTCCATTATTCCATTTGTGTGTCAGTCCTGCGACCTGTGTAACGCATTTTCCTGTTGGTGCTGACGGCAGTGGAATCGATGAACGAACAACATCGTTGTTTCCATTATATCTGTAATAAGATGGCGTCCCAATACCCCAATCCAGAGATGATCCAATATCTAAGACTACACTATAATCAAATTCGTCTGCTCGTGTTACTTTTAGATGACAATAGTAACTACCAACATTCAGTTGTTGTTGTTTAAACCGTCTGTCTCTTTCATGAACGTACTGCAAAAGTTTATTGACAAGAGGAATAACAAAATCAACATTCTGTTTTGTTTCGACTCTTGTCATTTTCACATGGTCTTCATAGAAATTATTTAACATTGTATTAATATCCATTTTCACATGTAAACGA
The DNA here is from genome assembly GCA_019925275.1 of Mytilus edulis. NCBI lineage: Eukaryota > Metazoa > Mollusca > Bivalvia > Mytilida > Mytilidae > Mytilus > Mytilus edulis. Next base: position 18,302,049 of record CM034360.1, read on the forward strand.
TAATGACAATTGTGAAATATAAAAGCTTTTTATCTGCCTTCTTACATAATGTGTTATCATCACAGTGTGTAGAGCAAAATCCAAATTTAAAAATAGAAATAGGTGTTCTTTATATATGGCAATAAGTGGAGTCAATATGGCCCCAATGTATTTGAAAAAAGAAGAAGTTTAAATACCTCATAATTTGGCCAAATTAGAACATTTGGTGCACACAGGATTTTACAAAACTGTTTATGAAAGCCAAAAACAAATCCAAATTCAATGTACATGTATTACAAATCATTTATACAGATTATATGATAAAAGGCATTCCACATTTTAGAATACATGTATTTTGTATATTTTTTCCTTCTGTCTTTCTATTTTAATTGTTCTTATATCTGAATATGAGTGGTAACTCATGTATATAAAACATTGTTTATCAACTCAAAGGGAAACAAAACTGAATAAACAGCAGAATACTTAGAATGAAATTCAAAACAGTGTGGCTGTGGCCATTGATTGACACATTAAATCCATTCATTGACTGGGACAATTTAGGTGAACGTTTGTATGTAACGACCACTGCTTACTATGTACTTTTTAAAGACACTTAAACTATGGGGTCACCAAAGGTTCTCAACACCTTAATAAAGTAATTCGAAAAATTAATCAGAAATAACACGATGTTTTGATTTATATCAATTATATAAATCAAAACATAAAGGTAATTCCTGATTAATTTTTCGAATTATTTTATAATTAAAGGCGTTAAGAAACCTTTGGTGGCCCCACAGTTAAAATGTCTATCGTAGCTACGTCGTGAACAGTGGTCGTTACAGACAAATGTTCACGTAAATTGTCTCAGTCAATGGATGAATTTAATGTGTCAATCAATGGCCACAGCCACACTGTTTTGAATTTCATTCTATATCCTGCAGTATCTAGTTCAGGTATCCATTCAGATATCCCCTGAACATGTTGAAGTATCGTACTAGCTGAGATTCAATGTCAATAATATGTATGATTTATTTAATAATGTTCCATTTACAAATAGTGTTTCATTCTTAAAAGAAATTTGAATATATTATAAAATATAAAAATGTTATTATATTTAAAACGATTTTAATTTTTATCACGTTATCTTACTGTTCATTTTTTTAGAATTTTAGTTTATTGAAGGACCTTTTGTCTGATTTTAAGAATATACTTTAAATTGTAATAAAAGCCTTGTTGTGTTAATGCGGCGTAAAGCAACCAACAATCAATCAATGCTAGCTGAGACATCTTAAAGTAGCAACGTTATTCGTTGCAATGCTTCATTCATAATGTGCGGCTATGTTTTAAAACAGAAATGTATTTTTTAAGGGTTAAGTGTAATGTTTATTCTCATGTTGCGCAAGACAAAACAGCAAATCAAAATAATGCATAATATTAGATTTTTTATAACTAATACATAGTAAATATTAATTAAGTAATATTCCGGGGTTCTCAAAACATTTTCTGAACTATCTGGTGTAGAATGTCCTCATTCTAAAGCAAATTGTAGTATAACGGCAGATTGCCATGTTTTATGTATTGAATCAGTCGATAAGATATTGGCTCAATACTTACAGAAAGCTGTCATTAGTTCTTTCTGAACTAGTTGGGTGATTTATCCACCAGAGTTTAAATAATAAAGCTATTAAAGGTTCCGACACTTCAAAAATGTGAAGCAATGCAAACTGGCTGACTAACATGACAATTTCTGAAAAAGAAATATGACAGACCTGAACCAACGACAATCACTGAATTGCTGTCTCCTGACGTTTGACAGGCACTTATTTAATAATATTTGATATACAAGATATCGTATTTGATATATGAGATATCATATTTGATATATAATATAACATATTTGATCAAATATATCAATTAAATAATATATATATATGTTTAACTTTAAAAGTTTTCTTGAAAATGAAATATTAAAATAAATACTTGCGCGCTCTACTGGGTTTTGCAATAATTTGTAAATCATTACAAAATATGAACAAGTCTGTTATTGAATGGGGTGCAATCAGTGCAAATAAGAATATCTACAAACTATAATGGCGATATAGATTTCCCAAGTTATTCGGTATTCAAGAGAATGCAGCAACTAATCAGATTTGGTAAAACGTCACCAATTTCTAAGCAGAAAGTTGATGAAGTAGGAGAACGTCAAAGAACGTCTCGTCCTTTTTCTGAAAAGGTTCATCGGAAGGTACCAAGACCTTTTTGAGTAATAATCGGTATCAACTTCACAAGTGATACAAGATGGTCTTAAAGTATAGATTATTGGTACTGACGTTGTTTATCATCTTAATAAAGTGTTATGTTATTCTTTTATTTGTCTTTATTAATATGACTTTTACTGCTTAGTGTGTTTTGGTGGTATCCATTTGACATGACTCTGTGCTTCCCGTTATTGTGTTATTTTTCTATGATTTTTTTTATTCTGGTCTTTCATTTTTGCTAATAATGTGAAATTCCAATTTGTGTTTCGTTCTTACATATGATATGGCTCTGAACTTATTCATCCCGTCGTTGTGTTATTGTTCGAATATATTTTCTGTAGTTTTGTCTTTCATTTTTGCTAATATGCTTTGTCTTTATTATTTTGTGTGTTTCCAACTTTCATATGACTTGGCTATGTACTGATACATCCCGTCATTGTGTTATTTTAACATGGTTAATGTTTGTTTATATATTTGTTTGTATTAGAGTGAATAAGACTATTTACCGGATTTGTTATCTCATAAGCCAAACGACGGGTGCCACATGTGGAGCAGGATCTGCTTACCCTTCCGGAGCACATGAGGTCGGTCCTATTTTTGGTGGGGTTCGTGTTGTTTATTCTTTAGTTTTCTATGTTGTGTCATGTGTACTATTGTTTGTCCTTTTCATTTTTTGCCTTGGTGTTTTCGATTTATGAGTTTGACTGTCCCTCTGCTATCTTTCGTCCCTCTTTTAAATAATAACACATTGTTCACTGCTGTACCCCTATTTTGACATTTTTACCTTTTATGTCTGTTTGTTTTATTCACACATCGGTGTCAATATATAAATGAAATTGAATACGACTGTCATACAAGTGACAGGTTAAGCTAGCTATAAAACCAGGTTTAATCCACCGTTTTCTAAATAAGAAAATGCCTAGACCAAGTCAGTAATATGACAGTTGTTATCCATTTGTTTGATGTATTTGAGCCTTTGGTTTTGCAATGTGATTAGGGACCTTCCTTTACGAATTTTCCCCGGAGTTCGGTATTTCAATTTATACATGTTGACGAGGAGAAAATTTAAAGCTTCATTCTTGTCTTTACAGTTTCAGTAAGTATATCCAGCATATAAACCTTTTCACGTATTACAGGAGAAGGCTTTTATATGAATAGCAGTAAATATTCTGCAACCCGATTTTTGAAAGGACGGAATAGATGTCTAACGTTATCAAACTTTTATGTTGTAAATGATATCGTACTTGAAAAAACAGACTACCTCGGATAAGACGTTTTCTGGTAGAAAGGATTTATATCAATGATTTTGTTGGTGTGTTGACAATCTTATCTGTTCGACTAAATGTATTAATTTTAATGTGTAGCTTCATAGTAACTTCAATTTTTTACGACTAATCTTATTGACCTTAGTGCCTTATGCAATATACTTATATGATTTTGTTTTTTGTTTTTGTTTTTATTTATGTCATTCATAATGTTTCAATCAAGATATCCTTCCAATTAGTATTGTTCTTTTGTATTTGTTGAATTGTTTGTGTGCTGTTATAAACTTATGCTTCCTCTCGTTTGTCCATTAATAGTGAATATAGTGAGTCATATTATTTTCGATTCTATATTAGCAATGCCTTCAGTTAATCAAACGTTTTTGCATTTGTAAGTGATTTGATAAGTTGTACGACCAATTCATATTGTTCATTGTACTTTCACTTTTCATCAGATTTATGAAAATTGTAAGTGATAGTGAAAGTTAATCGATAATAAAAAATGGTGTATGTCTGAATGTAACTTTTTGGAATTTTGGGTCCTCAATGCTTTTCAACTTTATACTTGGTTGGCCTTCTAACTAATTTGATCCGAGCGTCACCGATGAGTCTGATGTTGACGAAACGCGCGTCTGGCGTATTAAATAATAAGCATGATACCTTTAATAACTATTTAACATGTTTAATAACGGATATATCATGTATATTCAATATGTAAGAATTGTTTTTCTACATTAATTTTCTAAAGAGAATCTGAGAGAGATTATTTCAGGTGAATTATACAGTTGTCTCGACATAGTTTTGTCCAGTTATGATATTACTAGAAAGAATACATTATCAAGATTTAATTTTAATATTCACTCCGAAGTAGTGCTCGATGAAACAAACAATGCAAATATCATATTATGCTAATTCAAATTATACAAAAGATTTACAGCATATTCTAAATTAGATAATGTTCGGGATTTTTCAAAAACTTGAAAATGTTCTGTACAACCTTGTCAAGTACGTCTCTGTCCTTATTCTTCAGCAAGTTGACCCCTGTATGGAAATAAAGAGGCAGGTTCCCACGCTGGATATGTTGTATGAGCAAGTAACACATGGACTCAATTCTTACAGAAAGCTTTTCATTGGTCCATTCGTCATCAGATGGGCGATTTTCACATTCCCAGAAAAGAATATTTTTAAGATGGTACGAAGTAATTATTTGTTTAGTTCCTTTTGGACACCAACTTTCCCGTAGTTTTTTCATTATCCGTTGACTTTTTTTACGACAAGTTCCATTCGAGTCGATACCATCGAGCAGCTTCTTTTCGCACATTACAAATGACAAAGACCAGTAAAATGGATCTTTGGCAACTTCGTGGATGCCTTCGGTTTTTATCTCTTGAATCTTTGTACAGGACGGCCATCTGGCCCCTGATCTTGGCCAACCAAACTCTGGTTTGAATGGGATGTGTAATTTAATAATAGGTGCAAGATCAACACTTATTGTACCGCCTGCAATGTTAGGATGGCTAATTGTCAGTGTAGCGGCAGGTGACTCAGACAACCTTTTTGCGTCAACGTACTGGCGTATTTGTGGTCGATTCACAGCTTCACTGACGAGTGCTTTAAACCTTCTTTTAACTTTAATTGGTATTATGTCATTGTCAATTGTCAAACACGCCGGTCCTTCATTTGAACGTTCACTATTCCACTTTGGTATTGTTCCTGAAATGTCAGTAAAGCATTTACCAACTGGTGCTGACGGAAGTGGAATTGATGTTCTTACTACTTCATTATTTCCATTAAATCCATAATAAGCCGGTGTTCCGGTACTCCAACTGAAAGATGATCCTGCATCTAAAACCACACTATAATCAAACTCGTCTGCTCGAGTCACTTTAAGGTGGGAGTAATAACTCCCGACATTTAATGGCTGTATTTGAAACCGTTTGTCTCTTTCGTGAACGTACTGTAAAATGTCATTCACAAGAGGCGTCACAAAATTAACGTTCTGGCTTGTTTCGTCTCTTGTCATTTTCACATTGTCTTCATAAAATCTATTCAAAACTGAATTATCCATATTTATTGGTTAACAAATATTTATAATGTGAAATTGGTTCTTTTTAATCTGCGTCTTTATATTCATCTATTATCAGTTTTCAGAAATTTCCAAATGTAAAAATAGAATAGGGGATTTTCATATCTAATAATAAATGTGATGAAGCATTCTTTTTATTCGACTTATCAATACAAAGATTAATTCAATTTCTAAAATAAAATTATAGATTGCGTTAACAATGTCATTTGAACCTATTATTTAGTAGCTAGTTTTGAAATATTTACTATGCAATTAAATATAAAGGCAATATTTCGTTAGACAAATGAGTTTCAACGGGCTTGAGTAATGTTAAAATCATCAGCAGATTAGACACGTTTGAAGTTGGGGGGGGGGGGGGGGGGGGGGGGGGGGGGGGGGGGGGCTAGGATGAAATTTGAAAAAAATAGGCAGGACAGGAGTTTTGAGTAAAAAAAAAGGCAGGATGTGACACTTGCAAAAAAAAAGTCAGGACGACAATTTAGGTATAAAAAAGTCAGGATAAACTAAAAAAAAAAAAAAGGCAGGACCGATTAGAGTGAAAAATAAAAAGGCAGGACAGAGATTACAGCTAAAAAAAATGCAGGACAAAATTTTTCGTCCTAGGCCCCCCCCCCCATAAAAATCAAATGGTAGCTCTCTAAGAATGGAAAAAAACAACTATTATATTCCCAACTTGGTACCTGCATTTCCGTATTAAGAAAATCGTTGAAAAATATTGATTTTAAACGGACAGATTAACTGCGTTAATTTCGTGCATACTGTAACTTTTTACATAATTCGACTAAATTTATACACGTCAAAATATCAATAAAGAAAACTGATTTCTTAGATGTTACAAGTTACATCCAGAATGCAACCATGATACACGGATGGATCTCAACACAAAGACAGCTATTAATTAAGTTCCTCTCCAAATATTAGGCATCCCAAAGATTACTCACGCAGATTCCCTTTTCGTCGGTTAGGAAGTTAGGAGTTGAGATAATATGCTAAACTGAAAATATGCACAATACAAGAGTCGGACAAAGTTCTACGTAAACATGTAGATGTTCGAGAACTCTTTGATGATATAAAAACAACAGTATTCATACAGCTTTCGATAAATGCAAACAGAATTTTACCACAAAAAACTACAGAGATAAGAATTAAGGACCCAACAGAGCATCTGTATTACTTACTAACCATCCTGATTTTAGAAACTGTCACTCACTGTTAGTTTTAGATTTTCAAATATTTCACTTAAGAGCATCAAAAGAGGAGCGAAAGATACCAAAGGCGCATTTAAACTCAAAGATAAAAAAATAAACTGACAACCCTAAGAATAAAAACGAAAAAGACAAACAGACAAATAATAGTACACAGGGCATCAGCTGCAGTAACATTGGTATGGTAAATTTTACTAGTATTCGAAAGCATTACCAACTCTTAGAGAATGGTCTCATTTGAAAACAAATACTTTCCTCACCACTAGTCTTCGGAATACGAAAAGACTTCCATCCCTTATCCACCCCTTGGTTGCTGTAAACAATGTGAGAAAATAAGTTACTATATTATGCTGGTTAGCTGTCTGTGTTCTTTCGTCGGCTCATTTACAGATGAATGCCTTACCATCTACATCAATTACCTACGTTAAACGGGAACTCATTTTATTTATTTTTAACATTCGGGATACAAAATGAACAAATTCGGCAAAATAACCATCGATCGTTGAATAAAACTAACAAAAACTTTCCTCTCTGAAGACATCTTCACTCAAATAAACAACCTTTTGATAACGTTACATTTCAAAATATGAAAGTAAACAGTGATAAGACACAAATGCGAGAAGGAGGAGAGATACTTTTTTGATCCACCATCATTTTAGAAACTGATTGTTCAAATGAAAAAGGGACTTCAAGTGTTTTCTTCCATAAGATCTTCATAATATTTGGCAATGAATGAAGTTAACCATATTTATTATTGATTGATTGATTGATTGATTGATTGATTGATTGATTGATTGATTGATTGAGTGGCGTGTAACTCAATTATTAGCACTGTTGGTTATGTCGAAGCGGTGTCATCCTTATTACAACGAAAGACATAACTGAGCTGGGTAGAAACAATATAATATAAAACAAAAATATGACGTTCGAGATTTTCGGCTGTTTTTGCAAAATTCATCCTTATTACTTCAATAGATTTCGCAAAGCAAACTGAAACATTTCAAACGTCATAATTTAAGCAGCTCAATTCAATCTGATTGATTACTACAATGAGCTGCATAGGTGTCTTAATTTTTACCTGGGTATGTGCATGCAAGCCTGATGAAGTTGACTGTCTAAAGAAAAATTACGTTTATTTCATCTCATTTTACATATTATTTTTAAAACTATACAAATGCTACTTAAACTAGAAGCTCTAAGGAGCCTGTGTCGCTCACCTTGGTATATGTGAATATTAAACAAAAGAAACAGATGGATTCATGACAAAATTGTGTTTTGGTGATGGTGATGTGTTTGTACATCTTACTTTACTGAACATTCTTGCTGTTTACAATTATCTCTATCTATAATGAACTTGGCCCAATGAAAATTGTTAAAAATTTACTATAAAGGACATTAACTCCTTAGGGGGTCAATTGACCATTTCAGTCATGTTGACTTATTTGTAGTTTTTACTTTGCTGAACATTATTTAAGAATTGAATGCTTCTTTTTGTAAATTTATTGGGGTGTAAAAGCGTTGACCGAAGTACATTTTGTATGAAGCGCGGAAGCGCTTCATTCTAAAAATGTGCGCACGGTCAACGCTTTTACAACCCTATAAAATTACAAAAAGAAGCATTCAATACTTATAATTACATTTTTTAGCTATGATCATGAAAACACGAATTTTATATATTTTTTTATTTAATTCACCTGTGCACTTTATTGTTGGACCACGTGTTATCATGAATGAAAAGTTGTATTGAGCATTGCAACTGCTTACGGAATAACACGTGATGTGCAGTTAGCCAATCAGAATAAAGTATTATAATGAAACATACATCTAATGTAATTATTGCTTTTTACAGGTTATCTCTATCTATAATAGTATTCAAGATAATAACCAAAAACAGCAAAATTTCCTTAAAATTACCAATTTAGGGGCAGCAACCCAACAACGGGTTGTCCGATTCATCTGAAAATTTACGGCCAGATAGATCTTGACCTAATAAACAATTTTACCCTTCTTCAGATTTGTTCTAAATGCTTTGGTTTTTGAGTTATTAGCCAAAAACTGCATTTTACCCCTATGTTCTATTTTTAGCCATGGCGGCCATCTTGGTTGGTTGGCAAGGTCATCGGACACATTTTTAAACTAGATACCCCAATGATGATTGTTTGGATTAATTTGGCCCAGTAGTTTCAGAGGAGAAGATTTTTGTAAAAGATTACTAAGATTTACGAAAAATGGTTCAAAATGACTATAAAGGGCAATAACTCCTAAGGGGGTCAACTGACCATTTCGGTCATGTTGACTTATTTGTAAATCTTACTTTGCTGAACATTTTTGCAGTTTACAGTTTATCTATATCTATAATAATATTTAAGATAATAACCAAAAACAGTAAAATTTCCATAAAATTACCAATTCAGGGTCAGCAACCCAACAACGGGTTGTCCGATTCATCTGAAAATTGCAGGGCAGATAGATCTTGACCTGATACACGATTTAACCCCATCAGATTTGCTGTAAATGCTTTGGTTTTTTAGTTAAAAGCCAAAAACCGCATTTTACCCCTATGTTCTATTTTTAGCCCTGGTGGCCATCTTGGTTGGTTGACCGGGTCACCGGACACATTTTTTAAACTAGATACCCCAATGATGATTGTGGCCAAGTTTGGTTAAATTTGGTCCAGTAGTTTTAGAGGAGAAGATTTTTGTAAAAGCTAACGACGGACGGACGACGACGACGACGGACGACGGACGACGGACGCCAAGTGATGAGAAAAGCTCTCTTGGCCCTTTGGGCCAGGTGAGCTAAAAAGGATAACAAAATCATAAGACATAACAGATCATACGAATTATCCCAATGATCACCAATTACTAACGCCAGAAGGCTACATGTAGGAATTTAGAAGGAAATTATCGACTTTCGATATAGCCAGGTACATTACTATTGAGGCTATTTCTATCTTGATAAATTATGTTAAAGCATACGCCTCAAGAGCTGTCCTGTTTGGGTTGGTCATGAAAAGAAATTCATTCATATTGTAAGGTCCAAATGCATGGGAGATGCATTTTGTAGTATCATTTCGTCAGGAACAGATATTCTCCATTTCCATTCTAAACTTCATTATATAGCATTGTTTATGACAAATTTTCCAGTGAAATTTCTTTTGTTAAGCAGAACAAATATACGTTTACAGGACCTGCAGTTGTGGACAATATTCACATCTTTAAATACATATTCTGACCAAGTTGATTATTTGTTAATTTCCTATCAATAAAAAATAAATGTTTTTCCGTACATAGATCACCATTTCAATGTCCAAGGTGACAAGATAACAGCCGGGTAAGAAAGTAAAATTGCAGTACCGTATAAAAGCGGTTTGTATCAACCAACTATATAAGAAATTATATTGCACGATACAGTACATGTATATCAATGACGAAAGGTGTGCATGCAACTTAATTTCTTACAAGATGGCTCATTTACATGAATGTTGTTAGGCATAGAGATAGTGTTCGATTCCAAGATGGATTTTTCAAGTTTAAATTATGCTTCAAGTTGCCATAAAAGCTTGAGGTTTGGATAGCCACAAAACCAGGTTCAACCCACTATTTTTTCTTAAAATGTCCTGTACCAAGTCCGGAAAATGGCAGTTGTTATCTTATAGTTCGTTTCTGTGTGTGCTGAATTGTCGTTCGTTTTTTGTTGCACTTCAGTATTTCTGTTTTTTCGTTGTTTTCCTCATATAGTTCGTCTCACGTCTTTCTTCGGTTTTAGTTTGTAAACCGGATTTGTTTTCCCTCAATCAACTTAAAACTTTAGAAAAGCGGTGTACTTCTATTGTCTTTATTTAGAGCTCGAACCAAAGTTCGGGTACCAACCTGAATACTGACATAAATGTGAAATTGAAAAGCCAAGAGAGAAATCTCAATACTCAAAATAACAATGATTCTAGAATAAATGAAATCCACATCAATGCCTATAAAGAACAGTTTGTTATTCTCATTTACCATATCTTTATGTCCGTGTCATTTGACAAAAATGGAGTTGATTATAGATTTATAAGTATATGTTAAATAATTATTTCCTCTGATGGTTTACATCTTGACATAGTGTATGGACAACTATCTATCGCTGATGACCACATGTTGGGATCTTGGTGCTTTTATGAGTGCTGACTGTTCTTTTAGTTGTTCTGTAGCAGGAACAATTCTGCCTAAGATTCGGAGATGCGGACCACAGCTAATTCTAGTTTGTAAACTGATGTGTGCGGAAAACGACTGATGCGCTATAATATATCTAAGTAAATGAAAACCAAAAACTGAAAACAATATATAATTTATTCAACAAAGTACAACTTTTATTATCATATGCCAAAAATAATTAGAAATGGAGCATTCAATATCTTAAAACTCGTACTATGGAGGCATGTAGCAAATGCACTATCGTACTTTGGAGGCATGTAGCAAATGCACTAACCTAAACTCTGGTTGGAAAGCGTAGCTTTCCTAGGTTTTTTTTTATTTTTTTTATCTTTATTCAATTCTTCAACATATATATATACAACAGATATATTACATATTACACAAAAATATCACAAAGCAATGTTTTAAGTATAATCACATATATATAATCAGCACAATAATTAGAAATTAAATGTTATGACACCTTCGGTTTCTTGTACCAGAATATTATTTTTTTAAAAGAGTTTCTCAAAAACATTTCTCATACATTTTGCATCACACAAATATTCATACAGGTAAGTTATATAATGTTTTACAGTGTATTTAAATAGTCTAATAAGATCAACATTACTGTTTAAATTTTTAAGTAAATTCCTTCTTCTGAAGATACAATATCTCGCTACAGATAACATGAAATTGACAAAACTTACATTTACGCCTTTGATAGATCCAAATAAACCAAACATAAATACCTCTTCATACACTAAATTATCAATTTTGTCAGAATCAACATTATCAAATAAAACTGACAACTTCTGTTGCATAAACAGATGAAATTCTACTAATTCAGAACATAATAGAAATAAATGAGTGATATTTTCTACTTCCTTTTCACATACATCACATACATTGTAATTTATAAGTTTCATAGTCATAAGTTTAGAATTTGTGAAAATACAATAATGTGCTATTTTGAAATCTAGATCCATTAAAATAGATGGTTTCCAATAGAAATTAACGTTTTTCCATACTTTACAAAGATCATTCTCTTCAATCTCAAAAACTTCTGTCCACTTTTTATAGCAAATAGGATGCTGACATAGTTTACTAGTAAGTAACAAATACAGTTCTTTTGTCGAACACATAGAAAACTCTGACAATTTATCTTTGAAAATGACATGAATATTTATAGAGCGAGAAACATTTCTCCTATGAATATTTTTATGAATAATTTCTGTCCATTCTTTAGGCTAGGTTTTTTTTTTTTTTAACTTTATTCAATTCTTCAACATATATATACAACAGATATATTACATATTACACAAAAATATCACAAAGCAATGTTTTAAGTATAATCACATATATATAATCAGCACAATAATTAGAAATTAAATGTTATGACACCTTCGGTTTCTTGTACCAGAATATTATTTTTTAAAAAGTGTTTCTCAAAAACATTTCTCATACATTTTGCATCACACAAATATTCATACAGGTAAGGTATATAATGTTTTAATACAGTGTATTTAAATAGTCTAATAAGATCAACATTACTGTTTAAATTTTTAAGTAAATTCCTTCTTCTGAAGATACAATATCTCGCTACAGATAACATGAAATTGACAAAACTTACATTTACGCCTTTGATAGATCCAAATAACCCAAACATAAATACTTTAGGCTAGGTTTTTTTTTTTTTATCATTAACTTTAGGCTAGGTTGGACTGAATGACAGTCCACAGAGAATCCAACATAATGATCTAAAACCAATTATATAAAATATATAAGTTTTCCAAAGAAGGTAATCAAAGGTTTTGCGACGGTGCAAATATTAAACTTTACAATAGAAAGAAATATCTTTAACCAATGAATTCAAATAGCAAAAGTTATGCAATTTAACAAATATATACTTTTAAGCTTCATGTAAATTAATTAACAATGAAATACATCAAATATGAAATTTAGAGTTTTACCAAAGGGAGCTAAAAATTAACTAATAACACTGTCTGCGTAACCCAACCTCATTTTTATTCATATACTTTATTTTAGTGTTTAAATAGTTATCAAAATTACCAGGATTATAATGTAATACGCCTAAAAGAGCAATTTTCCAATGGAATACAAAATATGAAAATTAGGAAACAATTGTATTGTATTTTAATCGCATTATTTTCAGCAATTAAACAATGTGACGTCATAACTATCACTTACGATACAAACATAAACGCGACGTATTGTACTATACCTTTCGTATGCAATGTTGACAAAAAGAACACTTTGAGGCTCAGAATGTGACTTTTATGTTTATTTTGTGAGAAATTACATCCTTTGAAAAAATCGGAATTCAAAATGGTGGCTATTCATTTAATAGTCTCAAACTATGAATTATAAATCAAGTAGGCAGTTTACTATAGTACCTAATACTGTAACTGCCGGTGGTTCCATTGTTCGACCTAACAAAAGATCCACTTGAAACTATGCTATATGCAATGATAAAATATATGTCAGTTGGAACTAATATTATGTTGCCCTTATTTTGTGAGGAACACATACTGTTATATTGTTTTTCCAAGAATGTTTATTTATAATATTACCTACCGAATTATACTATTTACCGAATATGTTATCACATAAGCGACACGACGGGTGCCACATGTGGAGCAGGATCTGCTTACCCTTCCGGAACACCTGAGATCACCCCTAGTTTTTTTTGTGGGGTTCGTGTTGTTTATTCTTTGGTTTTCTATGTTGTGTCATGTGTGCTGTTGTTTGTTTGTCTTTTTCATTTTTAGCCATGGCGTTGTCAGTTTCATTTAGATTTATGAGTTTGACTGTCCCTTTGGTATCTGTCGTCCCTCTTTTATTCTATTTTAAACTAAATCAAAAAGCATAGAATTTTTAATATATAACATCCCGCATGACGTATGCACCACATATATGGTTTAATTTTGTTATAATTATAGTTAAGTCTTTTCATCCTAATTTTACTCAATCTCAATTTACAAATCTACAGCAAGCACTGTTAATACAATACCATAGAACACTAGTAGACACCGTCCATTGTTTATTTACTAATACTAATTTACACCCCAAAAACTTTACTTGAACATGTTTCTTATTTATTTATTGAATAGAATAAATACTACTTTGATAGTTCCTTGTGCAGATGGGAGTTGTCTATCAAATCTTTATTTCACAAAGAATGAAATGCATAACAATGAACTGAGCTCAAAGCCAAGCACTTTAATAGTACACTTAGACAAAGAGCTTAATCCAGTGAAAAGCTTTGTACTACAGGTCCTTCACGAACATCCATCCGCCATAATCATATCCCACAAACATGCCATACCACATGGTTGGATCAGAAGTCCTGAAAAAGACATTTTTTTTTATATCATATTGTCAGTATATACACCGGTTAAAATTTTCACAAATTTGTGGTATAATCATTCGGTATATAGAAAGTACCAATCGCTTCATGCACACATTGATATAGGTTGAGTGCGCCTCTGTCGGAAATAAGAACATACCTCCCCTAATCTTAGTTAACTGGTAAAGAAACATTCAAAACTGTTAAATGTTGTAAGACTTCGTCAGTGTCTATTTAATAATAGTAATAATAATGAAAATTTATAGAGCGGCCTATATAAAAAATAAAAATTACTCTAAGGCGCTATACATTCAGCATGTTAATTAAAACAAATCAAAGACAAAAACATAAAACATACACTGTGTACCATCAGCAATGAATCAATAATATATGTATATATACATATAGTTATCAAAAGTACCAGGATTATAATTTTATACGCCAGGCGCGTTTCGCCTACATAAGACTCATCAGTGACGCTCAGATCAAAATAGTTAAAAAGCCAAACAAATACAAAGTTGAAGAGCATTGAGGACCCAAAATTCCAAAACGTTGTGCCAAATACGGCTAAGGTAATCTACTCCTGGAATAGAGATATATAAGACTAAAATTGACGTTTGTTTTTTGCTTAATCTTCATTCCTCAAGTCGATTTTCAAATCTGACTTCATAATAAAATAAGATTCCAAATCTACAACCAATGAAATACCCCTCTAATAGACAAGCCACAATGAAATCCCGGTTTTCTAAAATGGTACATTAGGTGAAACCTAAAACCAAAAAAAAACAAATAAAATAACAAAATATTATAAATCTTGCAAATACATGTAATAATAATTAATCTCAATAATTCGCTGTATTTTTTCTTATTTTGTCTTTTGTTCGAGACTGTATATTGATCTCTAGATGTCTTTCATTTACATCCAGTTTGGTGTTGGGTTGATGTCTGATTGTTGCACATGTAAAATATCGACGTAGGATTTGCTTATTATATATGAGCCAGTACATGCGAAAAGGTACAAAAAGTCCTTTTGATAAACTTTACAGGACACGTTATCAAAGTTTGTTATAATATTTTTGAAAAACGATTTTATCCGAAAAAAATTACATTAATGTAAACATTCATAAGATTGTCAATTCTGTCCCGAATTTGTCAATTAAAACAGCAAAAGACGTAGAAATATCTGAATTTTTGGTATTTGAGCAAGTGTAAAATCATTTGTTCCCCGGACTAATGCTATACCGACCAGAAACTTAAAATTTTACGACACTAGAGAGACAAAAGTCAATAATTTTCTTCAGTTTTACCGGTTTAAGGAAAGTAAGACAACATTAAAACATGAGGGAAAATACAGAAACTATGACCTCTTGTGTTTTAGAAATTTAATTTAACTTAAGTCATTTAATATTATATTAATCAACCGTCGGCGCACGGGATTCGAACTGTTGCCCGATCTGATTGCATTGATTTCAGCATCGTAAGCGAGAGCCTTATCCCCACTGCTGCCGGGGTTTACAATAACATTTGGCAAATCAAGCCATTTAAACTGTACTTTGAAAATGATTGAAATATATGAAATAATTCATTAAAAATCATGATAAAACTAAAAGGGGGGTCTCAACACTTGCAGGTGCGTGTAGCTCACAGCTTAAGGATATGAGGAAAAGTAAATGTGTTTTATAAATCACAAGTCTACTACCAATAATTATGCACACTTTTTAGAATTTCGTAAAATTTTCGTTTTTGTACCTTTTCGCATGGACTGGCTGATATATAACAACTATCCCATAATTAAAAAAAAATGGAAGTTTAGAAATTATAGGCAACCATACCATCTTCAAAATTGAGAAAACCCCATACCGTATATTCGGCTGTAAAAGAGCCCAAGATGTTTCTATTCAGTTGCGATATTGTTTTAAACTTTATATTGATAAGATTCAAGATTTATTAATTGAACAGCTGCGGCATGAGCCCGTCGCATTTTCAAAGAATAAAGTTCAATAACTTCTCAATGTCATATCAGAAATTTATCAAAAAAACTAAAGGGATGTTATCTTAATAGATATAAATCAGTCACCAAAGTTTATGGAAAACTGCTTAAAGCATTTTAAGGATATTGTCGGAATATATACTTGAAAATCGCTCCTTTTTATGGATAAAATCCACACCTCGGAAACTTATAATTACAACAATAGATATAAACAATTCACCTAAGTTTCAGGAATACTGCTCTAAGCTTTTTTGAGTTCTTGTCCGAAAACAGGAAAATTCCACTTTTTTTAATGAATAAACCCCACAACTCAGCAAAGTAAAATCTAAAATTTATAAAAATGGAAAGAGAGCTCATGTCAATACACATAAACTATTCACTAAAGTTTCTTACAAATTGGTGAAAGTTTTTTTAAGTTATTGTCCGAAAACTGGAAATACTCCCTTTTTGTTTTAAATAAAACCCCAAAACTCGGTAACTTAAAATCTAAAATATATATAAAAAAAAAGGTAGCTCAGAATAAACATTCACCAAAGTGTCATTTAAATTGGTTCATAAATATAAAACAGATGTTGCATGATT
This sequence comes from Mytilus edulis, assembly GCA_019925275.1. Lineage (NCBI taxonomy): Eukaryota > Metazoa > Mollusca > Bivalvia > Mytilida > Mytilidae > Mytilus > Mytilus edulis. The sequence continues at coordinate 18,318,956 of CM034360.1, forward strand.
GCCAATGAGACAACTTCTCACAAGAGACCAAATGAGACAGAAATTAACAACTACTATGTCACCGTACGGCTGTCAACAATGAGCAAAGTCCATACCGCTTAGTCAGCTATAAAAGACCCCGAAATGACAAATGTAAAATAATTCAAACGAGAAAAATAATTTATGAACAACAAAAAATGAACGCATTTATATGTCAGTAACACATCAACAAACGACAGACTTACGTCAGGCACATGTATGATATAGCTGAATGTGCCAGAGTTAAACCGTGATCTTAGCAGGATCCCAACCCCTTAACATGGCCAATATCAGAACAGAGTTTACACACTACTTGTTAGTGGATCTTTAGTTCAGTTTTCCACTGCCAAGAAAACTTATTATTATCATTATTTGAATAAACTTGAAGCACATATTTCAATCAAATTATGGATAATTCTGAGTAGATTTTATATATGTTCAGTACACATTATCATTTTGGTCATCCGTAAAAATTGATGCGGTGTATACGCATTGAGATAAAAAATACCCAACGGCACAATTTAAAACAAACTGATGAGATATTCAGTCTTCAGAAATCATTAATAATCTGAGAAGTCTAAAATTTCAGTAACGTTCAATTTCTTATAATCGTCAAGGCAAAAGAATACAATATTTTTTTTTATAGAGTTGATGTTCTTTTGTGTTACCAATTCATAAATATCCACAACGACAGTGAATATTTTCTTTTTATTGTGGAACACTATGGTCATCGATATTAGTATAATAAGAGACCAGGGACTTTCTATACTATAGTGACTTGAATATTATACTATAGTATAGAAAGTTCTTGTAGGAGACATATAAAAAAAAATCAAATCCTTTAATTTCCTACTCACGAGGCTCTTTTGAGCATTACAAATTCAGCACGTTCATTCACTATTCCACCTTATTTTCTCACTCTGATTATTTTAATTAGGTACGGCACAATCAAACTTATAAGCAGTGGTCATATCAGCAGTGGTCATATCAGCAGTGGTGTGGAAGAGATATCTAAGTTTGTTGGATAAAGAGAGATAACTCTAAATTACAAAAAGGTATTCAGATATATCAGCGGAATCGTACTTTGAAATGGTCCCTTTGGGATACCGGAAGTTATTTATATCAATGAGTGGCCATTTTGCCGTATTTCGCTAGACAAGTGACACTTTAAACAGACGAGAATATGTTATTTTCCCCACTTTTAATCAAATGACAGGTGTTTAACCGTTGAACAAAAGTTAGCAGAGGTATGCACATCATGCACAAATCCAATATCAAGTGAATTGTTAGTTTCAAGGGCAGAAAACTCGTACTCTGCCACCGGAACATCACAGTGTACATAGCCTGACATTTCCTTTACTTTAGTTTACTGTTCTATTCATATCGTATATATCGTTTATATTGCACTGGTAGATTTATATTGTCAAGATGTTCAGCCGGTTTGGTCACAAAAGTAAAGATAAGGATCAAAAGGAAAAGAAGGAAAAGGATGAAAAGAAAAAGGAGAAAAAGAGAAGAAGGAAAAAGAAAAAAAGGATAAGCAAAGAGAACCAATGACCCAGGAAGAAATGTCCCGACTTGATGAAGTTAAGAAGGGTATATTCAGGCGTGTAAGTGATCGTGATAAGAAAAGATCTATCCGTAAGAGCTCCCCCCAAGAGGAAGGCGTACCTAGAGACAGCAGTGATAGCAGTATAAGTTCAGGAGGTCATAAAAGTCCAAGTGTGGAAGAATTACCAAAACCACAATCCGTTAGACCAGTTCCAGAACCTAGAAAGTTTCCACCAACAACAGCACCAAAACCAAAAAGTATTTTGAAAGCCAAAACAAGCAATCCACAGTCTATCACAGCTGACCCCCAGAAATTACAGGAGAATACACTCAGCAACTGTCTGAATGCTCATATTGTTGGGGAACAAAATGGAGAAATTAAGCATTCTGTAATTAATGGCACTGGTGAATCTTCACCACAGCTTCCAACATCACCGCCTAAATCTCCGCCAGAAACTTCCCATGAGAAGTCTTTCAATGCCAAATTGAAGCTGCCTGATATTATTCCTCCAAAACCACCACGTATCCGCGAACTTATGTTACAGAGACAGCCAACTGGTGGGTTTGGGTTCAGTCTGAGGAAAGGGATAATAACAGAAAAAGGTGGTGGTGATAGTGAGGAGACCAAACACTTTGTTATATTTGCTGAACCAGGTAGTGGTCCAAAGGCTCCACAAACTGGACTCATTCCTGGAGATCGTTTAGTAGAAGTGAATGGGGTCAATGTTCAGACCATGACAAGGGAAGAAGTTGTAGAAATCATCCAGAAGTCGGGTGATATTTTGTGTATCAGTGTCCAACCAATACCAGAACTAATAGAACTGAGTGTGAGGCCAGCATCAGATGGTGGTAAAATAGAGATTCAAGATGAAGTTGTTAAAGGTGGAACCCTCAAGAGAAGTGTTAGTCTACGATATCAGAAAGGGGTTTGTATAATTTAAATATTGTCAAAATATAAACACACATTTGTATTTTCAAAAAGTCAAAATGCATGTCATCATCAAGATGCAGTTTCATACATGTACATTGTATATATATATAAAAAGAAATATAAGTCTATAAGATTTCGAATAGAAATGGGAAATATGACAAGCTGTCCGACAACATTTATCTATCAATTTATATTTACTAGGAACAGTTTTACATACATGTACATTGTGTACTATGTGATTTCAATAATTCATTGCTAAAGCTCTCAGTTTGAACAGCTTTTGAACATTGTGGGTTATACATTCAATGTTACAGCTTTAAAAAACCAAAAACATGATAAATACAGAGATCAAACCACATCTTCTTTTTTTTCAATCACATCAAATTACTCTTAATTTAAAAAAAAAAAAAATTTAAATGTATATATTTACAAAGATGCATTTACATGTGATAAGCGTACAATTTTAATAATTTTCTTGGTCAAGGTGTACATTTATTTCTTTTCTTTGACAGTGATAAAATTAAATGTTGCAACTCAATTCTCTCTGTAAAAGTACATGTACATGTACAAAATGTAGTACACACACATGTAGGTGCTTTTTTCCCCTGGTCTTTTTGCTTGTACAACTGGATGTTTTATATCTGACATATATTCAAGTGACAAAAATAATGAAAAGAGAAGGACACAGTGTGTTATTTACCAGATCTGATTTAAGTAGCACAGACTTACTTTTTTATTTTTCAGACATACAATGTTCATATACATGATATACATTTAGGTCTAAATAATAGCCCTAACCCTGAAGATAAACATATAAAGTAAAAAGTACAACCAAATGTAGCTACATGTACATGTGAAAGAGACTAATGATCTCAGATGCTAATGATCCAAATAGGTTATAGAAATAATAATAGTTTATTCTTAATACAGGATATTGAAACCGACATACTGGTTAATAATCAGGAAATCTTTAATTTTCCTGTTCATTAAAAATACATGAACTTTTTATAAGCAAGTCACAAAAATATATCCTTGAGCAAGAAAAAAAATCTTATTTGATCTTAATTAATGAAAAAGATATATGTTCGAGTTAAAATCACATCATAATTATGTAATCAGGAATGTTGGTTACATAAGTGTATTTATGATAAAATCAAAATTCATATTTTATCTCATTAAAAGCAAAACGACTTATCAGTTTCAACTGGAGTAACATTGTCATTGATACAACCAGAAATGTGGGAAACAGATGTAAAATGTTGATTTACATTAAATATTTTGTGTATTTAAGTGAGAAAAAATTATATATGTATATAACTTCAGATTTTAAATCATGTCATCATTGGTCATCAGACAGAAATGTTGTACTCTTTTCCGATATACAATATATATATATATAGATATATATATATGTGTAACATACAACTCGTCTAAACATCAACCCAACAATGTTAGATCTGTAAATTTGCTTTCGCAAATTTTTGGTTCTTCCCTCGCCGGGATTCGAACCCATGCTACTGTGATATCGTGACACCAAATCGCCTGCACTGCAGCCGTCCCGCTAGACCACACGACCACCTGGGCTCTCAAAAAAAGAGCTTTCGCTGGCCGTGTGTTACCTTTCCACGTCAGTTTTAATCTAACGGCGTACTGCAGTACATGATATATAAGGCATGAAGATGTTATTGTTACAGATCAGCTAAATTATCTATAGTAAAGGATCCTACAAATGAATGTAAGATACAGTCACAGAAAATAATTATATTTATAAGTATGTGTAACATATACATGTACTATCTTAAAATAAGAATATGTGATTGCATTGCCAATGAGAAAACTCACCAACAGAACCCAATGATGGAGAAATTAGAAACTATAGGTCACAGCAATGCCATCAACAATAAGCAAAATCCCTAGCTAGTTTTAATAAGTCAGGAAATGTCAAAATAATGACATTTAAACAAGGAAAATTATAACCCTTGGACAGTGGTGTAACAGTACAAATAAAAATCAGATAGACTTCAATTTAACTTTAGTTCCTTTCATTGCAAATAGAATTTTAAGAATCAGCATTGTATTAATGATGTCCTTGAGTTATGGTAAGATAATTTGGTTATATCAATGTGTTGTTAGGTTGCTGACGAATAAATAAATAAAAATATATTGACAAACATAACCATGATAACCAAAGATGTCTTATAACCAAATGGGATCAAATGTTATACATGTACTGAAATATTCATGACAAACAATTATGTTTTGGTGAAATTGTTTGCAGAACTTTGTCTTTACAGAATGTCAAGCTACCTATTGGTTGGCAAAGTCTAAAACAAAACTGAATTTCTTACATTGAAACTATCTAGAGCTCATATCTTGTTAACTGCATCTCCCTTGTTTGTCATTTGTCGTCATACCTATAATGGACATAATGGCACAGATAATTGTTTTTTGTATCTACATTTATTGTCATTTGTCATACATGTACATGTACCTTAAGTCATAAAACAGTTGTATTTGTTTCTGGTTACATGTATTACCCAAAGCAGGTAGGGACAGTTTTTTTGGAAAATCAATATTTATTATAGGATATATTTATATTTTAATTAAAATACATTATATCAAGATGGTTATATTTCAAAAACAGTATTCCTCTATTCAATACATTTTTTTATGACATTGAAGAACTTTTGAAGTGCTTGAAAATCATACATATAACAATATATGAACTGAAGGTGATTTTGACCTTGGCATATGGTAAAGAAACTGATGTTATTGAAGACTCATGTTGCCAGTGAGATATCTTTTTTGGATAAGGGCTACTATCATTAACACATACATTGTAACCCTCTTTTTATTCTTAAGTAATATATGAATGACTTCTTATTGGTTAAACTTTTTCAATTAATTTTTTAAATGGCTGTTTATATTCCCTGGGGTATTGCATTTGGATACCAAAACTTTGGAAGACAATATCAAGAATTATTGCTATTCTGTAATTGTTTTGGCAGAATAGATTTTGTAGTGTATGCACAGATTTGTAATATCACGAATATAGAGTTCTTCTTTCATCAACATGTCTTTGTAATATAGATTTCTTAAATTCAAGAGTTTAAAAATATTAATTGGAAATCTTCACCTGCAATGAAGTCAGAAGATTGAAATTGAACTTAACTGGGAAGTTATATTTATTGTTAGTCCAATTATTTTGGAAATTCAAGTGTTTACTTCGGATATGATACAATGACACCCAGATTAGATATCAAATTTACAATAGTAAAGGATCATATATCTATTTACAATTATATTACTTCCTTCTGGGTTTTATTTAAATTTTAAAATGTATTTTTACATCTGTAAATTTAATTCTATGTATGTCCTCACTTGTGAAACAATTTAAATTTTAGCCAAGATCTTAGTCATTTAGTCAAACAGTATATATGTATCTCTCAAAATTTACATTATAATTATCTGTAGTGACGAAATAATTATTATTTTTATTTGGAACCCATTAATTTTCCATTTGAACAGTATTTAATATGAAAAAGATTTGATTTCAAACATGCATAACCTAGGAAGAGAGATAATTGAATGATTATATAATCTACAAAAGGGTGTTCTGAGTGGTAGTAATGCTAATGTTTAGTGAGGGTAAAAAAAACACAGAAAACAAAACAGATTTTAATTTTTTTTTAAATGTAAACATTTAGACCTGAACATTCAATGTATCAGCCTTATATTTCTTTCCAAAATTTTATGATTACATTTACATGTACATGTATATTCAAATGGTGAATGTTTAATCAATAAAAGTTTAATGGAAGTTTTATGACCACTACAAATTACTAGGTAGTACTAGCTAACATCAAAGGGTCAGAATAGATAACCAGGTCTTGACCATCATATATTACACAGATAACATATTATTATACAAAACTAAAGGATTTTATTTGTATTAGATTCCTTATTTGAAATTTGCAAATTGTTTAAAAGGGAAATATTTCTTTCAAATTCCAGATTTGAATTACATATCGTATATCTATATATATACAAAAACTTATATCAAATAAGTGTAACTGAAGAAGGGATTTACAATAGTAAAAGCTCATATATCTATATGCAATCAGTTAATATTTATTTTAAGAAATTTGAGATTTAAGAAATTCTCATAATACTCAAAATGTTATACAATGTGAACAGTGCTATACGTTATCCCCACAATTTTGATATAGCATCCTGGTAAACAGGGATTTTTTAAATATGTTGTTTCTAGAAAGCATCAAATCCATAATAACGCTATAACATAATTATCTCAAATACTACCACAATGAAGCAATATAGCATCACATTACCATGATAGGAAAAGACCCTGGGGAGAACACTGGTACTAATTATTCATTTATTAGCGATCAGCCAGCATTTTTAGTTGATTATTTCTCAACATGCATGATGGAACTCAATATTCCTACATGTAATTATAATGTTCCACATTTGCTTACATTCACATGTTGTCATCTCTTACTTTACATTATGGGTTTTGCACATTGTTGAAGGGGGTATATTAATACAATTAACTGTTATCATCTTGGTTCTTTGGTCGTATTGGATACATGTTTGATGTAGTTGTCTCACTGACATTCAAACTAATACCATATTCTTTTTATTTTTACGATTTTGCATTTGGATTTGGAATATTGTGGTTCAGCTAAAAAAAGATAATTATTTTATAACTGAAGGGTGGTACACTGACTTAGTAAAAATGTCATATTATACTTATAAAGAAAACTTGATATCCTATAAAGTTACATGGTAAAAAAAAATATTGATAGAGTACAATGTAAGTGAAGATATATAGAACAGACAAATTAAGGTATAACCATGGTTCATCTTGCATAAAAAAAAGATTTTTTTCTCAAGAATATTAGTTCAAAGGAAAGTTTTTATAGATATAGGAATATGTGTTGTGAGTGCCAATGAGACAACTCTCCATCAAAATAACAATTTATAAAAGTAAACCATTATAGGTCAATGTACGGCCTTCAACACGGAGCCTTGGCTCACACCGAACAACAATTAAGCTATAAAGGGCCCAAAAATTACAAGTGTAAAACATGGATCTGCTTGTGGACAAAATAAAGCGGATGAATATATTTATGTTGTGACACTTTCCCTGTACTTATTATTGTTGAGTAATGTATCATAAAGGTGACATTCACAGGTGTGGAAGATGACACTTGTGACTTAATTTCATTCTAAATGAATTATTTAAATACCATACAAAATAAACTAGCTTATAAAAAATGTAGAAATGAAATGGTGATAAAATAAACTTTACAGCTTGTAAAAAGATTCAAGACCGACTTTTAATGTTGTATTTTCATCAATTTTGAGACGTCACCCCAAACTTTATAACATAAAAAGATTAAAAAAATGAAACTAGATCAGTTTTAAGAAGTTTATCTTTCCACCTGTTGGTTCAATAACAGGTAGTTTACTACTTTAAAACTAGAGTGGTGTATTGAATCCGATAAAACTTCATTCAAGCTTTAATTTTTGATAACATTGTTCTCTGGTTTTAGAACAACATTTATAAATAAATCTTAACGTTTACAAGGGAGAGCAAAACAATTGAAATCCAACTCCAGAATTTATTGTTCCGTGGCGGACTTGCAAGAGAGAACAAGAAATGATCCAGAATACTTTTAAAAATGAAAATGATGTTTACTTTTTGAGTGAATTAATCAATGAACTGGAAATTTTTCTTGTCAAAATTTTATTCAGGAAATTTCAATATTAACACTAGATTTTTGTTAATTGGGATTTTATGCTGTTCATTTTCAAAACGCTTCCCAAAATATTCAAGAATAAAAGACATGTACAAATTAACATTGTCTTGCAAATTTCTTATTACAAGTGAAGTTAAATAAAAGTGCATTGTAACACAGCTTTAGGCTATTGATTCTTCGCCCTTTCTTTCATTGTAACCTCTGGTCTCAAATTATTTAACCCTTACCTCCATAATGACGCCTTTTGACGCCACCCCCTTTACTCCATAATGACGCCATTTGACGCCTGTGGAGTGCCTCTGTTGAAAAGTCTTACCAAAGACAAATCTGAATCAGACTTAAAAAAATTGTAACTCATATATAAAGGATATTCATGAGAATATCTGACTGGAATTTCATTGATGAAATATTCATTTTACCAATGCATTTTAATACTTTAAACCTGATGATTTTTTTTATTGAAAAAATCCTATGTGAATCAAGTATGTTAAAAAATAATTTCCATGGAGGAAAGGGTTAAACAGAATAAGAAAGCAATCTATATATGGACACAAAAACAACTGAGGGGCATCTAGAGGTCAACACAGAGTTGTCAACTTTTCAGTCCAACTTCAAACTTCCTCATCAGTGATGGGATAGGAAACTTTGTAAACACAGGTTTTTGGAGGATCCAATGCTGCATACCTCCCCCCTCCCCCCTCAAAAAAAGAAAAAATACTATTGGTATTTCTTGCTCCTTTGAATAGCACACAATTAAAGTGCAAAATATAAAAGACTGGTCAGCTAGGAGTTAAATAGTGTGTCTAGTTAAGGTGCAATGGCCAATGTCTTCCTGTGGTATGCTACCTTGTGAACAAACACTTTTAAAAATCATGCTTATTTTGTTAGTCTAGTTCAAATTCATAGGATTCATATCTATATTACATTAAAATGTTGCATTCTAATGCATGTAAAATTTACCACTGTATGTTTTAAATACCAATCTTTTTTCATCATCACCGATCACTATCAACCTTTATAAACCTGTCCACATGATAATTTCTGAAACAGCTTGAGGAACCCATGCATATTGAATGACCTACTTTTAAATTTCAAATTTCTTTGAATAAGATGACAAAATAATAATGATTTTTCATGGAAAGATAATTACATGTATTTGTGAGTTTGTGCATGCATCATAATGCTAGAAATATATTGGTCATCATCTGGTCAATGCAATTTTGAAGAAATTCAAAGAATTTTACATTGTTTGCAGCTGTGATATCATTTAGAACACACTAGCGTTATCTAAATTGTTAAATTCATAATACTCAGGCATACAGAAACATTAAATACTGGTAAACGAATTTATATAGAGTTATCTCCCTTTTCCCAGTAAATATCTATTGGTTTATATGTCTTATTTGGACAGTCAAAGAATAAATGGCTATTTTTAACAGACTTGATCACGGCCGACACTCGGCTAACCGAGAGATTGGTCGGTTAATCTATATTGAGTATGTGGCTATATCGGCGGTTGGTCTGTTAATCGGGTTGGCTAAAGTCTGTTAATCAGGTGTTATCGAGAAAATCATTGAAAACTCAGCATGTTTCATTGTATAACCTTTTAAATATATGTTTATCATAAAAATTATTTATGTCTAACAAAACTATTCAATGTACTGAATCCAGTGGTGTAATTATTATTTTTCTAGCTTCTATGTACGATCTATAAAATAAAAAGGCAAGTTACTCATCAATAAATTTATACACATTTTACACACACAAAATGTACACAAAATGACACTTGGGTTGAATCTACTTGCATGCAACATTTTGAACATCGAAAAAAGACAGGCATTATGTGTGTTAACCAAATTGATATCATTGTGTGAAAAATCTACACGAAAATCTGTATTTTGGTGACATAAATCAATCTTTATTTAAAATCTGGTCTGTTAATGGGTCGGATGTATAAAACCAGGTCTGTTAATTGGTCTGTTAAGAGTTATGAATGACAATAAAAGTATAATTTTATTACTTTATGGTGTGTTAATTTGGTAGGCTCAAGACGAGCGGCTAAAAGATACGGAAACAACACTTGAGCAATGGAACATAAAATATATACGGAAATAAAACATGAGCAATGGAATATAAAATATACGGAAACAAAACACATGAACAATTAACAATTTAGGCAATGGATATTGAAAATTGATAAAAATGGTTTCAAAAAGTGTTAAATTAAAGTAAAATTGATTTTATCCGAGAATGGTCGCATATATCATGTGGATTCTGTTTAATTGTCATGAATGACACCAATTTGTCATCTACATTGGTAACCCGTATATAATTAGACAATATACGTATAGTGTCTTGAAATATGAAATTTATTTGTATGAGGCTTAGAAACGGGAAAATGCGAGGTTCTACCGAGCATTTTCCCGTTTCGTGTCGAATATAAATAAATTTCATATTTCAAGACACTATACGTATATTGTTTTTATACTGAAATCGAAAAAAATATTTTAAAATGAAAAAATTATATAACAAAAATTGTTAAAAAAGTGTTTGGAATTTCCCTCTTGGGGTACCATTTTGGGGTATTTCCCTATGAGTGTAGTCCAGGCGATAAGACATTGACATATTGAGGAATTAGAAAGGGAAAATGAACTTAATTAATAACATTTGATAATCATGGTATATAAAAAATCAATTTGAAGACATAAAAGTATAAATTCATAAAAGTTTGACCATTGTTACTTTACGTTGTCATGGTCGTGACGTGACGTTGTTGATGAAATACAATAAGGAGGCGGGGCTTATAGGTTAGTTGGGGTCATTGACGTATAAAGCTAACGTTTATACGTATAGCTTTATCTGTATAGTAAAATAGCTGATTGCAGTATAAATCAGAGATTAACGTCGTAATGTAACTAAACATCAGTAAGTTAAATATATTGGGATGCCTAAATATAAAGAATAGAGAAAGAATAATGAGTAAGATAAATAAATTGTAGAGAAAAGTAACATAACAATTTAAAGAATACAGAAATAAACAACACTCCAATCCGGACCATCATGATATACACAAGAATCTGGATGGAGATACAGAATATAAATAAAAGATCAGAACAGTAGGGGGAGTGATGCATTGCTAAAAAAGAGAGAAAAAAACAATAATTGTTTAAGAATAAAGACATGAAAACCCCCTGGGTGTTGAAACAGTAACGGATTGCGATGTACTCATATTGGTGACAAATGTTTGAAGTTTACATGTGGACAACTGCAGTTCTCCTCTGCACATATGTAGAAAAGGAACTAAACGGAATATAATGAATTAAAACTTAATACAACCAAATGTAGCTGCATTCGTTCAATTCCATTTACTTCTTTAGAATGATTTGTAAATAACAGATGATTAAGTAATAGAAGAAAAGAACCAATTGGATGGTGCTGACAAATTAGGGTTAAACGTCCAGTGACAAATATCATGTGCATATGAGAACGACAACACGTTATATGTACCCTGTGTTGTATTAGAAAGACACGTTCAGTCGGATTTGAGAACATGCTACTTTGAGCAGACACAAAAGTTAAGGCTGATTGAAATTGTTAATAATAAATTCATGCATATTCCAGCTGCCAACCCAGATCACGCTATATTGAAGTGACACACTCTTCAATAAAATGCAAAGAAAGTCAAAATAAAAATGCTTTTACTGGAAGGATAGTGTTGCACCATATTATAATTTTTTTTTACTCAAGAACATCTCATTCTTAACTTTTCAATGGGAAAATATAAAGGTAGCAAAACTATTTTCGTGGCTAAATAACTCTTAACTGACACAATTTCAATTGTCCAACCCATTAACAGACTTTATTCCCATAATTTTCACTAAAACGTGATATTACTCACGTTATATTACAATTATGAAATATTTACTAATGTCAATTTATATTTAAGAACAAAAGTAGTATTTTGTGTCTTTTAAATGATATCTAAAATTGTTTGTTTCGCCTTTTATTAAAAAAATTGCTATGCGTGTAATCATAAATACTACATACTTGCGTGACGCCTTTTACTTTTACTGAAAACTGCGCAGACTATGAAATGTTTTTAAAAGTGGAAAATGTTCCATGATGGATATCATTTTGTCAGACACTTTTCTTTTTTTTATTTGATTCTTATAATATGCCAAAAATCTGTATATTTGATAGAGTTTAACATTAAATTGTGCGTTTTACTCTTAACAGACGTATAGCCAACCCGATTAACAGACCAATCGCCCATATAGCCGCATACTCAATATAGATTAACCGACCAATCTCTCGGTTAGCCGAGTGTCGGCCGTGTTGATATATTGATTATTTAAAAAAAAAAATTGAAAGGATTACATAAAAAAACCCAGATTTATATTTAAATGAAATGCCCTGGAAACTTTGTGTTTGAAAATGGTAATTTTTGAAATCTCAAGAAGAGATTTTATATGAATTTATAGGGTTAAATATACTTACCATGAAATTACATTTATATTATATAGAATATGTTTGCTTTCACAACATGTTCTCATCGCAATTAACTAGGTGATTAAAAATTACATCCATGAGATGTACTCACCTACGTCATAGTTCACCTGTGTAACATACGTCTCGGTTATTGTATAGAAAGGTATATACTATGAAAATTAGAGCGAGGGGCTTTGCCCCAAGCTCTTATTTTCATAGCATATACCTTTCTATACAATATCCAATTTAGCACATATTTACAACTTGAGTAATCCTGTAATTAGTCTATTGATATGGTTTGGCTGACTGGATGTAGCTCATTTACGTAGTTTTGTAAATCTACTCACTATAATATCATTGTAAAAATGGGATTTCAAAGGCCTTTGACTTAGAATGTAAAGAAGGTAGCTGCTGGTGTAAGTATGTTTATTGATATGAACGAAGCGTTGTTTTACTATACATGTACTTATTTACATAGTAAGATGACAAAATGAATGACCAAGAGCAGACAATTCTTAAATTGCAGTGAAAGCTTTACATTCTTGAAATTTTTTTTTTAATTTCACATAAAACCTAAAACTATCTTAATTCAAACAGTTGGACCCCCCTCCCACATCTTTGGTTGAAACACCTTTTAAAAATGGCTGGATCTGCCCCTGGTATGTACCCATAGGTAGTCTAGTGGATAGTTTATATGCATGAAATATTTGTCACTGGACATTAGGCAACGAATTATCGACCAATTTATGACTAAATATATCAAATTGCTTTATTAATTATTTCCCTTCAAAAGATTCATGGTTGCTCTTTTTGTGTACAAAGTAATTGCATGGAAGATAAAGGATTACAAATTTTAATCAAGGTATAAAGCACCATTATTATTACTCTTTATTTAAATGAAAGAAACTTTTTTAATTGTCAAAACAGAATTTAGATCAAAAGATTGATTAGTAGGATGTTAAAAATCTTTTTGAAAACTAATTACAAACTATTTAGTTAAATTTGGAACACATCATTTATTTCAAAATAGCCAGTAGCAATTTTTGTTCTAATATCTTGATTACAATACAATGAAATCTTACCCTTGTGGTCATTCATGCATAGTTACTTAGTACACGGAAAAAGTATGTACTATGAAAATTAGAAGGCAAATTCAAGCAATTTGATTGGACGAGAAGTTGTAAGTATGTGCTAAACAAGCTTTGTGTTTATATTTGTTTATTGAATTATTACAAATGGAAAAAAGTTTATAAATTCCAATTATTTTCCTCTTAGAAAATTTTGATTAGTTATAAAAAATAGTAATTTAAGTTCGAAGTAAATGCACATAAGTAAGAAGTCTTAAAATACATTAAAAAAATATCATAGAATTAAGAATCATGAAAATAATGTACATACAGAGAACACCAAAAACCACCACATGACTCCTTTAGAAACATAGAAAAGCTTATAGAATTTCTGAATTCATATGGATCAACCAGTTGCAACAGTATTGTTGGATTTGTGGTATTTGATCATTATATTCCCCCGTTGAGAGGGAAAGGGGCTTTGTATTTCCCTGGTCTGTAATACCTTCATTCTTAATTTAAGGTTTTTGGGATATGATTGCTTTCAAGCAATCTGTAGACTTATACCGGTGGCTCAGAGCAATTTCCCTCACGTCAATCGTTTTATTCTAAACATTAAGGAACATCTCAGATTCTTATGATTGTCTTGCTTTAAAAGGTAAAAACAAACAAAGGGATTGAACTTAATCAACTTTCCTATAATGTTCTTTTCATAATCTTCATGTTTGATAATTTCCTTGACTTCGATGCGTGTTTTTAACAACACGGAAAATCAGAATTAAGCAGTATTTATATTTAGTGTAGTTATAAATTTAGAAACACGTCAGAGGGAATTCCCAGTTTTGATAAAATGCGAGAGTTCTCTGAATACCGATAAATCTATTTCTGTCATATAAAATCTGAAGTGGAGTTTTTCTTATATGTTACCGTTATGAAACTGATATTTGAGATTGTACTTCCATAAAGAAATTGAGAACCAACTAGGTTTTTAATAAGCATTTGGAATATATCTTGCCACAGGGTTTGATTTGGAAATTATGCGCATGCGTATAGTTTTCTTGACTTTAAGGGGTTTTAGATTGAATGGTTGCTTTGGATTCTCCACTCAATTAATTAATTTATAACTCATGGGATCTTTTCTATGTATGTCTGCTATTTAGGGTTATTGTTGTTGCATAATTTTAAATCATATGCATCATTTAGATTAAAATAAATATTTTCCACATAGTAGAACACCCCTTCAGGCGAAATGGAGTCTTCCATATTGTCGTTTCGAGTTGTCTCCCTTCCGGCAGTAACTTCCGTGAATTCTGAATATAAACAAGATGTCGAGTATTAGCTCATTCTGTCAATAAACGTCGTATTATATTAAAAACGAATGCAATTTAAACCGATAAATGTGTACGGAAAGGAGCCACGATGACTGACCCAAAGGAAATTAAATATTTAAAGAGTTAGGAATGGGGTTCCTCCTAGAATTAACGTAGGAAAAAAGGTGATAAGATACGAATTGAAATCTACATCTACATATCTACATCATACGACGATCCATCAGAACATTGATAACTATACGTCGGTGCATCGCTAACAGACACTTAATAAAATATAATAACCAATGAGTGAAATAAAATACCTTTTCTGACATCTCTCACTCTGAGTCAGTCAGTGACTGCTGTGGAAAGTAAACTTGGTATTGATAGTACAAAAATAAAACACAATAGACCAAATTACATTGTTCATACACTTTTATCCGGGTTTGGCTATTTTGTAACTATTTTACATGTCTGTTTGTCATTTGAATTAGTTTTGAAAATAATATTATCCAGCTACATGCATACATGTGTCAATGAAACAATGGCAATCGTATCCCTCAGAGCAATCTGCTCTTTGATTTTGGGGGTTATGGTACAATAATGTATTGATCCAAGGTAATGTGTGGTCACTGGTCACCTCTACTTGAAATTAAGAGTGCAAGCTGATTAGGGAATAAACTTTTAAATATTAATACATGTACCAATAAGTTTTTTGCCTGGATGTTCACTGAACAAGATTTATAAGTGAGAGTATGGCATGGTGCCTTGTGGACACATATTTTTGTTTCAGACCAGATTTATGACCCTTACCCATCAAATTTCCTTTTCAAGTGACAGTAAATTTGTTTATCTTACACCTCTCATATTTACTTATACATGTAAATTAAACTTCATTCCTATATAGACCACTGGCAGTTAAAAACACACAAATAGTTGAATAAAGGAGTTGGTAAAATATTTTGATAGAAGATATGTTTATTTCTGTCACAGTTAGAAGTATATATATTAAGTACTGTAAATTAAAAAAAATATTGTGGGCATTAATAAAGCCTCGCAATAGATCTAAATTGACAATACTTACAATGACCATTGTCACAAAGCCTTTTCTATTAGGACCTCCATTTTCATTTCCTTTTCCTAGAGAGATAATTTTAAATGCTGTTGCTTTAGTTTTCATTTGCTAAACACAATGATTGTCTTATATTGTAGTATGAAGTCTATATTATGCCCTTTATACCAAATGGGACTGATGGGGTTATGTCTGAGACACTGAATTAAATAGATTTTGCTGATACTAGTTTACCTTATTTGGCCTCTTGCAAGGGACTTAACATTACAGATGACAATTATTTATATTGTAAACATAAAATGAATTCTTCCTTAAAAACTTCTAAACCAACCCAAACCTTAGGTAAATATATTTTAAGAGATGGTATTTATCTTGATCATGAAATGGATATATCGCTTTTAGTACTGCCATGACTAACTTGGACTTACTTTTAGTTTCAGTTTCTTTGAAATACATGTATAATCATAAATGAAAGATAGCAAGTCATAACAATTATATAGCCACAGTGATGCAATATTTTGCTTTGGGCCTATGTAAAAAAATTATAATGAACTAGTCAATCTATCAACATGTTTTGTACTGTTATATTTTATATATAAATCCCAGGTCCTGTAGTCAGGATGTCTCTCAGTAGGTTATTTTGGTGTTATTAGCTCTGACTGGGACTTCTTTCTGAATTTTGACTTTAATTGCCTCAAATAGTAGTAGATATATTTGTTTTCAGGCTAAGTTGGGTCCTCAGAACCCCCCACCCCCATTACCCTGGCTAATGGTGTGATTCCTTCCCCAGTATCACTTCTTTGATATTAAAGCATTATTAAGTATCAAAAATGTAAGCTTGGATACTTTGGGTGTAGCCTTTCCATTTAGCAGTTGATTTGCAAATGGCAGGTTGTTTTTTAAGATTCAAGTTGGTGGGAGGGTGGGGTGTCTAAGACCAACAAAAATAAATAGTGAACTTTGAACTTTGAAGATTTTGCAATATGAAAAGGCAATGGAAAATGGCATAGGTGAACCTTTAATTCTATTCATATGATCAATTATTAGCTAATTTCATGAAATTGAAATTAATTTTATTGAATTATATTGTAGTAGAGTTGTGAGTGTTTTAAAAAAGAGCTAGTACACAAAATTTATAAAATGAGATATTTCACATAATTACAATCCTCTGACAAAAACTTGAAATCATAAACTTTTTGAAAATGATGAAAAATGACAAGTTTGTTTCACAGCAGGTATATGGTAACACCTAGGTAGTTAATTTACAGGTATATTAATGTCAATTCACAATACACACCCAACCAGGTGTATAAAAACCCAGGGTATCAAGTGAATGAAAGCAATGCATTTTGATACCTAATAGCATACATTTATAAAATTTTGTTAAAATAGTATTTCAAACAATTCTAAATCACCACGATCACGATGGACTTTTAATATAGCTAAGTGTTATCTATGGATAAATATTTCCTTGCATGTGCAGTTTATAAGATAAAACGTAAATCGTGTGTTTTAATCGGTAAGAAACTTTTAAAAAAAGTTTTAAAGTACATTTTTGGTGATTGAGAGTTTTAAGAAAAGAAGCTTCAAAGACACATGTATCATGTTTCGTTCACACCTTTTATAAAGAACAAAAACTTGTATTAGTGATCACTGACCTATGGTTAAAGTTCTCAGGGAGTCTTATTGTCATTTCATTGAAGAAAATGAGAAAAAAGTGGGACAAGATAATAATGAAATATAGGTGAAATGAATCCAGGTATTCTATACATCTTATGGTAATCAGTGAAGGGATAGTTATAATGATGGGATATTATTGACATTCTTGTGAATGGACAAATATCTGTGGTCAGTTTGATATATTTTGATAATGAGCACAGGTAGACATGATTATGACTTGAACATAGATAGTTCGTCAACAGGTGCTCCACTAATTGGTTGTTAATAGGACATAAGGACAGTTATGTAAATATACACAGGAACCTAGTTTAATAGGGGGATACCAGATATTTGAATAAGATGGGATAAAATGTCACTTGACGATATCTGACATACAGAGATATAGCTTATTTGGATACATTCCGATTAAAATTATTTTAATTATTTGTGTTACTCAAGGGTAAAATTATATTGTAATGGTATGCTGACTGGAATTAATTAAGGAATATATTAAATGTTTGTAAACAAATACACTTCATGGGATTATAAAGACTCATTTTGTGCTTGAATTCAACATTGACTAAAAGGGATAAGATGGAAAATTAAGTGTGAAAACAAAATATTTTAATCAAATATTTTTGTGCAAATTAGTGATTTCATAAATTGGAGATATTTTAATTAGTTTTTTAACACACAAAAAAGTTGTTATCTAAGACATCTGGGTGATGAAATAGTGTGAAAAATAGTTGATACAATTCCCAACTTTAAAAAAGTGAAAACATTGAAAATTGAGGCTATATATCTTTTGAAGTTTGAAATGTGTACTTAGTGATGATGGATTAAGCATAGGATTTATCTGTGAGTGAAACTTCATGTTTAATCACTTTGATTTTACAAGGAACATGTCTAATAATTCATCACAACTCCATGGATGTAAGAATTTTGAAAAAGTGTAAAATATAAAAAAAAAATGTCAACAAAGATAGTCCGAAAACCAAGTCCAAGGCAGAAATCAACGCATGTTAACAATGTCAAAAAGTTACGCAGGGTAAGTCTTTACCATACGCGTTTTATGCAAATGAGGTTAAAGTAAAATGATTTATTATTTTATCACATCATAAATTCTCAGAGATCAAGACCCTCAGTATTCCATTCAATAAGATTAAGATTTTTGTAGTGATTGTGTCCCCTGGATATAGATGTAATGATTTCTCAGTCGAATAAATTATTTGTGTTTTAAATAACGATTGTCATCTATGTATAAATAGGGCAACAATAGGTCGATTAGCCGTTGGCATGCTAGGCATAGGCATGTTGTTGTCTTTTTTATGAAAAAATTGTAGATCATTTAGTGATTAAATATTTTAATTGATATAAAGAGTTTTTATTTATTAAAGATTCAAATCAAGCGTAAAGGTGCAGGGTTTTCTTTTTAAAATCTCAAAGGATATGTCATTTATATTTAACAAAATGATACCCTTTACATTTTTTTTCTAGAATCATTCAAAATATATAATGAAAGATTGTTAAGTATTTATCATTTAAAAGGCCAAGCTAAACATATATAAATATAAGTTGATGTGGTATGATTGCCAATGAGACAACTATCCACCTAATTACAAATAAAGTATAATGTAAGCAATTATCTTACAGCCTTCAACAATGAGAAAAACTCTTATAGTATTGTCAGTTATATCAATGTCTATTTAGGGGTTATACAAGTACAAATGTATTAGAAATCAGAATAGGGTAGGATATTAAGCAAAAGTTCATTGGTAACTGAATGAGTTAGTATTGGCACTCAAATAAGAAGAGGTTGCAAGAATGTTTTATTTTGAGTATTTTTTAAGTCAATGTCAGACAGAAATAAATTGTTAAATGCATGAATATTTTTCACTTATTCTGAATTTTTGCATTTTTAACTTGGTCATAAAGTTGTACATTGTGCATTTTACTGTTTAAAAATGTGGGGAGAGGGGGTGGGGGATAACAAAGTGACAATCAAAATTCATAAATCAATGAGAGACACTCAAAACCTTGTCAAAAACAATATTAATAATTTCTTAAAGATAAACAACATGTAAAAAAACACTACATAGACAACTAAAGACTGAGCAACATGAACCCCTTCAAAAGCAAGGGGTGGTCCTGGGCACTCATGGAAGGGAAAGCATGGACTAAATTAATGCTCAACATATCACATGTCTTATTATGATCAGGTGTATCTCCAACATGAAACACTGTTTTAAAATAACACTGGCAGAAATACAATGTGGCTAAGCCATGATTTACAGTAATCAAAATTGTAAAAAAATGGCTCATATGTGATAGTTGTATTACAAATACAAAAGTTAAGCAATGGAAAACTTCAAGTATAATTGATGTTCTCTATATCAGCAATGTAAAGTTATATCAAGTTGTCACATTTTACTTTTATAAAGCTGACTGATATTTGATGGCTTTTATCTCTCTATCAAACTGTCAAAAGTTAGCATTGAAACTTTTTCATATACAATAATCTTGAATTCGTTTGAAAAATATATATGGTATAAATCTCTGAAAGAACAAACTCACTCAGTACTGCATGTCTTCAAGACTTTTCAGAAATGTTATAGATAGGTTAAGAAAGAATATTATGCTTACCTGTATCTGTTCTAGACTGCTACCTGTAAGATAAATACCTTTATAATTGACATTATGTGATGGGAAAGTGCAATTTATGGTTGATATAATAGATATGTGAACAAAAAGCCTAATTTTCGTTTGAAAATAAAGTAGCATTGAAGTTTAAAGAGTGTGACTATTCTCCTTGCGGCAGTTAGGTTGAAGAAAAGATAGTAATGTTATTGATCATTTAACGATCTTTTTATGGTCGGGGTTAATTTGACATTTTGTCATGTGTTAAATTTTCTTTTATAGTTTCTAACATCCAGGTTTATATAAAAACTTGATTTGACTTTCTTAAGGTTGAAATATTCAATTCTGACATTCTGGAACTACAGTTGCTTAAGATTTTAGTTTCTTTTTATTAGACTCTTTGCAGAATCAGCTGAAAGGTTACATTTTTGTGTCAGTTGGTTAGAATGGAATACATGTACATTGTATGAAAAGCAATTTTCTGACCATTGTGAAAACTTTTCTTAATCTTGGAGCTTGCTGAAGTGCATCCACAAACCATTAATCTCATCTTAAAGAAGGACACATCTTAATGTGAGAAGACTTCCTGTAATATTAATGATATAGACATATACACCTGTAGGGACACCAGCTGACTGTTGAATAATATGAATTATTTTTTAACGTTGACATGCATTCCTAATTGTTTTATCATTATCATATTTTGTGTAAAAAATTACATCTTGTTTGAAATTTGCATGGGCAACATTTTTACTTAGTTTGTGTTTGGATAGAAAAGGAATTTTAACAGTGATTGAAACTTTATCAGGTATCAAATCTTGTGAAAATAAAAGTTTGGTGTTTTCAAGTACAGCAATTATTATGACAGTTGTTTTGTGCTTGGATTTAGAAATTTGATTTCAATTGTGATTTAGTTGATGGAAAAAAGTTACCATCCTGCATCAAATCTAGTAAAGTAAATGTTTGTTGTTTGCAGTTAGCAACTACAGCATAATCACATAGTATATATAAATGATATATGTGCTCAAAAAGCGATACATTTTTGACAGTGATTTAGCCAAGACGAAAGATTTATCCTTCATCAAATCTTGTGAAAGTAAAAAATGTTTGCTTTCTGTTTGTAGAAATGAATGATGGGAAATCTATGTTTTAAAGTAAGAACAAAAAGTGATATTTCATGCTTAAAACTAATGGGATGTTCATTATGTAATTAATACATACCTGAATAATTGTTCAAGCTGTAGAGATTGATTGAAAAGATGCAAGATTAAAGCATTAGTTAGTACTGGTATTGTGTGGCTCTCATAACTGGATAGCGCTGAAAAACCTATTCTTTATTTAGCCTAAAAAGTGAAAAGTTCATAACATTTTTTAACAATGACTTAGAGTTTAAGATAAGGAACAAGGAAAACTAACAATGTTAAACATTGTATTGGTATTAATAGCAAATAATTGAAAGTCCACAGCATACAATGGCTTGTTTTGTAAACCCTATATTGACTCAGACTTTTAAACTTTGCTAAAGAAAATATAGTCTTCTTGTATGCCAAAATTGTTTGAACTAAACGTAAAAAGTTGTTAAAGGATCGAATTGATTTCTGATCGTAGAAATAATCATTCCGTTATCACTGAAATAGTATGTCATAGTAGTTCGAAGTGATTTATTAAATGATTTGTTAGAACGAACTGACTGAAATTAAAGTTAATCCAGATTTATGTCCGAGCAGTACTAATCTGTTAACTTTTTAAAAAGGAACAAATCATTTTAATCCTTTAATTTATACCGTCAGCAAATGCCTTTTTAGGGAGACACTTCACCTGTGACAATGAAATTCCATATTGTTGCAATTTAATACAGTAGTTTAAATAATACATTAAAAAGTAAGTAAGCAAACTATTTTTGCAAACGTTGCAGAACATTTTAAGTTGGATATTTATAATGGACACTAGGAATTAACATGGAATCAAAGTTCTTTAGACAGAGCTCAACGCCAAATCCAAACGTTATAAAGTTAAACAAGAGGAGACGTGGAAGTGAAAGTGAGGCTGTTTCAGGAAATGTTAAAACAATACATAAAAGGAGGGAAGTGTCAATGTTGAAATTAATGATAAGAATAATATAAATCGGGAAGTAGGCGGTCGTCGAAGGAAACATTCTTCAGGGGCAGATAATTCAATACCAAGAAGAAATAGTAGTGCATTTGATTTAGAGAAATTCATTTTAAATGCAAAAGTTATTCCAGAGGTAAAGTATACATTTAACTAACTTTTTGTTTGCATTCCTGTACCTCTAAACAGGAAAATACAGTTCCCTCTAAAGTTTATAAAAGGGTTTTTGAATTAATTTCATGATATCGGGATTTTTATTGTAAAAACGCTGTCCTTGAATGCAGATAAAATGCTTATCATTTGAAAAAAGGTCACCATGACCTATGTATCATACCGTATAGCAGGTTATTTTTTTCAATTAAATAAGGTATATGAAATTAATTTTGGCAGATTTGAAAAAATTTCATCAATACCTTTGCATGTACGTACACTTTTAAATTGGCGGATTTTTTTTGGTGATTTTGTTCTATCTGTGAAAATAAGAGAAAAATTTACACCCTGCGAAAATAATCTGCTATATAGTAGTTTTGCAATAAAAAAAAGTATTCTATTGTTTGTGTTAGAATCTCTAACTAGAGGTTTTTAAATTGCTTTGAGAGATTGTACTTGCCAAGTTTAACCTACTTTTCATACCCTACTGATCATTTTGTTAAAAGATGCATAGGGGACAACGGTCTATAGATATTGACAGATTATGACACTCTTATGAGAGAAAAAAAATAAAAGGTACCATGAAGTATACTTCACATTATTGATATATTTTTACAAATAAATTCTACCACTGCACACCATGATGATGGCATCCTTTTATAATGCACTAGAGATGCTGGTAGATAATTTTCGAACATAAGAATGAAAGGTTTACTGTGTACATGAAAATTTAACTATCAATTAAGAGTGGATAAATATTGTTGTCAA